>CALNHX010000849.1:0-278389 GCA_940337035.1 Agriotes lineatus
TATATCTCGTTGAGGATACCATTTAGAAATTAAGACATTCTTCGGTTTCATTGGGAGATCTTCAGCTTCAAGTTCAAACTTTCACAGTACCTGATAAGGTAGCTCAGTAAAAACTTCCAAAATCATATTTTGTATGCATTTGGATAGGTTTTTACTCTTAGCGTTGCTGCCTAAGCTGAAATATATAAACCCTTGCGAGGCATCGTCGAGAAGTTTTTTTAAATCCTAAAAAATGGAGAAACTTATTTGAGTATACTTACAATAATTTATTAAATAGAAAGAGATGCCCTTAACGACGCAGACCTATTTTTGGCAATGGTTTACCTTGTTGTCGATGAGATCCACCCCAATTAGCACCACACTTGGAACTAAAGGTGTGATTGAGTAAAGAATTGGGTCTGAATTCACAAACAACAAGCTTGTATTGTTTCGAATGCCTTGTAATGGTGGATAATTCTTTCCAAAACATTTCGTTGCTATTTCTTGTTTCGGAGGAAGCATAACCGTTTCAAGGTAGAAACTCATGAATAACTAAAAGAAGGTACTTACCAACCGTTGCCAAAAACTTAATTGCCCTATAAATGGTAAATTACTATCTGGATTTACTATCGGATGTGCTGGATTTCCAAGATATTCATATAATGGATTTGGAGGATCAAATGATGTCATTCCAATAAAAAGGCATTTAAATCTTTCAGAAAATGCCATCATAATTGGCGCTAAATATTCTACCATTAGTAAATCGAAATGCTCCGTTTCATTCCTTATCAGTGCTTGTACTGGTGGATGCTGCAGCTGTTGTTCGATGATTGCATTTACTGTAGCCGCCAGTACTTCAAATGTTTTCTACGACATTTTTGTTCCACAATTCGCAAGTAAAGTGTAAGTCGATTTCAGTCAAGTTGGTAAGGGAGGGGTGGTTTATTGGGTCTGTTGTTAATACTGTTAACTGGTGACCTCGTAGGGAAAGTTTTCTTCATAGCGGTTGAAATGCAATTTGGTGACTGTACGATGTTGTAGGTACAATGCCTAATATTCTCCCACCGTTAGTCCACTGACAAACTAATTGGAGGCACAATAAAACAACACTGTTCTATACATGTAAACTGTAGAGTGTAGTAAAAATCATAAGGTTGTTTAATTTCTGTGTTACGTATATTTTTATAAAAATAGTTCAAGATCAAGATGGAATTTAGTTCTCTCTGACTTATTGTAGTTCATTTGCTTCAATGGGTATCTAACAAGTTAGGCAAACTTCAATTTGATCATGGCTGCTGCGAATTTTTTTTTTTTTTTTTGAAACACGATCTATCTGCAGCCGATGATGCTTGAGAAACATGTAACCTTGAAACTGCTTTATCTTATCAGTACTGCTTTACGAGTTATTTGAATTGTCTACGTTACTTGCATAAAGTATTATTATTGTAGTGTCTGGTTCTTCTAATTTTATTTTAGATTTTATTTTCTTATATTTAAGGGGTCAATTTAATATGTTTAATTAAATTAAATTAAACCTTGACACATTTTATTTAAAGTCTTATTTATAAAAACACCTTACACTAGATGTTTTAAGTTATCGCTCGATGTATCCATGAGTTGGCATAACTTACAAGGCCTAGATCTTGCCGTCGAATTGTTGTCGCAGCAGCTTCAACGCGGTTAAGAAAATAATCTAAATCAATTTTTTCGTTGGTGTATACCATGGTCTTCATAAGGCCCCATAGATAACAGTCTAGGGGGTTAAGGTCGGGTGACCGAGGAGGCCATGGAACAGGATCCCTCAGCCAATCCATTTTTTCGGATTCTCCAAATGTTTGCGAATTAAACGATTAAAATGCGACGGTGCGCCATCTTGAAGAAACCACATCTGTTGACGTACATTCAAAGGTACTTCTTCTAGCAGTTCTAGCAAATGATTTCGCAAAAAAAAAATTCCAGTCAATCGGTTTGGTAACACAAAAAGGCCAATAAGTTGTGCGTTGACCAATCCGGCCCAAACGTTTAACGCGAATCTGTGCTGGGAATGATTACAACGAACAGCATGTGGATTTTCAACTGCCCAGATATGAGTATTATGACAGTTGTTGATTCCTTTACCTGTAAACGTTGCTTCATTAGTTGCCAACACTATGGAAGGAAAGTTTGGAATTTCAGCATGTTTTTGCATATACCATTGGCAAAAATGCAAACGTAAAGGATGATCTGCAGGTTGTAATGCTTGTACTTTTTGTACATGGAAAGGATACAATTGATTTTCGCGCAGTATTCGCCAAACAGTTCAATTTGAGACGCCTACTTGCCGAGATATTTCTCGAGTACTACTGGAAGGATCTTCTTCAACAAGGTTTAATATTTCTTCTTTGGCAACCAATATTAGTTGGTATCGGCCAGGTCTACAATCCCGACCTTGACGTGTTTACAGTACACCAGTTTCTCGTGCACGGAATACTAGAGCAGTGAATTTTTGTGGAATCGGAGTTAGCCTGTTAGGAAACCTCTCAGCATACAATCGGCTTGCAGCAGCAGAATTCTGATGTACTTCCCCATAAATTAACAACATGTCAACGTATTCACTATTAGTGCGATAGACCATTTTTACGTTCCTTATTAGGGTTTATTTGGAAGAATTTCTGCCAAACAAACAGTGCAGTGACAACTACTGAAAAAGCTTGACAGATGAAAAAAGTTATTGGCATCAGCCTACTTAGTAAAGAATTCAGTGATAGCTTATCGTTTGAATTTATGTTTAGTTTGAACAATTTTTTGAATAATTGTTTTAACATTAATCGTCTTCGCTTTAATTTTTTTATTAATTGTTTTTGCGTTAATCGTTTTAGTGTTATCGACAATCATTTTAGCATTAATAACCTTCTTTTAAAGTGTTTAACCACCCCTTAAAAATCTAAAAAAAAATTAAATCATTATATCTCTCTTATTATAAAACTTTTATTAAGACATTTTAACGTTAATGACCTTCTTTTACGATGTTTAATCACCCCTTGAAAATAAAATCACAATACCGTAAACACCTTGTATATGTCAAAATTAAATATTATAAGAGAACACTTTAAAAGTAAACACTTTTAACACGTTAAAAATACTTAGTAAACCAATATTTGTCAGATAACTAAGGAAAAGCAATAACTTTCAGTTGTTCCACTGGTCGGTATTTTGAAAAAATTCTAGTAATGCTTTCTGTATTCTAATCAAATGTCAAAACTAACATGATTATTTTGAAAAATGTCTACCACGGCTTTCTATATTATAATCAAATTAATAAAAGGTACATTTAGTCCGTAAAAATGATCTTGCTGATTTTTAATGACAGTTGTACAATATAGTATACAATAGTATATTGTACAACTAATTATGAAAGGCATACTTTTTTCACGAATTTCCAGCTTTATTAAGGAAGGCGAAACCCGAGTTTATTAAGCAAATTAGTAAAAAAAATGTTTTCATACGTGTTGTACACATTATTTTTTTGCATAGTGATCCCTGGTAGCTTGAAATTTGGCCGAAAAGCAGTCATATTACAAACGTGCAGTAACGAGAAAATTCTTATATCAAAATTAAATAATAGAATCTAATTACATCTGACCAGATATCTTTCGTTTAATTAGAATAAACCGAACAAATCAAGAAAAAACACAATACTAATAATAATAGTTGGTATTTATCAAACTAAGATACAATAAATAAGAAATAATAGTGGTCACGGTGCTTGAGTAAAGTGCAGACGCATTATAATTCAAGACGTCTGCAGTTTACTTCTGTTTTGATTGGCCGTAAGACTTCGGAAAAAACGATGTGATGGGTTATACCCATATATGTATTATACATATATTGCTAGTAGGGCCTCGAAACGACCGAAAACATTACGGCGTGTGTCACTTAGAGTATAACGCGCCTTGTGCGCATGCGTGAGAATTCGAACTCCGCCTTTAGCAACGAATTTTAAACTTGATTGGTTCACTTCCCCACCGCGCGAACGACGCGCTTGCGCACAGCTCACCATATACACTGAAGAGTTGGTTGTCTGTCTCACTTCCTTCGTGAGTTTCCCACTTATAGCCGCTAGCAATATAAAGTACGGACAAGAAATCAGACGACGTGCGCCACCAAACAAATTTTAGTGACGACATAAATACCACCATTAGATTTACAAAAGCGATATTTATTTTCTTCTTTACAGCTCATTTGAAATCATGCGTTTGGTTTAAGCTTAATCAATTATCAATGGAAAATTAACAATTTAAGCTAAACTAAAATTTGCTTGGTGGCGCACGTCGTCTGATTTCTTGTCCCTACTTTAGTAAGTATTACATGTATGGTTATACCTTATTATGCGTCTGCAGATTACGTATATGCTACCGGGATTGCGGCAATCGATTCGAGAATTTCCCGATTTTGTGTCGTGTCAGTGTCGTGACGACGAGTTACACCAGTAACAAGCTGGCGTCTTGTCGTAAAGCTCGTCTCGTAATGTAACAAACTGATAACCGGTCGTAGAGACCATTTCGTGCTGTAATATGGTACTTCATCTTCGAAGAGATACGTACTACACGGTGGCATTTTAAATTTGAGGTGCAAAATGATTATATTGTAAGCAGAGAGTTTTGCAAGGATAGACTCTTATTAACACATTTTTAAATAATGATATCGTGTAGTGTTTTATTTATTTAAATAGAATAACTAAATTGTAGTGAATATATTACAGGTAATAGCCCCTTTATTTTATTCTATGCGATTGAAGTATACAATTCCTTTGATTTTTTATAAATAGTACTTACTTAACTGTTTTCAGCATACCATATATTAGTAATTACTTTAAATTGTACGTGTGACATGCCATTCAACCCAATGATAATTTTGAATTCAAAAGATTCATTGTTATAATTTTATCCGGACAATTGAACTTGATTCCATCTTAAGATAAAATATTACTAAACTGATTTAAAGCTAGGGATTATTCAACCTTTGTTTCCGGTTTAAAAATCAACCGTTTTTCAAGTTTTACCAATTTTAATACTAGCTTAATTCCTATAACTAGCAAATATATGAAAACTAAAACCACTACTACACAGAAGCCTATCACATCTAGAAGAAAATATTGGTAAGACGGGATGTCAAGAGCTGGACTTCTCAAGTGCTTTGCACCTTTGTGTCTCAATACGTACTCTATCCACCAAACTGCTCGCTCCAAACCAGTCATTGGTAAATCTGCCAGTTTCTTAATCTGGTTGAGATATCTGCAAACAAGTTCTCTTTAGATGTACCTTTTGGAATTCATTAAATACGTACTTGGGATTATTAATAACTTCCAGGATTGCACTTTTGAAGGATTCTTTCTCTAGATTTGTATGGTCGACAGACAATCCTAACCCTTTTGATACCATCCTTTTAACATTGATCGGTTGATCTGCGAAAAATGACATTTCTAGTATTGGGATATGGTCATATATTGCTTCTACCATCGATTGGAGGCCGCCTTGGGCGATAAACAACTTGATATTTGGGTGTTTGGAACTTGGTAGCAAAATGAGAAAATGTAAAGATAGGCAGTCGGCTGAGAAAAAACTGCTTCTTAAATTTGGAACGTTTCCATCAAGAAAAAACTAAATGTGAAGAACATTTGTCTTTTTCAAGTTCAGTAGGCAATTGTTCAAGTAGATAATGGCAAAGGTTCAAAGAAGGCGAGGTTAAAATAGATGTGCTTACTAAACACGTCTTGTTGAGGAAACCATTTAGCTATCTTGACATTAGCTGGCTTTTCGGGCAAGTCTTCGAGTTCAAACTACCACAAAACCAAATACGAAAGCTCTGCAAATGTTTCCATCAGAATCTTGGTGGTGCTTTCGGGTAGGTCTTTGCTTTTGACATTAGTGCCCAAGCAAAAGTATATAAATCCTTGAGATGCGCTATCCAGCAGTTTTTGCAAATTCTAAATAACGAGTTTAATGCTTTACTACAGTCGTTAAGCTGTTAATGTTTTTACCTTTGGTAATGGCTTGGACGGTTTCCTGTGCCTCCCTCCTCCAATCTGCACCACGCCAGGCACCCAAGGTTTAATTTGGTGGAAAATTGGATCTGTATTTACAAATAGCATGCTGACCTTCTTTTCTATGTCTTTTAGAGTAGGATAGTGTTTTCCAAAGTGCTTGTTTACGGTTTGCTGCTCCATTGGGTACACATACCAACTACCATAAATTTCTCCAAAAGCTCTAAAAAACAGCTGCTAGTCGCTCGAAAAAAGAGAGACTTCCATCAAATGGTAGCATAATATAATACTGGAAGCGTTGGATTTACTATACCTTTTATATGCATTGTCTGGGGCATCGAGAGATGTCATTCCGATAAACGGGCAGTTGAACCTTTCCGAGAACACAAGCATGGTTGGAATTAGAAATTGAACTATTAGCAAACCAAAGTGCTCTGTTTCATTATTAATAAGGGCCTGTACTGGGGGATGCTGTAGTTGTTCATCACCGATGGCTTTAATGGTAGACACCATGACGTCGATTGATTTTAACACATTTTCTTGGCTGTTTGTGATCATATTCAAAACGTTTTTGTTCCACATAGTTTATAGGAAAAATGTAAATCGATTTCGGTCATGTTGGTGAGGGAAGAGTCGTTCATGGGATTAGTTGTGAGCACTGTTAATTGGTGACCGAGCAGTGAAAGTTCTCTCCATGGTGATTGAAAGACGATCTGGTGACTGTACGACGGTGTAGGAACAATTCCTAAGATTCTCGCACCGTTGGACAGTTGAACCATAAAGTTAAGAAGCAAAATAAACGCCGTCTTTCCCATTTTAATAATCAAGAACTACTATTGATATGGTGGTTTGGAGAAGTTAAACCTCTGTTTTATCTTATCGGCTGCTTCATTATCGGACGATATATATTTAGATAATTTACTACAATTTGGTGAAAGATTACTTAATGTGTACTTTCAAATACTTAAGATTATTTACTATTTATAGAAATCTACAATACGTTTACATTTTTAAACCCAATGCTGATGATTTGTATTCCATTCATCACAAGAAAAAAAATATATTCTAGGGATTTGAAATAGAGTTAGTAATTTCTTTTCTGATCGTTATACTTTAATAACCAATAGTTAAGAGTAGAAAACTACATGTAGCTTTGAAAGCAAACAACCTAACTGCTTTATTGGCCGGCCGAGAAAGGGAAATCATTGTATGCTACTTTGACATTATGAAACATAGTTATGTGAAACCTAAACAGAGTTTCTTATTTGGATATTTAACCTGACCACTCTACAGTTATAATCACGCTGCATTCTAGAAACTGGAAATAAAGGCAACTATTTTACACAAAAAAAAAGAACTAGGGAGTTTATAGACGAAAACTAATGTTCACACAAAATGGATCTGCCAATTAGTTTTACTGAAGCTAAAGTCACGTATTTACAACACGGTTCGGCCCAATTACTGGAAAGTATGTTACAAAAACTAGGAACGAAAGAATTTAAAGTCATTCAGCAGATATTTAACCCAATATTGAGTATTGGAAAGTGGCAAAAATCATCATGCTACAGTAGAGAAAAAGCAAAGGATCATTTTTTAATTCCCATAAAAGTCTTTGAGCAAACATTTCTATAATAGCTGAAGCCAATCATGGTACACAGAATAGTGAAAGTAATCATCATCCTTAAATCGTGGTATTACTAGATCTCCGGTTACGACCAGCAACAGGCTTCGAAAGTTGTTAGTGGGAGAGGCGGGTCTTAAACTGACAGAGCAGGTACTCTTTCGCGATAGTCAATTTAGTAGGTACGGGAACAAATTTCTCATTATTGTGTAGGGTGCAACTAATGTGATCGTTGGCAGGTGATATAATGAGAAGATTCTGCATAGGACCGCCTTTGTCACGGCGTTGGGAAATGTATGTGCTTCATGTGCGCGATGCTGACTTGAGCTATCTTACTTCCCTAAAAACGCATACTACATTTTGCTTTACAACAAACAAAACAGGAGGAACGCTGAAAGGGATATTACGAGTGTAAGTACACAGCATAAATACAACTCTTGTGGGGCCTACTGTGAAAGCTAGGACCCGTATCGAATACCTTAGAAACTTCCTAACGCATGAAGTTACGTTGCAATACAAACTGAAGAAGACGGTATTGATAGCCTGACGACAAGTTTGTCACCGATTTCCAATAAAAATGTGCACATCCCAGGCGAGAATGCTCTCAAAATTGAAAGAGACAAGAGAGGTGCAGCGAGCACTAAGCATAAATCTATTTGTTTAAGCTGCAACCAACAGAGCACAGGCTCTAGAACTAGGTTATAGCATAATACATCAAAAATACTAAACTTAAGTGAAACCGCAAATGCGCCTAAGATAATATAGAAGTATAAACTCATGAGCTTAATAAGTAAGGAAACAAATGTAGAATAATTAAATTTAAATTACAAATTAAAAAAATATTCAAAATTAAAAAATTAAAAATTTAAAATTAAAAATTTATAATTAAGAACTAGAAATTCAAACCAATAGATTTAGCTCCATACAGTGCTCGAGAACAGTTCGATTTGAAGGCTTTTGCCGTTCCATAAAAAATGTCACTTTCATCAGCAATTGCATTAGCTACTTCACAGCGGTCTTTGTTTTCTTTTTCTTTTGGGGGAAGGATGACTTGTGTGACAATATGTATTTTATTCATTGACTTAATTGATTGAGAATTCGCTTTGTTTGTTGAGGGTTTTGCATGCTATCAATTGGGTCATTACTTTCCCTTTCTTTCGTTTGATATACTTTAGTATGTCTTCTATACATATTTGCGACGCATGAGAGAGTAAGCTATTGTGTTGTTGATTAAACTTGTAAGATATTAGTTTATATAACTCAATGACAGCTCAAAACCAGTAACAACAGTTTCGAAGATGATGATGATAGAAAGAACTACATAACAGTGCGTCCACTTGAATGTTCACTAGCAGTGATAGATATAATGTCTAATCTAAAACGGTTTAATATGGAAACATTTTAATATACAAAGAAGTCCTAATCTAATCAGTTCTGTTTTATCTTTGTTTTAGTCATAAAATACCTTATTACTCTACAAAATAATTTAGCTAATGTAATCAATAAGAAACAAACTATAGTAAAGACAATTAGACAACCCACAACATCCAAAAGAAAATATTGATACCAGGGAATATCGAGCGCAGGACTTCTTAAGTGCTTCGCGCCCTTGTGCCTTAAAACGTATTCAGTCCACCACACTGCTCGCTCTAAACCTCTCATTGGTTGATCTCTTGCTAAATCTGCCAGTTGTTGAACGTTTTGACGATACCTAAAATATTTGTTTGATAATAAGGTGTATTAATAACTATATATTATTAAATATTGGAACACTTACTTTGGATTAGTAATTACTTCTAAGATCGTTTTTTTGAAAGTATTGTTATCCATGGTTTTGTATTCTAGAGACAAACCCAGGCCTTTGGCTACTATTCGATTGGCATTGGGCAGTTGGTCCCCCATAAATGGTATAGCAAGCATTGGTATGTGATCATAGACCGCTTCTTCCATTGATTGTTGTCCGCTTTGAGTGATGAATAGCTTGATATTGGGATGTTCTGAAAAGTATTATGTTAATCATAACTTAGCACTTATATTATACTTTGGCTTATACAAATATCATAGAATAAAAGAGAATTGAAATTGTGGTTTATATGTAAAAAAAAAGCACAAGTAATTTGTACTATAAACATTCTGGTAGAAAATTATCCAAGTTTATTTCAATAAATTGTTTACTAATATTACATTTTTTGTGAAGCGATAAGATTATTGCATTATCATTCACGACCACAAATCACCGAGGATTTTCAGTTAGCCTGAGCTGTGGATACATCAAAAAGTATAAAGGGTGGGCTACAAATATGGCACGGTTAACTACAGTAATTCTTTAAATTTAAACTCTAAAATAAAGGTACATTAAATTACATAAATATTAATAAGGTTTCAGATCTGCAGATTATTATTACATAAGCTTTTAAATTCCACGAACACAAATATATACATGTACTTTTGTGAAAGGCATTCATTCTAATTCAATTTCATTTAGTTTCAAAAAATAACCAATCAATAATCTTATTGATTCAATGCTCTTTATAAACCGAAAAATTGTAATGGCTCTTATTTTACGAGTACGTAGTACTAGGATTATTAATTATTAATCAAATTCGTTCGTTAAACTTTTGTATGGTGGTTGGTATTTATTGCACTCCAATAAGTTTAAATTGGGCAGCATCAAATGTTACAAACACTGGAAAATAAAATCAAGCCGTGATATTTTCTAGGAAGGTGCACGGTTAAGTGAGAAGGAAGAAGATTTTTGGTGGAACAGAGAGTGAGATTAGTTTTAATTAAAGTTGTGGAGATCAAGGTCAACTAGAAATAAGAGCAAAAATTGCATGTACTAAAAGAGATAAGGAAAGATAAGTAAATATCAAGTACAACGACCTTCATGTCGTCAGCTATATAGGCAAAATATTATACAGATGAGTGCTTGAAGAGTAACATAATCCTAAAGCGTCTAGTAATAACGTAAGAGAATAATAAATATGATTATAGATATTAACGATACAAGTTGACGAGCACTACCAAGAGATACAAATAAACAGAAGAAGTACTTAAAAATGCATTGCAATCTAAAATTTAAAATTAATGCAAATGGACGTATAGTGGAACTTGACGAAGATCATAAAAAAGCAAATTAAAAGAGATTGGAGACATGGATATACACATAAACAGCGACTATACGAAGAAGGAAAGATAAATAGAAGAAGAAATAAGGGTAATAGCTAAAAACGAGATACTCAAAATATTACAGGTCTACAAGCGCTACACTGAAGTGTTTATAGACAGAGAAGAGTGGATGTGGAATATGAAAGAGCGAAAGCTGGAATTGAGAAAAGGAAAAAAAGAGAACTATCAAAAAAATAAAAATTTAAAAAAATACGTTTATGGTAACGAAATAGGCAAAGAAAGTTGCAAAGAAAAATCTTGAAAACATAAAATATATGTCGAAAGATAATTAAAAATAAAATAATAATAGGAAGACGGAACGTGAGAACTTTATACCAAACTGAAAATGTAATACAAGTAATAAAATAAATTAAGAGATATTGAATAGAAATTCTTGGAGCTAGCGTAGCAAGGTGCAGCGGAGCAACACTGGAGAAACAGTTTTAGAAGAACACAAAAAACCAAACTGGTATAGCATTAATTATAAATAAGAGAGTAAGCGAGACAATGGTAGATGGGAAACCGATTGACAAGAGAACTATTACAATGGGAATGAATGCAGGAGCAAGAAGTAAAATGAAAATCGTGCAATTTTATGCACCGACGAAGTAGCGGATTATGAAGATATAAAAAATGTTATGGCAAACTACACAGTTTGATATAGAACATACCCAATGAAGACATGGTGATCTTCCTCAGAGATATTGAATAGATAATGGGAAAACAGGTAGTTGGAAGGAAGAATGACAATTGAAATCTACTTTTTGAATTACGTAGGAAGTAACAACTGAAAGTAGAAGGAACGCTGTTCACCCACAAAAACTGCCAGAAAGTAACATGGATTTCCCCAGAAAGAAAGACGGAAACCCAGATAGACCACATACGCATAGAATAAAAAGAAAGTAAAAGGCTGTTGGACAAGTGCAGCAAAAGAGGGGCGGATATAGGGTCATACCATCCATAATAAACCAAGCAACGAGTCAATAGAAGTACGATACCGGCAAGATGAATGTTGACGAGGTTAGACAAAAGTGTAGGTATACATCAACTGCAAAAGCTGAGCAAGCAAGCAAGAAAGTATTTGGGATAAATAAAAATAAGAAAGAATGTGGATGAGCGAGGAAATTGGAAGGAGATAGAAGAAAGGGAAAAATAAATCAGAAAAAAGTTTAATTGTGCTGAAAGAAGAAACGAAAAATGAAATACAAATAAAATACCAAGAAATAGATAAAGACATTAAGAAACACGTGAAAAGAGACAAGAGGTTATACCTACAAAATATGGTAGAACAAGCCTAAAGGACAGCGTTGGTAGAAAATAACAAAACACGCTACGAAAAAATCAGAAAAATGGGTGACAATAAAAGAGCAAATCCTCAATCGTCAATCAATACACAGGGTGTCCCGTAATTGCTACTAAAGCTTCAAGAAGCGATATTCTTTATACAATTCTGAGTCGAAAATCTTAATACGAAAATGTTGGATTGGTATTCATGAGCCCTCACGAGCGGTAGATAAAAACAATTGTTTCTTCAGGTAAAGTACCCCTTCTGTTTTAAATACGACAAAATATCATCAGAAGAGTTGTTCAAAACATAAAATTATGGTCTCGTGCAAAATTTCAAAAATAGCGGCTTACATTTATGAAACCATTTTATCACAAAAGTACTTCATCTAATGCACAAGGTTTCATAAAAGTACGTCGATATTTCTGAAATTTTGTATGGGACCATAATTTTACATTTTGAACAACTGAGATATGGGAATTTTAAGGCCATTTTTTTCGATTTTTTTCAAATGGAACATCTAGAAAATTTTATACCGTTCGAAACGGGATAAAAAGTACTAGCGAAATCATTAATAAAAATATAGGTTGTTATTTAAAAAAAGTCGATGACGTCATATCATGAACAACAAAGTACATAAGAAACTGAAAATCAGCTGAAAATATTCCTTATGGTCAAAATCGTTACACCCCTTCGAGATTTTTTCATAAAAATGAATATCCAACAAGGTTAATGAATTTATCCCTTAATTTATTTCCACACTTTAGAATTTTTTTTCTGTAATTCTATTTTCGTATGCGAACTTTGGTCGCATGCGATCATTTGTCGCATACGATCATTTGTCGCATGCGATCATTTGCCGTGCGACATTTTGACAGTGATCTTTTGTCGCATGCGATCATTTGTCGCATGTATGATTATTTGTCGTGCGCCATTTTGACCGCGATCTTTTGTCGCGCGATCTTTTGACTGCGATCTTTTGACGTGATACCTAAGATATGACACATACAAAAAATATCAGGACCTGCACATAAATTAAGATGTTTAATTCAATGGTCAAGCCGGTACTCCTAAACGTATTAAATATATGGACCATAACGGAGGCCACTAGAAGAAAATTGCAGGTGTTTGAAAATAGATATTTAAGAACCATACTAGAGATCTATTGGCCCAGGAGTATCACCAACGAAGATTTGAGGAAATAAACAGAAGAAGAAGAAATAGAAATTTAAAGAAAGAAATATAGGTGGCTAGGAGATACCCTAAGAAAACAAAAAGCATAAATGCCAATGGGGCACTAAAATGAAACCCGCAAGGAAAAAGGAAGAGTGAAGGAAGGGAAGTGGTAGTACAGGAAACAAATATGTCTATTAGAAGAATGGGCGAGAGACCAGGATAGGCAACAGTGGAAACAGTTCACAAACACCCTATGCCCCGAAAGCGAACAATTGGACTTATTATTATTATATTAATCTTGATCATTGATATTGTACTAACCAGAGTGCAGTCAGATTGAAGAAATTATCGAGTAGTCCAGTCAAATGGTAGAAAATAGGGTAAAGTTTTGGTTGGAGCTTTGATATTTGGTTTTTATATATTTTTTGGGTCTCTGTACACGAATATCAGGTGTAAAACCAGATTTTTTTTAGTTTTTCTAAAATTACTCGAAAGCTATAAATTCTTCGTAAATGTTGAACTTATATGAAATGAAAGAAGATACCATTTTCTACATTTTATGCACTTGAGGTTCTTTTCTCCCACCAATCGTTTAGCCGGGAGAGCGCCGCGAAGTTATAGTCCAGTCAAATGGTAGAAATTGGGATAAGTTTTGGTTTTGATATTTGGTTTCTACATGTTTTTTGGTCTCTGTATAGAAATATGAGTTTTCCAACAAGAATTTTGACCGGAAACACGTTTTTTAAGCAAAAACGTTGTAAAACAACAGGTTTTTAAAAGTTTTTCTAAAATTACTGGAAAAACACCCAATTTCATAAATGTTGAATTATATGAAATGAAAGAAGATTACATTTCTTACATTTTATATATGTACTTGAGGTTTTTTTTCTCCGACCAATCGTTCAGCGGCGAAGTTAGGTGTTAAAAGGAAAAAAATATCCCAGTTTATTTCAAAGTAACTCGAAAACTATCCATTTTTCGTAATCAAAATAGTATATGAACTGAATCTTTATAAATGAAATATTGGCAAACCTGATATTCGAGTACAGCGACCCAGAAAGCATATAGGAACCAAATATCAAAACTTCAAAATTTTCCCCTATTTTCTATCATTTAACTGGACTATAATATCGCGACGCTCTCGCGGCTGAACGATTGATCGGAAAAAAAACCTCAAGTACATAAAATGTGTGTGGATAGCTTTGGCGTAAATTTAGAAAAACTTAAAAACATCTGTTTTTATACCGTTTTTGTTAAAAAAACGTGTTTTAGGTCAAAATTTTGTTGGCAAACCTGATATTTGCATACAGCAACCAAATAAACATATAGGAACCAAATATCAAAACTCCACCAAAACTTTCCCCTATTCGCCTTTTTTGAGCACTATTTGACTGAACTTTAGTGCTTCTTTGTGGTTATATGTATATAGTTCATATTTTATTTAAAAAAAGGTATAATACGCCCAGCCTAGTCATTTGAGAAAATATAATCACATTTAGGTATATTAAGTTAATTTAGAATATATCTAATAAACACATCTTAGGTCGCCTCCTGCCAAATCGACACACTTGTCTCATTAATGTTTCGTCTCCATAACCCCTTGTAGAAATCAGCACTTCGACTCTCTAACCATTAAATCACATCACCTTTTAAGCTGCCAACGATCCTGATATGAGTTCCACGAATGCGAGCTATCGAAGCACTCCTTTCCGCAGACGGCGTTTGACCTTTCTTTGGTCCCGCAATTCGGTCTGAAGTTTACAGTAATATATGGTTGATGCTACGACCGTTCTGAAGAAAATCGATAGGCAAGACGTCGAGACACGAGAATCCCAGAAACTGAGAACATCATGTTGCCTACCGACGGTTTCGTTCTGTACTTCAGCCACTCCATGCTGGTTTGTTTGATTACCGGGTTATAGTGATGGGCGCAACTTTCGTCCATAGTAACGATTGGCTACATACTGAGCAGGATAGGGTGGGTTCTCCAAAAGCTAGCATCTATGGAGTTCTATCGTTATAAACAGAAATTTTCCCGCTATGGACTATACTTTTATGCACTTCAATTGGTGTCGCAAACGTCGCAAGCACAAAACAAAACACCAGTGCTTCTTTCCAAGATTATCCCGAATAAAAGGTTGTCCAACACATTTGCAAAGCAAGAAGCTGAATCCAACGAAATCGACGAACTTAACAGCCACCATCAAGAAACTATTAGAACCTAAGCTAACTTTACAGACAAGTATAAGCAATGCAGCGGCAGATAGATTTCCAGTTTCTCTCAACAATATGCAAGAAAGCACCACCGTAATTCGTAAGTAAAGGACTTTGGAATGAAGTCCAGTATTCACACAAAACAGATAGGGCACACGGAGAATTCCAAAGTACATGGTGGTGCATAATCCTGTAGAGCCGGCGACCATGAGGAAGCCACAGAGAATTCTGGTTCCAAGCTCTGTTCAAAACGCTTAACTTGTGCTTTTCTCCAAGTGGAGATGTGCAATCGCAGAGTGGAAAGGTACATCGAACCTGTTCAGAAACAAAGGAATCGCCAGCTTAGTTTGATAAGACACTCCACGTGCTTCACGTGGTGGCAACAGAGTGCAAAAGGATGAATGCCAAGCGGAGTAAAGAGAAGCCTAAAATAATCTCCAAATCGTCAAACGAAGTGCAAGGCGAAACCCAGATTGACTTATCGGAGTTGGAAGTCGGTCACATGTAAGTTTTGCTTCTGAAATATTATCTAATACTCGCATTACCAAATGAATTTTGGCAACTGCAAACAACACATTAATGCTGATGAAAACGTTTCAAGATGTCCGAGGATTCCGATCCACATATCGTAAACATCTGAAAAATTTAACCTCGCAGTACCAGAAACTCAAGACAGTTCCTAAATATTAAAATGATTTTAAATCAGCTTACAATTTACACATAATACGATTCCACCAAAACAGCATCTGCATCGCCATGCGATAAAAGCTCACGATATCACGATAAATGTTAACTCGATATTATAGTCTTAGCTACCTTTTTGACAGTAATTAGCCTATCTATCATCATTAACTTCTCTCCTTTGGCCACGATTGTGCTATTGCAGGCTCTTTACTTCTTGCATTGTTTTCGAGGCCTTTCTGTCCAAACTCATTTGCTTATCGACGGATGGTCGATGGGGAAGCATCCTGCTAAACTTTCTTCAATCATTTCAATATTTCAGTATACGAATTTAATCACTGCTCGATGTTCAATTTTCTGCATTTCCAGAAACTATCACAAGCTACTCTACTAATTCTACTTTAAATTCTAAAGTACGTATTATACGAATCGGGACGAAATTTTCCAAAATGACTTATGACAAGATGCGGAATGACAGGTAGCAAGATATTAATTTTTAAATGACACCAAATCCTTTTCCTTTGCACTGTCATAGAGCATTTAGATACTATGCAAAGCCTTCAACGACGCTTTATGTTTGTTAAACGAAATTAACGACGTAAAAAAATTAGAACGTCCTGCCCGTTCTCTAGAGATAATGAAGGCATTTGTTTTCATAGCGTTTCAGTTAATGTAGAGATGAAATGATACTATTCATCGGTTGAAATGGATCTGAAGTATAATAAGACGTTTCTCTTCCTTGCCAAAACTGCATGTAACTTAAATTAGAATAATTATAATGCTATGTGGAGTTGGAAATTTATTTGATTATTTTTGCAAATAAAAAATTGAGTTTTTTGTCATGCCTTTTTGTAAATAGTGCGCCCCTCTTGAAAACTTGGTTGCGGTGCTGATCGATGAGCGTTCCGGTATATTTTTTTAGTAACACACCACTGACTAACGATTGTAAACTTTTAAGTACCTACTGTTTTATCGGTTATGAATTTTGTAAGTAAGCATTCAATTACAGTTATATCAAGTGAAATGACCTGTAGAAATCGCGTCGTTACAACCTTGTACTTGAGATATTACGTTAAGCTGTCTCGTAGACAACAGCTACTTAAGTCTATTATTATTACAAACACGATAAAAATAGCAATTAATATTATGTGATACTAACATTGCTACATTATACTAATGCTGCATTTATACTAAATAAACGTAAGTGATGTAATATGATGTGCGTTTAAAAGAAACTCATTTGCAGCATGCAATGATCAAATTGAAGTTACCATAACTTGATACATAAACATTGAAGCAAATGAACTACCATAAGTCAGAGAGAACTAAATTACATCTTTGCCTTGAACTATTTTCCTAGAAATAGACAAAACACTTAATTAAAACAATTTGTATTGACTGTTATGATTAATACACTCGTTATTGTGTAAATGCCATATTATTTTATTTTCTGCGTGATACAAGTCAACTTAATGCAGTGTAAACGTTTGCCTGTCACAGTAACAAATGTTTTCGTAAACAAAATGCAATCTGATATTCACCTACAGACTTAAGTTAAGACATGACTAGATTTTTATCTTTCTTTCAAGGCCTGCTTTAAATTAGTTTTTTGTTGAAACATACGGTATAATGTACTGGAGAATACCTTAATCAAATTAGAGAAATAATTGGTTTCTATTTACCACATCGAAGAAGATTCATAATTTAGAATTGTTTTCCAGATTGCTACTGTACTGACTCTTACTTCATTGTTTGGTTAAAAATTCTAACTCTACTTTTAATTAATTGTACACATATAGAGCGGAGGAATAATCTGGTCCATTTAAGATGAAAGTAGATAAAAATGGTTGAAATTCTATTATTTAGTTTTGAGTTCTTACCCCTTTTTTATTATTGTTCTGATATTATTCTTCAATAATATTTAGTTAGTTTTATAATGCATTACATCTTAGATAATGACAAAGAGTGCACGTGGACTATGCTGACCTATTTTGGATGATGACATGCAACTACTGTTAAATTTAATTTGAATTTAGTATATGTTAATGTTATGCCATTGATTATTGAAGAATAAATAGCTTTTATATACTGATGTTAATTATTGCATGTCAATAGGGCGATAGCGTATAGTTATTGCGTTAATTTTTTCTAGTGAGCGGTTTGATTTTGATTTCATTTTGACTTTTAGCGTTGTTTCGTTCTTTCTCTTCAAGACATGAAATGTGAAATGATGCAATACTAAAAATGTGTAAAAATTATATGGCACTTACTAAATATATCTCGTTGAGGATACCATTTGGAAATTAAGACATTCTTCGGTTTCATGGAGAGACCTTCAGCTTCAAGTTCAAACTTCCACAGTACCTGATAAGGTAGTTCAGCAAACACTTCGAGAATCATATTTTGGACGGATTTGGATAGGTCTTTACTCTTAACGTTGCTGCCTAAGCTGAAATATATAAACCCTTGCGAGGCATCGTCAAGAAGTTTTTTTAAATCCTAAAAAATGGAGAAACTTGTTTGATATACTTACAAATATTTATTAAGTGGAAAGAGGTGCCTTTAAGGAAGCAGACTTACCTTTGGCAACGGTTTAGCCTGTTGTCGATGAGATCCTGCTCCAATTAGTACCACACTTGGGACTAAAGATCTGATTGAGTAAAGAATTGGGTCTGAATTTACAAACAACAAGCTTGTATTTCTTAGAATGTCGTGTAACGGTGGATACTCGTTTCCAAAATATTTTGTTGCTATTTCTTGTTGTGAAGAAGCATAACCGTTTCGGGTAAAAACTCATAAATAATTCAAAGACAGTACTTATCAACCGTTGCCAAAAACTTAACTGCCCTATAAATGTAAATTACTATCTGGATTTACTATAGGATGTGCTGGATTTCCAAGAAATTTATATAATGGATTTGGAGGATCAAATGATGTCATTCCAATAAACGGGCATTTAAATCTTTTAGAAAATGCCATCATAATTGGCGACAAATATTCTACCATTAGCAAATCGAAATGCTCCGTTTCATTCCTGATCAGTGCTTGTACTGGTGGATGCTGCAGCTGTTGTTCAATGATTGCATTGACTGTAGCCGCCAGTACTTCAAATGTTTTTATAAAGTTTCCCTGGTTATGTTTGATCATTTCTAAGACATTTTTGTTCCACAATTCGTAAGTAAAGTGTAAGTCGATTTCAGTTAAGTTGGTAAGGGAAGGATCGTTTATTGGGTCTGTTGTTAATACTGTTAACTGGTGACCTCGTAGGGAAAGTTCTCTCCATAGCGGCCGAAATGCAATTTGGTGACTGTATGATGTTGTAGGTACAATGCCTAATATTCGCGCACCGTTAGTCCTCTGAAAAACTAATTGGAGGCACCATAAAAACAACACTGCTCTGTACATGTTAACTGTAGACTGTGGTAAAAATTATAAGGTTGTTTAATTCCATAGAGAACATTGTATATATATTATCTTATCAACCATGCTTGGCGTACTCTGACCTATAATGATTAATATTTTATAATTAGGTATTTAAGGTAGCATAATTATCTTACTTTGTAAACATTCATAGCATTTTTTTTTCTAAACATTATAATAAAAACAAGTAACTTCCGTTTGAAAAAAAATAACTTAAAATGAAATGAAATGCGTTGAACGAAAATCTTTATTTTTAGTGTCTGCGTCAAACAATAAGCACTTGAGATAACTGATGCTAGTCTAATTTAGACAGACATCTAAAGTTGAAACATTATGTGCTGTTGCTGAGAAATAAATACAATTTGTTCTGGATGCAATGGCTAATATTGGTGCATTATTTGTTCTTTGAAAAATTAAGTGAACACGTAAAGAGTACACTACTGCGTTAATTATATCGTTTGTTAAAAAAACACATTTAGGGTAGGCCTTGGAAAGAAAGATAGAAAATAGAGTTATGTCTTAACTTAAGTCTGTAGGTGAATGTCAGATTGCGTTTTGTTTGTGAAAACATCTGTTCCTGTGACAGGCAAAAGTTTATACTGCATTAAGTTTACTTGTATCAAGCAAAAAGGAAAATAAGGTAAAATGTACACAACAACAACGAGTGTAATAATCATAACGATCAATAAAATTGTTTTTATTTAGTGTTTTGTATAATTTTAGAAAAATAGTTCAAGATCCACAAAATGTGGATAACAGAAGACATACGGGAATAATTAAAGAAAAAAATTAATACTATAGAAGATTTCTAACACACAGAACATAAGCGAATAATATAAACTATAAAGAAAAAAATCGGGAGCTGAGAAATAGAATGAAAGTAGAAAAAAACATTTTTGGGAGTGAATATGTAACCAAATTAATGCGTATGTTGGAGGTTCAAGGTCCACAGAAGTATGGCAAACAATTAAAAGTTTAAAGAATAACAATAGGAAAAGCTCAAAAGCTCACTCTCAATAATTAAAAACGAATAGTGGAAAGAGTATTACGAGTCCTTGCTGATAGAGAGAGAAAGGATAAATTCTATAATAAACGAAACAGAGTTAGAGGAGAATGAGGTATTCGCAACTATCGACATGAAATAACTAAAAGAATGTGTAGGGGAAATGAAGAATGGGCGATCGCCTGGACCAGGTGATACACCAGCCGAATTATATAAATATGGAGGAGAGGTGCTGATGGTTCGGTTTGAAACATTTGATGAATTTATGCTTGACAACAAAAAACACCTCAAGAATGGAAAGAATGTCATATATATTTCCTTTTAAAAAAGGAAATAGAAAGACCCAAACTGCTATAGGGATGTAAGTGTAACAAGTTCCCTAAGCCGTCTCTGGGGTAAGTTAATTCAAAAAAGTCAAGGCACGAAATCGGTACAGCGATAGGGAGGATCAGAGCGGCTTCACACCGGACGATCATGGGTGGACAACTTATATACGCTACAACAAGTAATGGAAAAGAAAGATGCAAAGACCAAGAACTACATATAGCAGCTTTTATTGATTTGAGAAAGCGTATGACAATGTTCACGAATAAATTAATAGCTTACATTAAAAACAATCGGAACCAGCAATTACTTAATAACAATCCTTATCGATCTGTATGAGAACAACATTGCATACGTAAGGCAGGGGCGGTTGTTGTCGGAACCTATTCATACTACTAAGGCCCTTAGACAAGGGTGCAGCCTATCTCCACTTTTATTCAACATTTATGTGGAAGTAATATAAGGAAAATGGAAACAGTCTTGTCAGGGAATGGGATTACCCATCAATGATGCCCACCTTTTCACTTTGAGCTTCGCAGACGATCAGGCGATAATAGCACAGGATTCTTTTGATTTGGAGTTTATGTGAGAAAGTTGTACTTGAATACCGTAAATGGGGTTTAGAGGTGAGCCTTGAGAGAAACAGAATACCTGGTGATGGGTTCCGATGCGAAATTTGAAGTACTTATAAATGACGATGTACAAATTAGACAGATAGAAAAATTAAATATCATGGAGTAATCATTGACGGTGATGGTATTGGCAGTCAAAACATACGTTTCAGAGTACAAGAAGCTAGAAAGGTTATAGGAGCATTGAACTCTGTCTGGTGGGACAAGAACATAAGTAAAACTAACAAAAAGAGAATTGGACGAACTATGGTTGATACAGTACTTACATACGGTTGTGAGGTATGGACTATGAAGGAAGACGACAAAGACGAATAACAGCAGTCGAAATGGACTATTTAAGAAGAAGCTCAAGATTATCAAGATTGGAAAGAGTCCGAAATGAAGAGATAAGAAATACGATGTCTGCGACAGAAACAATCATTGACCGAACTGTGAAAAGAAGTCTGATATGGTTTAGCCACTTGCTCCGTATAGAAGACTTGAGTTGGCCCAAGCGATGTGTTTCGTGGCAACCCCAGGGGAGAAATAGAAGAGGCCGCCCTCGACGGTCTTGGAATGAAGGGATCACTCGAGCGATGAGAGATCGAGGCATGGACCGAGACTATGGCAAACGATCGTGTAGCGTGGAGACTGGAAATGAGAATGCAGCAACCAGCTGTCTAATTAATGTACCTTTATATGTTTATTACTTATTAATGTACATAATTAACCCTAAATATATATATATATATATATATACCGGGTGCTGACTTGCGCGACCGCACCATATGAATTTGCATAGTAAATTTTTTATGTTCAATTATTTTAGAGCTTAAGTGTAAATACATTTTTTGTAGAGACAAAAATACTGCACCCATTCATACTGTGCTAACAATTTTTCATTTCCGGAACCGAAAGAATGCAAAAAATCGAACTAGCATTTTCACAAAAATCAGTGATGCCATGGAATTATTGAAACAGGTCAATGCCAACGCAAATGCGTTGGGAGCGACAATATGTGTTGTTTGTTTGTTTGTTATTGATGTTTTATTATAATATGTTCTGCTTAATGTCTCTCAGGTACCTACACCTTGTCTATAACAAAAATGGTTTTACGAGTATGGTGGACGTTCGTTAAGTAAGCTCCTTGTTTATTGTAAAATATCCGTATCAGCAAATTCCAAACAGTACAACCATTAAAACGCTGATTTATTTTAAGTTAAGATTACAGGCACGTTATTAAATATTGTAGGTGTAATAATGAGATTCAGAACTTACACCAAAACGAGAAAAACGACAATAAATTCAATATTTTGACGGCAGTGACTGGATGATCGCCCCGCCGCTGGCTACCAGCTTAGACAGTAGCTTTTATGTTAGTACTTCATTTTGTGTTGTGATACTCGGATAATCTTTGCTATTATTTCCTTTAGTTACCCTAGCAGAGCCTAGTTTCACTTGTATTAATTTATCCACTTTATCACTGTAGTATTGAAAACGCCGCTAAGCAAAATAAGACACATACGGTTTTACGACTCTCTATTGTTTTAAAATAATACAACATAAACCACGTTATGTTTACAATGAAAAAAGCGATTAATCGCACCCAAGCTAGATACAAATGTGAGAAATATTTTGCTACGAAATCCTCTGCTTTTATGCTAAATTGGTCCGTTCCATGGTAATGAACGATAACAATAAATTAAAACTGGCGAATTTCTATGACGTCACAAACCTTACCGAGAAGTATTTAAAAATATATATACCTACATTATTAAATCAATCCTTAACGCACCTTAAAACTGAGGTTATTTCTAAAATGTGGACAGTTAAATCTGTAACACAAAGAAGGAAATTATTCTTTCGAGCACCAGTTGGGTCTCGGGTAGCTTTATGCGTGGGCCACGGTTTGCAAACACATCTAAAGAAAGTAGTCAAAAATAAACGTCTACTAATGTCAATTGTAATGCAATAAAATACTAATTTTAGATAATTTAGAATAAATATATGTGTACAATTGGTAATTTATAGTGGGTGCTGAGTGGACTGAACGCCTAGTTCTGCTGCAACCCACACGGCACTTGCTGCTCGTGAGATCTGATGGCGCGTAGGTGGCGGTGAGTGTCTGACCTGCCGCTTCGAAGGTTCAAGATGGCTAGTGTTTATTCCTGTAAATAAACGCAAATTTACTGTGTCGAAATTGTATTTTGTTTGTTTGTTTGTTTGTTTATGGACAAGGTCTAGGCATGCAGAGTACCAGGTACCTTAAACACCTGACTGATTTGGTCATATGGTCAAAATCCTACTTAGAATTTTGTCGAGACCAAGGAATTCCAACCTAGCGAGGGATCTTTACATGCTACACATCGTTGTAACATGGCTTTACATCACTTCCGAATGATGGCATTCTGTAGAGGCTCTCATCTGCAATTTATTATTTTTGAAATCTCACCTGGACCGGGAATCGAACTCGCGACCCTTAGATCAGCAGTCAGGATGCTTACCACTGAACTACCGACCCCGGCTTAAATTGTATTTTATTGGAGCAATTGAGTAGATATCGTTGTGTGACAGGTGTACTCAGGGTTTATGAGTTTTCGAAGGTTAGTGAGCCTATAATTTTGAATGTGCAACTCAGGTTTGTGGTTTGTTGGCCCGGCGTCCATTTAATCCGTATTGACAGTGAATTCGGTATACTGGGGGTCGCAGTTGGTGCGAAGTAGCGTTCGGCGAAACAAACTTATAGCTTCCTCTAGGGTTTCGAGTTTTAGTATACAGTGTGATCGGAGAAGCTACGGACGAAAGTAGACACTTTACCTGAACCAGCGCCAGTGTCTAATCGGGGTGCTGGGTGAATACGCTTGTCGCTTGAACCGGTGCCGAAGCTTTCAGCAACTATGGGCAGAACATTTGCGGTCGTAGTTTGAACTTGTCTCAAACAGCGCCGAAGTTCAATCAGGGTTCTAGGTACTGTGATTTTGCACGTCGGCGTCGCTTGAACTGGCGTTTTGTGCATAATCAGTAGTAGGTTCTCGGGCTTAAGAGAGGTTATGGTCAGGTGAAGCGGACTTGAAGAGTTGTCTCTCGAATCGTGCAAATATCTGGCTAAAATGTACCAAGATGGCGACATGCAAATTTGAAATAATTAAAATGATTTATATGCCAAACATTTGTCTTGCAGCTGTTGTATGCTAATACCAGGCGAATCGGCGACAACTCATGAACAACCTAATTCTTGCAGTTTATTCACAAGGCAAGGCATTCCTTGCAAATATTCCCCCGGTAGTCGCATACTTGAGTCATGCTATCGGTTTCAATAAATTTAGATTTCTTTCAACTCTCGGAAATTTACATATATCGTTGTTACTTTCCCATACCCATAGGTATAGGGAAGTCTTGGAATCATGAAAATTTAGAAATCGAGATTTTCACAGAAATATCCGTTTTGGGCATCTAGGAACCCAAAAAAGTGGTTTTAAAATGTCTGTCTGTGTGTGGGTGTGTGGGTGGGTGACGCTCCTACAGCCGAAAGTATTGCTCCGATTTGATGCGCTTTGGAATGCGGGGGTGTATAGAAAATTCATCGACAAAATAAGCTTTTCAAAAAAATCCGAAACCGGAGGCGGAAGTTACGTATGTTTTTTTTGTATCACTGTTTTCGTGATGAAATTTTGAAAATTTTATCGGATAACGATAGAGGGTCATAAGACAAATCTGTTAGTTTTTGCGGAACTCGCTAGGTTTAAAATGAAGGGCGCTATGATTTTTTGAAAATTTTGAGTTTAACGCCCTATTGCTCAAAAACGGATGAATCGATTCAATTGATTTTTTTTCTGAATAGTATATGAAGGCTAACATGAGGTGATATAAAAAGTGTTTTGAAAAATATTAAGGGGCCTAAATACAAATTTTTAAAATTTTGGAAATTTTCTAAAAATCATTTCTCAAAAACTGCCCACAGGAATTTGTTTAAACTTTATACACTGATAGACCCGGAAAAGGGCTATCAATCTGTTTTTTAAAGAATCTCATGAATTATCTGTGGCGCCCTCTACGAAGCTTGATGTTTGAAAATTTAAACCCTTTAATTAATAAACAAAACAAGATAGGTAGCTGGGTTTTCACTGAATTGCTCAGTGCATAATGGAACATATGAATATGAAAAAAAATATTACACTTGTGGATATATGTAAGCGCACCGGCCCTCCTCCCCCCTCTATTTTTGAAAAATAATTTTTTATTTTAACGGTTGTTATATTTTTGCGTCAAAGAATCTTTTTCCGCGAAAATAAAAATCGATTTTGTATGCCCTGGAAAACATAATTTCCAGGTACTTAGAAAATTTCACCTCGGTGCTACAGCCGTTTTGAGGAAAATAATACATAAACTAGCACAGTGGCGGCTTGTCCACTTGGCGCCATCTACAGAAGCTCGGAGGTCACGTTTTGAACTACGCATTCTTTTATATTTACCCGCAATTACGTGAAAGTGTAAACGCTTATCACGGTGAAGACGTGAGTCATCGAGTTGAAATTTTGATATGTTGTAAAGACTGTTGAATAAATACGATATGAACAGTTTCCAGTATGGGAAAGTCCAGGGAGGTAGTCACGTCCACTTTTTTTTCACTTAAAATCATCGATGCCTTAACCAAAACTCCATTCTAATGTGGTTTGTAGTCGTGGCGTTTGTTTTGGGACCCTGTATATCCTCATTATAAAGTAAAATGACTCGATGGTTCTTTACATTAAACATCTTATCCTGCGAAAGTCTATATCTGCCCTTGCACATTATTGTAAGTACAAACACGCACATTGTATTTTTCACATTGCATTGAACACTGTTGCACATGTATTCTTCTTTGTAAATCATGGTTTTGCCCCATTATTTGGCAGATGTTTAGTGTTTTATGATTGCTTCAACATGAACCATCTTTCGATTAATTAAAATACCTACATGAATCTGGTTTCTGCAAAGGTATACGATAGTCTAACATCCAACGACCGTTACTAGAGTGGATACAATAATTTAGCTTTTAGTGCAAACTGGGCGGTTAATCAGCGAGCAAATATACTTCTTTCTTATAATAAGCATATCATTGTTAATGAAATTTTATATTTATTGTAATTTTGGGGTATGTGAAGATTTTACACTAATAATAAAAACAATAATATAGCATGCGTTGTCTACTATCCATGACAATATGTATCAATATTATTGTATATGCATATTATTTATTTGTTTCTCAGTCTTCAGCGTTAGTGGGAACTTCTGTTTTAAAGATTTTTCAGGAGTATGATGCGCCAGTCAGGTAATATTTATTTTGTTGAACCTAGCGCTCTCATAAACATTTTTACTTTAATCCACTAATCACGCACATTCCTTAAATGCTCAGTTCGCGGACTAAATTGTAACAGAGATATGTTACGAGAGTCAGGACAATAAAATCCTCAAGAAATACCAAATTTTAAAAGTAGAACTACCGCAAATCATATACCATTGTGTTAAGACTTGAAAATTTTTACGTTGATACTGTTCTAAGGTATTAGTAGCTTCATTGTCCTACTCAACCATTTTTCAACAATGTTGTCTCTTTATAGTTGGTGATACTTCAACTTTGAGAAACAAGCGTTGTATGATTGCTTTAAAAATGCATAAATTTAGACTGTAAGGTTTTTCTCTCGAGATCGTTTATTTCCAAACAAAACAACTTACTATTTGAATGTATACCTGAAGTCAATTTTTTGGCGTCCCATATGTTATTAGAAGTTATCAAGGCTGACTATACGTGGCAGTTAATCAGTGATATAAATGTAATTGAATCAGCTGTAAATGGTAAGATGTATAGCGACTATCTCTTGCACTCTTCGTATATCGTTTTAAGGTCTAGCTAATTTTTATAAAATTTGTTACCTTCTAAATATACTGCTCAACAAATGACCTGGACCATTTGCATACAAGGCGTAATTTTTATCTCTAAACATACAAATTACCTGCATGTAAAATTCTTATGCTCAAAAGTAAAAAAGACATATCAAATACATTGATAGTTATTAGTTATGCAACCAATCTTCCCTATTTTAATACCACATTTAAAACAATTGAATTACTTCTTAAACTAAATTAAATAACCTCAATCAAAGAATTTGCATTGTTTATTAGATAAGTTTATTTAATAATAATGTACACGAAGGAGAGAAAATTAGAGATTTTACATTAGTATTTTGACAAAAATAGCTTGAGATAGGTGAGGGACTTATTTGCTGCCAAATATCCCGAAAGACCAATTCCATCGATCGGAACAATTCATAATATTATTGAAAAATTTAAGGTAAATGGTTGTGCTGCAACTGAGGCACAGCAAAAGAAATAAAACGTGCCATGTTTTAACTGAAGAGATGAAGTTAAGTATTTTGGCGTATGTAGAAGAAAACCCAATCACATCTCTTCGTAGTTTAGCTAACGAATTCGAAATATTAACTGCGTCGGTGCATAAGACCTTAAAGAATTTAATTACAAACCTACAAATTTTCTAATCACTAGCAACTTTTTGAAGAAGATAAAATCCGAAGAACTGATTTTTGTGAAACACTATTTAATTTATTAAATGAAAATGAGAGAACTACGTAGAATATTTTTACAGAGGAAGCTTTTTTGTATAAATGACTTTGTAAATTCTCAAAATTATCGGTTTGTATCCATTCCATTACCCATTTAAGCTATCCTACTTACTAACCTTATTTATTTTATTCCTGTTGTTACAGGTCATGCACAAATGGCCATGTACAAAACTTAACCCACACACAGTATAATGTAAAGGTTAATGTATGGGCAGGAATTGTCGACAGTGTCCTTGTAGGTTCTTTTTTCATTGAGGGTAATCTCAATAAAACAAAATTTTTAGAATTTCTTCGATAACGTATTATACCACAAATCCAAAGACTAAATGTTAATGATATGTTTTATCGGACTTTTTCCACTGTCTAGGGTGTATATCACACGACGTTTCGGGAGTTTTTAATCTACTCTCGTCTTCAGGTGTTCCAGGTTAGTCCTGAGAAGGACCGAGCTGGTGGCCTAGTGGTAAGAGTGTCAGACTAGTAATCACAGCGATCAGCGGTCCCGGTTCAAACCCCGGGGAAGGCATGAGTTTACGTATAAAGACGTATATCAGTTCTTCTCAGGACTAACCAGGAACACCTAAAGACGGGAGTAGATTAAAAACTTCGAAACGTCGTGTGATATACACCATAGACAGTGGAAAAAGTCCGATAAAATATATCATAATAGACCACTGCCAAAACAATGACATTCAGAGAACAAGTAAATACTAATAATGCGATTTTTCAAATGGATGGAGCACCAACCGATTCTACCAGATGTGTTGCACGATTCCTTGACGCAACATTTCTAGGTCGCTGGATTGCGAGATATGGTGTAATACGTTGGCCACCTCGGTCAGCTGATTTATTGCCAATGACTTTTTTCTATGGGGTTATCTAAAATCTAAAATTTATACTAACGTTGTTATACACAATGTGGAAAAATTAAAACAGAGAATACTTACAGCCTGTAATGAAATAAATCCATTTTTTAAGAAATATTGCAGAGGTCTTTAGAGATCGTGTGGCTTATTGTTTAGAACAAAGAGGAGGGCATTTTGAACATCTCCTGTAAATTGCATTTGTCCAGGTTCACGATTGTTATTCATATTTATTAATAGTTTGTTGTATTTTTAAAATCAAGTTTTTTCCTATTGGGATGTACGAAATAAAGTATTATTATTAACACTTATACATTTTCATTAATTAGTTACCTATTTTTTATTATTGTGGAATACACAACAACTTCACACAACCGCACAATTCACAACAAATAACCAAAACTGTATTACACAAATATAATTTAGCAAATAACATCCTTTTCTAACCCTACTTTAAGATGAAGGTCACTTCTGTACTTTGCAGAACATACAAAGCTATGATTTACGCAATTGAGTTTTCGGTAGTAGCGTTTAGATTATGCTGTCGTGTAAGATTGGGTTGCATAACTTGTCAATGTGTTTGATATGTCATTTTTACTTTTAAACTTTTACAAATTTTGATAGCACACTGCATATTAAGTAACGTTCCGAGGAGAATCAAAAAACTATTAATTTCCTTTGTTTGTTCTTCCTCTCATTTTTGTTAAATATAGTTAAATATGCGTAATATGAGTATACTATAAAACAAAAACTTTTATAGATATATTTTATGACGTAATGTAACAAATACAATTTTTATGAGTGGTCCAGTTCATTTGTTGAGCAGTATACAGTATATATTTTTAAAAATAATCGTTCTGGATTCTGGATTATATGTGGAGGGTGAGTTACCTCACACGCACGTAGGTCGCATTAAGTGGCCACATTGAGCTACCTCCCAGCAGCTTTCCAAGTTTGGTATCGCTCAAGCTATCCAATCCATTGAAATTACTTAAGGACGACCGCAACTAAATAATGGTTGTAACAATTCACATCCATTGCCTATGAAGAGCTATAACACGAATCTCTTGGATTGCCCAATGACTCTCGAGTAATGTTAGCAACAGTGGATGTGGCTGAAATGTACGAGCTTTTCGTTCTACGCTAGAAAATATAGTTTCAGTAACTCCAACTATCATAAAAGTCTGTGCTGACTTTACTGCGATTCCCAAGTTTGGCTTTGGCAACCTTAGGGTCTTAACCCCTAAGGATTCTCAAAGAGGAGAGGTCGATCTTCCTGCAGTGGCGATTTTATCATGGCTAACAGCAACACCAGTAATGTTAACAAACCGCTCTCCTTTTGTTGTGGGTTCGTTTTCTTTCCACCAAATCAAAAATGCATCTGTAGAAAGCCGTATACATGTCCACGACATGAGTCCAAATTGCTGAATTTAAACTGGAATTTAAAAAAACGGGTAGCGGAAAAACAAGAGAAGCATTCGACCATTGCCAGCTACTGACGAATAAAGAGCTGGCATAGAAACAAATAAATAGCCTAAGTAAATATACATAAAAAGACAAAAGAAAAGGGGAAGAATTCAAGTCAAGTAGAAAGAAAAAGTCTACGAAGAGGGAAAAACATCCAAGAACTTAGGTTCCTGGTGAGAAACTGACGAAAAGTATAAACGACATATCCTCAATGATGTAAAGCACAAATAACAAGGAAGAAGAAGACGAAGAACACTTTTAAGTATATTACATATAATGACAATTTTTTTTAGACAATAATAAATATCGTGAATGAGATAAACTGTTTGCTTGTTTAACCAGCCCGTATCATTGTTTCGTCGCCTCATTTCATTTATTAGTAGCTTCAGCGTACTTATGCGAACGTTTTGTCCGTCCGTCCGTCCGTCCGTCCGTCTGTCTGGATCGCCTGTAACTTTCGAACGGCTACAGATATCGAAATTTTGAAAGGGGGCAAAGTTGTTGCTAAAGTCCCGAGCACCTTCATGCGCTATTTGGTTTTGGCGAAAGGTGGCGATTTTCCACTTTGCAAACAAAATTTCCAAGCATTTTAGCACGGTGGCGGCTCGTTTACTTGGCGCCATCTACAGAACTTCGGTGGTCACGTTTTGAACTACACATTCTGGGTGCGCTATAATTCCACTTGGCGCCTTCTACAGAACTTCGGTGGTCACGTTTGAACTACACATTCTGAAGCTACTCTTTAGATCTGTAGTTGAGCAGTTTATTTTGAGTGCAGTACAGTTTTATCTGCGCGTAACGTAATAACCTTACGTTTGCAATTGTTATTAAAATTAAGTTAGTTTCTGGTCATTTGGGGTACTTTATTTTGGGTGGTTGGTTGGGCAATGTAAAGTAGGTAAGTTTTCTTGTGGAACGAACACTATTTAGACTTTTAGTTTCGGATGTACACCAAAGGGATTAATATAGCAGATGAACATATTTGGTGTGTTTCACTTATTTACCAGAGAATTGCCCTTTAGGAGCTTGTTGCTAATGGTCTAATAATAAAGTTAAGTGCTGGTCATTTCGCAAGTGGCCATTTCGAAAAATTGACACCATCTTTGATTTCATTATTTGGAAAGACAATGGTGTCACTTTATAAAATGGTTCTGAACATGTCAAAAACATACAAAATAGTTCAACAAAAAGTAAAATAATATACGGTGAGTACCGCACTATTGCAAACTTTCCCATTTTTGGTTCTTCGAGAAAAAGTCATTCTTGATCAAAAGTTTTGCTCCTCTTGGGACGTCATAAACGGTTGTGAAACTTTTGATAAAATATATAGGGTGTTCTAAAAATTAGAAAGTGTGGGATGGACCTTGAGCAACTACTCCTATTTTTATTTTCATAAAAAGTGTTGTTTAACAAATTTGTTTCAAAACTGAGGAAAAGCTAAAAAACGAAGATTGGTTAAAAATATCGGAAATAGCTTTTCACATTCTTCTTGTTAATGATATAACTTTTGGCTGCATATTATATACAACATACTGGCAATAAATGTCAATGACAGATTTGGTATTTTGTGTTGAAAAAAATTAATTACTGTTATGTACCACAAAAATTTAATTTTCTTAGTGAAAAGTTATTTCTGATATTTTTAACTAAACTTTGTAGCTTTTCTTCAGTTTGATCTTTAGACCATTAGCAATAAGCTCCAAATGGGCAATTCTCTGGTAAATCAGTGACATACAGATGTATGCTCAGCTGATACATTAATTGCTATTGGCGATGAACACTAGTTGCCATCATGATTGCATCGTAGTTATGTCGTAGTTGCATCGTAATCGCATCGCAGTCGTGTCGGGCCAGTGGACGGAGAGCCTAACGCTCCGCTCATAGATTGCTACTGCACTGTCTCTTACCTGATTGTCTGATTAAAAATGCTAACTCTACTTTTAATTAATTGTACTCTTATAGCGCGGAAGGATAATCTGGTCCATTTAGGATGAAAGTAGCTAAAAATAGTTGAAATGCTATTATTTAGTTTTGAGTTCTTACCCCTTTTTCTATTATTATTCTAATATTATTCTTTAATCACATTTAGTTAGTTTTACGATTCACTCCATCTTAGATAATGACAGAGTGCACGTGGTCTATGCTGATCTATTTTGGATGATAACATGCACCTACGGTTAAATTTAATTTGAATTTAGTGTAGGTCAATGTTAAACCATTGATTATTAACAAGACCGTAAGTAGGTAAGCCAACATTGTTGCGCCCCTCACTACACTAACGATATATGTGACAGAAAATACTAAAGTTACTGTATGAATTCTACATTTATCTCCGGATATATGATGTAATGTACTCAAAACGAGTAGGTAGGTATTCAAAAATAAATCCAACATTTTTAAGTTTTAAAACAACTAAATGTTAAAATAACATAATGCAACACAAATAAAATAAGAACAAAAAACAAGAGTATAAACCACAATTCTAATAAAAGAAGCACATAGGCAGTAGAACATTTTATAAATCCCTATATATAAAAGTGTGGTGTATCTGTGTCTCCCTGCCACTTTTTCATCGGCACCGATCAGGCCCATTTAGTCCACAATCAGAACGCAACGATAAGCATATGCATTTATCAGCTAACGCGAGTTCAAATCCTACCGGCCTCAATGTTTTTTTATTTCCATATTCATGTAATTCGCTTTACTAAGTGTTTCGGTATTATTAGCAGCATTAAGGTATTTTTTACATATTTTGTATATAATTCTGAAGACTATGCAACTATAATTCGATCTAGCAAAAGTTGTTTTTCTTGCAGCGCGCTTTTTGCATTAAAGACGTTGAAAACATTTTCTTCTGTAACTTTTTTAAGTACAAATCAATTTTAAAAATGCAAAAATTATTTTAATTAAAATAAGGCCACTTATGTGGTGCGCTCAAAAGCTAATAAAGATATGTCAATATGTTAAAATAATACAATAGGAACAGATAATTACATATTACTATGCTTAGTAACATATGAACATAGAATAAGGTTCTATACTCACAGCCACACTGTCACACCGTCTTGTAGTAATTAATATATTTAAAACTGGAAGATTTTTCTGTCGGCGCCTAGCATGAGGCTTGCATCAGGCCGATTTCGGTAATTCTTTTTTAATAAAAAGCTGCCACCCGGTAGGGTCGCAAAAGTGTCTTCAATTGGACTAATTCTAGCGGGTAGTGATTGTAGCGAATAATGCTATAGTAGTGGAACAAGTAAGCTCTCGAGATGGGCCAGTGGTGTTCTGCTGCTTGTTGAAATGGATCACTGTACCAATGATAAGCCCACAGTTGTAAAAGTATATGTAATATGTGCAATTAGTGGACCTGCTCCAACAGTTCTTTATTATTTCAGTTATCTTGTTACCACTGCTGTATTGTATTCAGTTTTAAAAATTCAAAAATTGTTATAATTAGAATAAGGCCACCTATGCGGTGGGCTAAAATACTAGTAATTCTAATACTGTGATTGATATAGGTGAGAGTTATAAAACAAACGCTGTTACAAACTGGTAGACATCTAACATTTCATTTGTAAATTGCACAAGGCAATGTAATGTATCAACCAGATTGGGCGCAATTCGCATTATTATACTTTTAACATTATTTAGACTAAAATCGTTGATATTACTAATTAATTCGTTTCTAAAAGTGGCCACTTGTTTGTTTGTTATTTTATTAGTACAGAAGTGCCATTTTGGCGCCTCTTGCCGCTTGCGCCTGTAGGCGGAAGTCTACTCGGCCTATACCTAGTTACGGCCCTGATTATTGAAGATTAAATGACTTCTATATTGTTAAGGTGATTAGGTCCACTTTGTGTGCCCAACTGATGTTATATTATAATTGAATTTTAATTAATTTCATTGCCGTAATTATTTATTTTGGATAATCAAAATTATTTTCGGCTAGCCCCAGTAGATACCTTTGACTAAAAATCAGATCGGATTCTCTTTAATGTAGATTGCTTATATTCTGAAATTTGATGTTCCTATTTTATTATAACAACTCAAAACTTCTGTCAACTGATACTTCAAACTAGTTTTAAAAATTCAATTACAAATACATCATCGTTACATTTGTCATACGACAATCTCAAATAGTAAGTACTTATTTAATTAAAATTAACTCCGTTTACTCTATATTTTCTTTCAGTTCTTATTTTAAATTACTTGGATTCTGCTACCTTTTATTAAACTTAACACTCTCCTCTGCTAAACCCAATACATCCAAACTATGCAACTGACCACGCTACAAAGCTGCTCCATTCAAAGCCACTGCGAAGGCCTCAACTGACAACCAACTGCCAAGATGTCCAGAATCCGGATCCAAATCAACACAGGAACCAGCATGCATCAAAATAGACCACAGCCGCAGATGCGTTACTTTAAATGTTCAACCAAATCACACGTATGAATTCTGCTACAACCCAGAACCACGAATCTTGACCAGAGGCAAGCCACCAGATATCACTTGACAAGGCCTAGAAATCTTTTCACTCTGCTAATGATGTAATTGTAATTTTCTTCTCTTGTAAAGCGTTTCTTGTTATCCAATTCAGTTGATAAAAATGTAATTCCACAGCAAACTCAATTCACATTCCCTTACTTTTATTTGCCTTTGTAGATTATAATTGTATTAAATTGCTTTTCTCACCACATTCTAGTATTCATCCATATCCTTTATCTAATAGACGTGTCCGTCCGGACGCTGTTTCAGCAGCCAAACCGTAAGAGATAGAGAAAAAAGTTATGAAAGTTATATGTTTGAAATAGTCATGTCAGGTCAGGAACCGAATTTCAGTCACGTGACACTTCCGGTTTTCGAGAAATCACGTGATTTCCGTCCGTCCGGGAAGCTGGTCCGTCCGGGACGGTCTGTTTTGTTTTATTAAATGAGACATTTGTCTCACTGGACTGCTAGTAGTATTCTAATATACTTTTTTTAATATTTTAGTTTGTAGTTTTCTTTATCACGCCAATTTTTATGTAACTTTAACTCTTTTATTATTCCAAATATTTATTTTAAAAACTTATAAAGGTGTTTATTTCTTAATTTCAAATTTTACAAAACAGTATTACATCATTTTGGTTTAGAAAATTTTTTCTTATCAATAAATACTATCTCCTTAGCGATCTAGTTTATTTTTTTTAGTTCAACACACTATTGAAGCTTTATTATTTGATTAATACCCACTATGTTAAATAGTATATTTCGAAAAAGTATCTGCCATTAACTTACAATCATTTCAGATATTAAATTAATTTAAAATCCTGCTGTTTTCAAGTAACTTCAGTTAATTAAATTAAATTCTTTTTCCTTTCTTTTCTAAATGCATCTTAATAATTTCACATCTAAATTCATGTTTATAGTTTTTAATACCGTGTTCTTTTAATCTTATTAATCTGATTTTTTATACCCCTGTACCAATACCATAACAATATATTGATGTTAATTGTTGCATGTCAATAGTGTATAATTATTGCGTTAACATTTTCTCGTGAGCGGTTTGATTTTTATTTCATTTTGACTTTTAGTGTTGTTTATTTTTGTCCCTTCGAAGCATGAAATGTGAAATGACGCAATGCTAAATATGTACAAAAATTATATGGCACTTACTAAATATATCTCGTTGAGGATACCATTTAGAAATTAAGACATTCTTCGGTTTCATTGGGAGATCTTCAGCTTCAAGTTCAAACTTTCACAGTACCTGATAAGGTAGCTCAGTAAAAACTTCCAAAATCATATTTTGTATGCATTTGGATAGGTTTTTACTCTTAGCGTTGCTGCCTAAGCTGAAATATATAAACCCTTGCGAGGCATCGTCGAGAAGTTTTTTTAAATCCTAAAAAATGGAGAAACTTATTTGAGTATACTTACAATAATTTATTAAATAGAAAGAGATGCCCTTAACGACGCAGACCTATTTTTGGCAATGGTTTACCTTGTTGTCGATGAGATCCACCCCAATTAGCACCACACTTGGAACTAAAGGTGTGATTGAGTAAAGAATTGGGTCTGAATTCACAAACAACAAGCTTGTATTGTTTCGAATGCCTTGTAATGGTGGATAATTCTTTCCAAAACATTTCGTTGCTATTTCTTGTTTCGGAGGAAGCATAACCGTTTCAAGGTAGAAACTCATGAATAACTAAAAGAAGGTACTTACCAACCGTTGCCAAAAACTTAATTGCCCTATAAATGGTAAATTACTATCTGGATTTACTATCGGATTTGCTGGATTTCCAAGATATTCATATAATGGATTTGGAGGATCAAATGATGTCATTCCAATAAAAAGGCATTTAAATCTTTCAGAAAATGCCATCATAATTGGCGCTAAATATTCTACCATTAGTAAATCGAAATGCTCCGTTTCATTCCTTATCAGTGCTTGTACTGGTGGATGCTGCAGCTGTTGTTCGATGATTGCATTTACTGTAGCCGCCAGTACTTCAAATGTTTTCTACGACATTTTTGTTCCACAATTCGCAAGTAAAGTGTAAGTCGATTTCAGTCAAGTTGGTAAGGGAGGGGTGGTTTATTGGGTCTGTTGTTAATACTGTTAACTGGTGACCTCGTAGGGAAAGTTTTCTTCATAGCGGTTGAAATGCAATTTGGTGACTGTACGATGTTGTAGGTACAATGCCTAATATTCTCCCACCGTTAGTCCACTGACAAACTAATTGGAGGCACAATAAAACAACACTGTTCTATACATGTAAACTGTAGAGTGTAGTAAAAATCATAAGGTTGTTTAATTTCTGTGTTACGTATATTTTTATAAAAATAGTTCAAGATCAAGATGGAATTTAGTTCTCTCTGACTTATTGTAGTTCATTTGCTTCAATGGGTATCTAACAAGTTAGGCAAACTTCAATTTGATCATGGCTGCTGCGAATGAGTTTTTTTTTTTTGAAACACGATCTATCTGCAGCCGATGATGCTTGAGAAACATGTAACCTTGAAACTGCTTTATCTTATCAGTACTGCTTTACGAGTTATTTGAATTGTCTACGTTACTTGCATAAAGTATTATTATTGTAGTGTCTGGTTCTTCTAATTTTCTTTTAGATTTTATTTTCTTATATTTAAGGGGTCAATTTAATATGTTTAATTAAATTAAATTAAACCTTGACACATTTTATTTAAAGTCTTATTTATAAAAACACCTTACACTAGATGTTTTAAGTTATCGCTCGATGTATCCATGAGTTGGCATAACTTACAAGGCCTAGATCTTGCCGTCGAATTGTTGTCGCAGTAGCTTCAACGCGGTTAAGAAAATAATCTAAATCAATTTTTTCGTTGGTGTATACCATGGTCTTCATAAGGCCCCATAGATAACAGTCTAGGGGGTTAAGGTCGGGTGACCGAGGAGGCCATGGAACAGGATCCCTCAGCCAATCCATTTTTTCGGATTCTCCAAATGTTTGCGAATTAAACGATTAAAATGCGACGGTGCGCCATCTTGAAGAAACCACATCTGTTGACGTACATTCAAAGGTACTTCTTCTAGCAGTTCTAGCAAATGATTTCGCAAAAAAAAAAAATTCCAGTCAATCGGTTTGGTAACACAAAAAGGCCAATAAGTTGTGCGTTGACCAATCCGGCCCAAACGTTTAACGCGAATCTGTGCTGGGAATGATTACAACGAACAGCATGTGGATTTTCAACTGCCCAGATATGAGTATTTTATGACAGTTGTTGATTCCTTTACCTGTAAACGTTGCTTCATTAGTTGCCAACACTATGGAAGGAAAGTTTGGAATTTCAGCATGTTTTTGCATATACCATTGGCAAAAATGCAAACGTAAAGGATTATCTGCAGGTTGTAATGCTTGTACTTTTTGTACATGGAAAGGATACAATTGATTTTCGCGCAGTATTCGCCAAACAGTTCAATTTGAGACGCCTACTTGCCGAGATATTTCTCGAGTACTACTGGAAGGATCTTCTTCAACAAGGTTTAATATTTCTTCTTTGGCAACCAATATTAGTTGGTATCGGCCAGGTCTACAATCCCGACCTTGACGTGTTTACAGTACACCAGTTTCTCGTGCACGGAATACTAGAGCAGTGAATTTTTGTGGAATCGGAGTTAGCCTGTTAGGAAACCTCTCAGCATACAATCGGCTTGCAGCAGCAGAATTCTGATGTACTTCCCCATAAATTAACAACATGTCAACGTATTCACTATTAGTGCGATAGACCATTTTTACGTTCCTTATTAGGGTTTATTTGGAAGAATTTCTGCCAAACAAACAGTGCAGTGACAACTACTGAAAAAGCTTGACAGATGAAAAAAGTTATTGGCATCAGCCTACTTAGTAAAGAATTCAGTGATAGCTTATCGTTTGAATTTATGTTTAGTTTGAACAATTTTTTGAATAATTGTTTTAACATTAATCGTCTTCGCTTTAATTTTTTTATTAATTGTTTTTGCGTTAATCGTTTTAGTGGTATCGACAATCATTTTAGCATTAATAACCTTCTTTTAAAGTGTTTAACCACCCCTTAAAAATCTAAAAAGAAATTAAATCATTATATCTCTCTTATTATAAAACTTTTATTAAGACATTTTAACGTTAATGACCTTCTTTTACGATGTTTAATCACCCCTTGAAAATAAAATCACAATACCGTAAACACCTTGTATATGTCAAAATTAAATATTATAAGAGAACACTTTAAAAGTAAACACTTTTAACACGTTAAAAATACTTAGTAAACCAATATTTGTCAGATAACCAAGGAAAAGCAATAACTTTCAGTTGTTCCACTGGTCGGTATTTTGAAAAAATTCTAGTAATGCTTTCTGTATTCTAATCAAATGTCAAAACTAACATGATTATTTGAAAAATGTCTACCACGGCTTTCTATATTATAATCAAATTAATAAAAGGTACATTTAGTCCGTAAAAATGATCTTGCTGATTTTTAATGACAGTTGTACAATATAGTATACAATAGTATATTGTACAACTAATTATGAAAGGCATACTTTTTTCACGAATTTCCAGCTTTATTAAGGAAGGCGAAACCCGAGTTTATTAAGCAAATTAGTAAAAAAAATGTTTTCATACGTGTTGTACACATTATTTTTTTGCATAGTGATCCCTGGTAGCTTGAAATTTGGCCGAAAAGCAGTCATATTACAAACGTGCAGTAACGAGAAAATTCTTATATCAAAATTAAATAATAGAATCTAATTACATCTGACCAGATATCTTTCGTTTAATTAGAATAAACCGAACAAATCAAGAAAAAACACAATACTAATAATAATAGTTGGTATTTATCAAACTAAGATACAATAAATAAGAAATAATAGTGGTCACGGTGCTTGAGTAAAGTGCAGACGCATTATAATTCAAGACGTCTGCAGTTTACTTCTGTTTTGATTGGCCGTAAGACTTCGGAAAAAACGATGTGATGGGTTATACCCATATATGTATTATACATATATTGCTAGTAGGGCCTCGAAACGACCGAAAACATTACGGCGTGTGTCACTTAGAGTATAACGCGCCTTGTGCGCATGCGTGAGAATTCGAACTCCGCCTTTAGCAACGAATTTTAAACTTGATTGGTTCACTTCCCCACCGCGCGAACGACGCGCTTGCGCACAGCTCACCATATACACTGAAGAGTTGGTTGTCTGTCTCACTTCCTTCGTGAGTTTCCCACTTATAGCCGCTAGCAATATAAAGTACGGACAAGAAATCAGACGACGTGCGCCACCAAACAAATTTTAGTGACGACATAAATACCACCATTAGATTTACAAAAGCGATATTTATTTTCTTCTTTACAGCTCATTTGAAATCATGCGTTTGGTTTAAGCTTAATCAATTATCAATGGAAAATTAACAATTTAAGCTAAACTAAAATTTGCTTGGTGGCGCACGTCGTCTGATTTCTTGTCCCTACTTTAGTAAGTATTACATGTATGGTTATACCTTATTATGCGTCTGCAGATTACGTATATGCTACCGGGATTGCGGCAATCGATTCGAGAATTTCCCGATTTTGTGTCGTGTCAGTGTCGTGACGACGAGTTACACCAGTAACAAGCTGGCGTCTTGTCGTAAAGCTCGTCTCGTAATGTAACAAACTGATAACCGGTCGTAGAGACCATTTCGTGCTGTAATATGGTACTTCATCTTCGAAGAGATACGTACTACACGGTGGCATTTTAAATTTGAGGTGCAAAATGATTATATTGTAAGCAGAGAGTTTTGCAAGGATAGACTCTTATTAACACATTTTTAAATAATGATATCGTGTAGTGTTTTATTTATTTAAATAGAATAACTAAATTGTAGTGAATATATTACAGGTAATAGCCCCTTTATTTTATTCTATGCGATTGAAGTATACAATTCCTTTGATTTTTTATAAATAGTACTTACTTAACTGTTTTCAGCATACCATATATTAGTAATTACTTTAAATTGTACGTGTGACATGCCATTCAACCCAATGATAATTTTGAATTCAAAAGATTCATTGTTATAATTTTATCCGGACAATTGAACTTGATTCCATCTTAAGATAAAATATTACTAAACTGATTTAAAGCTAGGGATTATTCAACCTTTGTTTCCGGTTTAAAAATCAACCGTTTTTCAAGTTTTACCAATTTTAATACTAGCTTAATTCCTATAACTAGCAAATATATGAAAACTAAAACCACTACTACACAGAAGCCTATCACATCTAGAAGAAAATATTGGTAAGACGGGATGTCAAGAGCTGGACTTCTCAAGTGCTTTGCACCTTTGTGTCTCAATACGTACTCTATCCACCAAACTGCTCGCTCCAAACCAGTCATTGGTAAATCTGCCAGTTTCTTAATCTGGTTGAGATATCTGCAAACAAGTTCTCTTTAGATGTACCTTTTGGAATTCATTAAATACGTACTTGGGATTATTAATAACTTCCAGGATTGCACTTTTGAAGGATTCTTTCTCTAGATTTGTATGGTCGACAGACAATCCTAACCCTTTTGATACCATCCTTTTAACATTGATCGGTTGATCTGCGAAAATGACATTTCTAGTATTGGGATATGGTCATATATTGCTTCTACCATCGATTGGAGGCCGCCTTGGGCGATAAACAACTTGATCTTTGGGTGTTTGGAACTTGGTAGCAAAATGAGAAAATGTAAAGATAGGCAGTCGGCTGAGAAAAAACTGCTTCTTAAATTTGGAACGTTTCCATCAAGAAAAAACTAAATGTGAAGAACATTTGTCTTTTTCAAGTTCAGTAGGCAATTGTTCAAGTAGATAATGGCAAAGGTTCAAAGAAGGCGAGGTTAAAATAGATGTGCTTACTAAACACGTCTTGTTGAGGAAACCATTTAGCTATCTTGACATTAGCTGGCTTTTCGGGCAAGTCTTCGAGTTCAAACTACCACAAAACCAAATACGAAAGCTCTGCAAATGTTTCCATCAGAATCTTGGTGGTGCTTTCGGGTAGGTCTTTGCTTTTGACATTAGTGCCCAAGCAAAAGTATATAAATCCTTGAGATGCGCTATCCAGCAGTTTTTGCAAATTCTAAATAACGAGTTTAATGCTTTACTACAGTCGTTAAGCTGTTAATGTTTTTACCTTTGGTAATGGCTTGGACGGTTTCCTGTGCCTCCCTCCTCCAATCTGCACCACGCCAGGCACCCAAGGTTTAATTTGGTGGAAAATTGGATCTGTATTTACAAATAGCATGCTGACCTTCTTTTCTATGTCTTTTAGAGTAGGATAGTGTTTTCCAAAGTGCTTGTTTACGGTTTGCTGCTCCATTGGGTACACATACCAACTACCATAAATTTCTCCAAAAGCTCTAAAAAACAGCTGCTAGTCGCTCGAAAAAAGAGAGACTTCCATCAAATGGTAGCATAATATAATACTGGAAGCGTTGGATTTACTATACCTTTTATATGCATTGTCTGGGGCATCGAGAGATGTCATTCCGATAAACGGGCAGTTGAACCTTTCCGAGAACACAAGCATGGTTGGAATTAGAAATTGAACTATTAGCAAACCAAAGTGCTCTGTTTCATTATTAATAAGGGCCTGTACTGGGGGATGCTGTAGTTGTTCATCACCGATGGCTTTAATGGTAGACACCATGACGTCGATTGATTTTAACACATTTTCTTGGCTGTTTGTGATCATATTCAAAACGTTTTTGTTCCACATAGTTTATAGGAAAAATGTAAATCGATTTCGGTCATGTTGGTGAGGGAAGAGTCGTTCATGGGATTAGTTGTGAGCACTGTTAATTGGTGACCGAGCAGTGAAAGTTCTCTCCATGGTGATTGAAAGACGATCTGGTGACTGTACGACGGTCTAGGGAACAATTCCTAAGATTCTCGCACCGTTGCGACAGTTGAACCATAAGTTATGAAGCAAAATAAACGCCGTCTTTCCATTTTAATAATCAAGAACTACTATTGATATGGTGGTTTGGAGAAGTTAAACCTCTGTTTTTATCTTATCGGCTGCTTCATTATCGGACGATATATATTTAGATAATTTACTACAATTTGGTGAATGATTACTTAATGTGTACTTTCAAATACTTAAGATTATTTACTATTTATAGAAATCTACAATACGTTTACATTTTTAAACCCAATGCTGATGATTTGTATTTCCATTCATCACAAGAAAAAAAATATATTCTAGGATTTGAAATAGAGTTAGTAATTTCTTTTCTGATCGTTATACTTTAATAACCAATAGTTAAGAGTAGAAAACTACATGTAGCTTTGAAAGCAAACAACCTAACTGCTTTATTGGCGCGCCGAGAAAGGGAAATCATTGTATGCTACTTTGACATTATGAAACATAGTTATGTGAAACCTAAACAGAGTTTCTTATTTGGATATTTAACCTGACCACTCTACAGTTATAATCACGCTGCATTCTAGAAACTGGAAATAAAGGCAACTATTTTAACACAAAAAAAAAGAACTAGGGAGTTTATAGACGAAAACTAATGTTCACACAAAATGGATCTGCCAATTAGTTTTACTGAAGCTAAAGTCACGTATTTACAACACGGTTCGGCCCAATTACTGGAAAGTATGTTACAAAACTAGGAACGAAAGAATTTTAAAGTCATTCAGCAGATATTTAACCAATATTGAGTATTGGAAAGTGGCAAAAATCATCATGCTACAGTAGAGAAAAAGCAAAGGATCATTTTTTAATTCCCATAAAAGTCTTTGAGCAAACATTTCTATAATAGCTGAAGCCAATCATGGTACACAGAATAGTGAAAGTAATCATCATCCTTAAATCGTGGTATTACTAGATCTCCGGTTACGACCAGCAACAGGCTTCGAAAGTTGTTAGTGGGAGAGGCGGGTCTTAAACTGACAGAGCAGGTACTCTTTCGCGATAGTCAATTTAGTAGGTACGGGAACAAATTTCTCATTATTGTGTAGGGTGCAACTAATGTGATCGTTGGCAGGTGATATAATGAGAAGATTCTGCATAGGACCGCCTTTGTCACGGCGTTGGGAAATGTATGTGCTTCATGTGCGCGATGCTGACTTGAGCTATCTTACTTCCCTAAAAACGCATACTACATTTTGCTTTACAACAAACAAAACAGAGGAACGCTGAAAGGGATATTACGAGGTGTAAGTACACAGCATAAATACAACTCTTGTGGGGCCTACTGTGAAAGCTAGGACCCGTATCGAATACCTTAGAAACTTCCTAACGCATGAAGTTACGTTGCAATACAAACTGAAGAAGACGGTATTGATAGCCTGACGACAAGTTTGTCACCGATTTCCAATAAAAATGTGCACATCCCAGGCGAGAATGCTCTCAAAATTGAAAGAGACAAGAGAGGTGCAGCGAGCACTAATCAAAAATTTATTTGTTTAAGCTGCAATCAACAGAGCACAGGCTCTAGAACTAGGTCACAGCATAATACATCAAAAATACTAAACTTAAGTGAAACCGCAAATGCGCCTAAGATAATATAGAAGTATAAACTCATGAGCGTAATAAGTAAGAAAACAAATGTAGAACAACTAAATTTAAATTACAAATTAAAAAAATATTCAAAATTAAAAAATTAAAAATTGAAAATTAAAAATTAATAATGAAGAACTAGAAATTCAAACCAATAGATTTGGCTCCATACAGTGCGCGAGAACAGTTCGATTTGAAGGCTTTTGCCGTTCCATAGAAAATGTCAATTTCATCAGCAATTGCATTAGCTACTTCACAAGCGGTCTTTGTTTTCTTTTTATTTTATTACAATATGTATTTTATTCATTGACTTAATTGATTGAGAATTCGCTTTGTTTCGCTTTCTTTCGTTGATATACTTTAGTATGTCTTCTATACATATTTGCGACGCATGAGACAGTAAGCTATTGTGTTGTTGATTAAACTTGTAAGATATTAGTTTATATAACGCAATGACAGCTCAAAACCAGTAACAACAGTTTCGAAGATGATGAGAAAAAACTACATAAGAGTGCGTCACTTGAATGTTCACTAGCAGTGATAGATATAATGTCTAATCTAAAACGGTTTAGTATGGAAACATTTTAATATACAAAGAAGTCGTAATCTAATCAGTTCTGTTTTATCTTTGTTTTAGTCATAAAATACCTTATTACTCTACAAAATAATTACCTAATGTAATCAATAAGAAACAAACTATAGTAAAGACAATTAGACAAAAACCCACAACATCCAAAAGAAAATATTGATACCAGGGAATATCCAGCGCAGGACTTCTTAAGTGCTTCGCACCTTGTGCCTTAAAACGTATTCAGTCCACCACACTGCTCGCTCTAAACCACTCATTCGCTGATCTCTTGCTAAATCTGCCAGTTGTTGAACGTTTTGACGATACCTAAAATATTTGTTTGATAATAAGGTGTATTAATAACTATGTATTATTAAATTTTGGAACACTTACTTTGGATTAGTAATTACTTCTAAGATCGTTTTTTTTGAAAGTATTGTTATCCATGGTTTTGTAGTCTAGAGACAGACCCAGGCCTTTGGCTACTATTCGATTGGCATTGGGCAGTTGGTCCCCCACAAATGGTATAGCAACCATTGGTATGTGTATCATAGACCGCTTCTTCCATTGATTGTTGTCCACTTTGAGTGATGAATAGCTTGATATTGGGATGTTCTGAAAAGTATTATGTTAATCATAACTTAGCACTTATATTATACTTTGGCTTATACAAATATCATAGAATAAAAGCGAATTGAAATTGTGGTTTATATATTAAAAAAGGCACAAGTCATTTGTACTATAAACATTCTGGTAGAAAATTATCCAAGTTTATTTCAATAATTGTTTACTAATACTATTACATTCTTTTTGTGAAGCGATAAGATTATTGCATTATCATTCACGACCACAAATCACCGAGGATTTTCGGTTAGCCTGAGCTGTGGATACATCAAAAAGTGTAAAGGGTGGGCTACAAATATGGCACCGTTAACTACAGTAATTCTTTTAATTTAAACTCCAAAATAAAAGTACATTAAATTACATAAATATTAATAAGGTTTCAGATCTGCAGATTCTTATTACATAAGCTTTTAAATTCCACAAACACAAATATGTACATGTACTTTTGTGGAAGGCATTCATTCTAATTCAATTTCATTTAGTTTCAAAAAATAACCAATCAATAATCTTATTGATTCAATGTTCTTTATAAACCGAAAAATTGTAATGGCTCTTATTTTACGAGTACGTTAGTACTAGGATTATTAATTATTAATCAAATTCGTTCGTTAAACTTTTGTATGGTGGTTGGTATTTATTGCACTCCAATAAGTTTAAATTGGGCAGCATCAAATGTTACAAACACTGGAAAATGAAATCAAGCTGTGATATTTTCTAGGAAGGTGCACGGTTAAGTGAGAAGGAAGAAGATTTTTGGCGGAACAGAGAGTGAGATTAGTTTTAATTAAAGTTGTGGAGATCAAGGTCAACTAGAAATAAAAGCAAAAATTGCATGTACTAAAAGAGATAAGGAAAAGATAAGTAAATATCAAGTACAACGACCTTCATGTCGTCAGCTGTATAGGCAAAATATTATACAGATGAGTGCTTGAAGGGTAACATAATTCTAAAGCGTCTAGTAATAACGTAAGAGAATAATAAATATGATTATAGATATCAACGATACAAGTTAACGAGCACTACACAGAGATACAAATAAACAGAAGAAGTACTTAAAAATGCATTGCAATCTAAAATTAAAAATTAATGCAAAATGGACGTATAGTGGAACTTGACGAAGATCATAAAAAAGCAAATTAAAAGAGATTGGAGACATGTAAATAGACATAAACAGCTACTATACGAAGAAGCAAAGATAAATAGAAGAAAGAATAAGGTAATAGCTAAAGACGAGATACGCAAAATATTACAGGTCTACAAGCGCTACACTGAACTGTTTATAGGCAGAGAAGAATGGATGTGGAATATGAAAGAGCGGAAGCTGGAATTGAGAAAAGGAAAAGAAAGAGAACTATCAAAAAGATAAAAATAAAAAAAAATACGTTTATGGTAACGAAATAGGCAAAGAAAGTTGCAAAGAAAAATCTTGAAAACATAAAATATATGTCGAAAGATAATTAAAAAGAAAATAATAATAGGAAGATGGAACGTGAGAACTTTATACCAAACTGAAAATGTAATACAAGTAATAAAATAAATTAAGAGATATTGAATAGAAATTCTGGGAGCTAGCGTAGCAAGGGTGGAGCGGAGCAACACTGGAGAAACAGTTTTAGAAGAACACAAAAAACCAAACTGGTATAGCATTAATTATAAATAAAAGAGTAAGCGAGACAATGGTAGATGGGAAACCGATTGATAAGAGAACTATTACAATGGGAAATGAATGCAGGAGCAAAAAGGAAAATGAAAATCGTGCAATTTTATGCACCGAAGAAGTAGCGGATTATGAAAGATAAAAAAAATGTTATGGCAAACTACACAGTGTGATATACAACATACCCAATGAAGACATGGTGATCTTCCTCAGAGATATTGGAATATAATGGGAAAACAGGTAGTTGAAAGAAGAATGACAATTGAAATCTACTCTTTGAATTACGTAGGAAGTATCAACTGAAAGTAGAAGGAACGCTGTTCACCCCACAAAACTGTCAAAAAGTAACATGATTTCCCCAGAAAGAAAGACGCAAACCCAGATAGACCACATACGCATAGAATAAAAAGAAAGTAAAAGGCTGTTGGACAAGTGCAGCAAAAGAGGGGCGGATATAGGGTCATACCATCCATAATAAACCAAGCAACGAGTCAACAGAAGTACGATACCGACAATATGAATGTTGACGAGGCTAGACAAAAGTGTATACATCAACTGTAAAAGCTGAGCAAGCAAGCAAGAAAGTATTAGGGATAAAGAAAAATAAGAAAGAAAGTGGATGAGTGAGGAAACTTGGAAGGAGATAGAAGAAAGGGAAAAATAAATCAGAAAAAAGTTAAATTGTGCTGAAAGAAGAAAGGAAAAATGAAATACAAATAAAATACCAAGAAATAGATAAAGACATTAAGAAACACGTGAAAAGAGACATAACAAGAGGTTATACCTAGAAAATATGGTAGAACAAGCCTAAAGGACAGCGTTGGTAGAAAATAACAAAACACTCTACGGAAAAAATCAGAAAAATTGGTGACAATAAAAGAGCAAACCCTCAATCGTCAATCAATACACAGGGTGTCCCGTAATGGCTACTAAAGCTTCAAGTAGCGATATTCTTTATACAATTCTGAGTCGAAAATCTTAATACGAAAATGTTGGATTGGTCTTCATGAGCCCTCACGAGCTTTTTAGATAAAAACAATTGTTTTTTCAGGTAAAGTACCGCTTCTGTTTTAAATACGACAAAATATCATCAGGAAGAGTTGTTCAAAACGTAAAATTATGGTCTCGTGCAAAATTTCAAAAATATCGGCTTACATTTATGAAACCATTTTATCAGAAAAGTACTTCATCTAATGCACAAGGTTTCATAAAAGTACGTCGATATTTCTGAAATTTTGTATGGGACCATAATTTTACATTTTGAACAACTAAGATATGGGAATTTTAAGGCCATTTTTTCGATTTTTTTCAAATGGAACATCTAGAAAAGTTTATACTGTTCGAAACGGGATAAAAAGTACTAGCGAAATCAATAATAAAAATATAGGTTGTTATTTAAAAAAAGTCGATGACGTCATATCATGAACAACAAAGTACATAAGAAACTGAAAATCAGCTGAAAATATTTCTTATGGTCAAAATAGTTACACCTCTTCGAGATTTTTTCATAAAAATGAATATCCAACAAAGTTAATGAATTTATCCCTTAATTTATTTCCACACTTTAGAATTTTTTATCTGTAATTCTATTGTTGTTATTTTCGTATGCGATCTTTTGTCGCATGCGATCATTTGTCGCATACGATCATTTGTCGCATGCGATCATTTGTCGCATGTGATCATTTGTCGTGCGTCATTTTGACCGCGATCTTTTGTCGCGCGATCTTTTGACTGCGATCTTTTGACGTGATAAATTAAGATGTTTAATTGAATAGTCAAGCCAATACTCCTAAACGTATTAAATATATGGACCATAACGGAGGCCACTAGAAGAAAATTGCAGGTGTTTGAAGATAGATATTTAAGAACCATACTAGAGATCTATTGGCAGAGGAGTATCACCAACGAAGAATTGAGGAAATAAACAGAAGAAGAAGAAATAGAAATTTAAAGAAAGAAATATAGGTGGCTACTAGATACCTTAAGAAAACAAAAAGCATAAATGCCAATGGGGCACTACAATGAAACCCACAAGAAGAAAGGAAGAGTGAAGGAAGGGAAGTGGTAGTACAGGAAACAAATATGTCTATTAGAAGAATGGGCGAGAGCCCAGGATAGGCAACAGTGGAAACAGTTCACAAACACCCTATGCCCCGAAAGCGAACAATTGGACTTATTATTATTATATTAATCTTGATCATTGATATTGTACTAACCAGAGTGCAGTCAGATTGAAGAAATTATCGAGTAGTCCAGTCAAATGGTGGAAAATAGGGGAAAGTTTTGGTGGAGTTTTGATATTTGGTTCCTATATATTTTTTGGGTCGCTGTACACGAATATCAGGTGTAAAAACAGATTTTTTTTAGTTTTTCTAAAATTACTCCAAAGCTATAAATTCTTCGTAAATGTTGAACCTATATGAAATGAAAGAAGATACAATTTCCTACATTTTATGCACTTGAGGTTCTTTTCTCCCACCAATCGTTTAGCCGGGAGAGCGCCGCGAAGTTATAGTCCAGTCAAATGGTAGTTATTGGGAAAAGTTTTGGTAGAGTTTTGATATTTGGTTTCTACATGTTTTCCAACAAGACTTTTGACCGGAAACACGTTTTTTAAGCAAAAACGTTGTAAAAAACGGTTTTTTAAAAGTTTTTCTAGAATTACTGGAAAAACACCCAATTTCATAAATGTTGAACTTATATGAAATGAAAGAAGATTACATTTCTTACATTTTATATATGTACTTGAGGTTTTTTTCTCCGACCAATCGTTCAGCGGCGAAGTTAGGTGTTAAAAGGAAAAAAATATCCCTGTTTATTTCAAAGTAACTCGAAAACTATCCATTTTTCGTAAATCAAAAATAGTATATGAACTGAATCTTTATAAATGAAATATTGGCAAACCTGATATTCCAGTACAGCGACCCAAAAAGCATATAGGAACCAAATATCAAAACTTCAAAATTTTCCCCTATTTTCTATCATTTAACTGGACTATAATATCGCGACGCTCTCGCGGCTGAACGATTGATCGGAAAAAAAACCTCAAGTACATAAAATGTGTGTGGATAGCTTTGGCGTAATTTTAGAAAAACTTTAAAACATCTGTTTTTTATACCGTTTTTGTTTAAAAAAACGTGTTTTAGGTCAAAATTTTTGTTGGCAAACCTGATATTTGCATACAGCAACCAAAAAAACATATAGGAACCAAATATCAAAACTTTCCTCTATTCGCCTTTTTTGAGCACTATTTGACTGGACTTTAGTGCTTCTTTGTGGTTATATGTATATAGTTCATATTTTATTTAAAAAATAGGTATAATACGCCCAGCCTAATAGTCATTTAAGAAAATATAATCACATTTAGGTATATTAAGTTAATTTAGAATATATCTAATAAACACATCTTAGGTCGCCTCCTGCCAAATCGACACACTTGTCTCATTAATGTTTCGTCTCCATAACCCCTTGTAGAAGTCAGCACTTCGACTCTCTAACCATGAAATCACATCACCTTTTAAGCTGCCAACGACCCTGATATGCGTTCCACGAAGGCGAGCTATAGAAGCACTCCTTTCCGCAGACGGCGTTTGACCTTTCTTTGGTCCCGCAATTTGGTCTGAAGTTTACAGTAATATATGGTTGATGGTACGACAGTTCTGAAGAAAATCGATAGGCAAGACGTCTAGTCACGAGAATCCCAGAAACTGAGAGCATCATGTTGCCTACCGACAGTTTCGTTCTGAACTTCAGCCACTCCATGCTGGTTTGTTTGATTACCGGGTTATAGTTATGGGCGCAACTTTCGTCCATAGTAACGACTGGCTACATACTGAGCAGGATAGGTTGGGTTCTCCAAAAGCGAGCATCTATGGAGTTCTATCGTTATAAACATAAACTTTCGCGCTATGGACTATACTTTTATGCACTTCAATTGGTGTCGTAAACGTCGCAAGCACAAAACAAAACACCAGTGCTTCTTCGCAAGATTATCGCGAATAAAAGGTTGTCCAACGCATATGCAAAACAAGAAGCTGAATCCAACGAAATCGTCGAACTTAACAGCCACCATCAAGAAACTAAAAGAACCTAAGCTAACTTTACAGACAAGTATAAGCAATGCAGCGGCAGATAGATTTCCAGTTTCTCTCAACAATATTCAAGAAAGCACCACCGTAATTCGTAAGTAAAGGACTTTGGAATGAAGTCCAGTATTCACACAAAACAGATAGGCCACACGGAGAATTCCAAAGTACATGGTGGTGCATAATCCTGTAGTGCCAGCGACCATGAGGAAGCCACAGAGAATTCTGGTTCCGAGCTCTGTGGGAAAGCTGTTCAAAACGCTTAAGTTGTGCTTTTCGCACAGCGGAAAGGTACATCGAACCGTTCAGAAACAAAGGAATCGCCAGCTTAGTTTGATAAGACACTCCACGTGCTTCACGTAGTGGCAACAGAGTGCAAAAGGATGAATGCCAAGCGGAGTAAAGAGAATCCTAAAATAATCTCCAAATCCTCAAACGAAGTGCAAGGCGAAACCCAGGTTGGAGTTGGAAGTCGGTCACATGTAAGTTTTGCTTCTGAAATATTATCTAATACTTGCATTACCAAATGAATTTTGACAACTGCAAAACAACACATTAATGCTGATGAAAACGTTTGAAGATGTCCGAGGATTCTGATCCACATATCGTAAACATCTGAAAAATTTAACCTCGCAGTACCAGAAACTCAAGACAGTTCCTAAATATTAAAATGATTTTAAATCAGCTTACAATTTACACATAATACGATTCCATCAAAACAGCATCTGCATCGCCATGCGATAAAAGCTCACGATATCACGATAAATGTTAACTCGATATTTGTAGTCTTAGCTACCTTTTTGACAGTAATTAGCCTATCTATCATCATTAACTTCTCCCCTTTGGCCACGATTGTGCCATTGCAGACTCTTTACTTCTTGCATTGTTTTCGAGGCCTTTCTGTCTAAACTAATTTGCTTATCGACGGATGGTCGATTCTAATGGGAAAGCATCCTGCTAAACTTTCTTCAATCATTTAAATATTTCAGTATACGAATTTAATCACTGCTCGATGTTCAATTTTCTGCATTTCCAGAAACTATCACAAGCTACTCTACTAATTCGACTTTAAATTCTAAAGTACGTAGTATTATAGGAATCGGGACGAAATTTTCCAAAATGACTTATGACAAGATGCGGAATGACAGGTAGCAAGATATTAATTTTTAAATGACACCAAAATCCTTTTCCTTCGCACTGTCATAGAGCATTTAGATACTATGCAAAGCCTTCAACGACGCTTTATGTTTGTTAAACGAAATTAACGACGTAAAAAAATTAGACCGTCCTGCCCGTTCTCTAGATTAATGAAGTCATTTGTTTTCATAGCGTTTCAGTTAATATAGAGATGAAATGATACTATTCATCGGTTGAAATGGATCTGAAGAATAATAAGACTAAGACGTTTCTCTTCCTTTGCCAAAACTGCATGTAACTTAAATTAGAATAATTATAATGCTATGTGGAGTTGGAAATTTATTTGATTATTTTTGCAAATAAAAAATTGAGTTTTTTGTCATGCCTTTTTGTAAATAGTGCGCCTCTCTTGAAAACTTGGTTGCGGTGCTGATCGACGAGCGTTTCGGTATATTTTTTTAGTAACACACCACTGACTAACGATTGTAAACTTTTAAGTACCTACTGTTTTATCGGTTATGAATTTTGTAAGTAAGCATTCAATTACAGTTATATCAAGTGAAATGACTTGTAGAAATCGCGTCGTTACAACCTTGTACTTGTGAGATATTACGTTAAGCTGTCTCGTAGACAACAGCTACTTAAGTCTATTATTATTACAAACACGATAAAAATAGCAATTAATATTATGTGATACTAACATTGCTACATTATACTAATGCTGCATTTATACTAAATAAACGTAAGTGATGTAATATAATGTGCGTTTCAAATAAAAACCCATTTGCAGCATGCAATGATCAAATTGAAGTTTACCATAACTTGATACATAAACATTGAAGCAAATGAACTACCATAAGTCAGAGAGAACTAAATTACATCTTTGCCTTGAACTATTTTCCTAGAAATAGACAAAACACTTAATTAAAACAATTTGTATTGACTGTTGTGATTAATACACTCGTTGTTGTGTAAATGTCATATTATTTTATTTTCTGCGTAATACAAGTCAACTTAATGCAGTGTAAACGTTTGCCTGTCACAGTAACAAATGTTTTCGTAAACAAAATGCGATCTGATATTCACCTACAGACTTAAGTTAAGACATGACTAGATATTTATCTTTCTTTCCAAGGCCTGCTTTAAATTAGTTTTTTGTTGGAACATACTATATAATGTACTGGAGAATACCTTAATCAAATTAGAGAAATAATTGGTTTCTATTTACCACATCGAAGGAGATTCATAACTTAGAATTGTTTTCTAAATTGCTACTGTACTGTCTCTTACTTCATTGTTTGGTTAAAAATTCTAACTCTGCTTTTAATTAATTGTACACATATAGCGCGGAGGAATAATCTGGTCCATTTAAGATGAAAGGAGATAAAAATGGTTGAAATTCTATGATTTAGTTTTGAGTTCTTACCCCTTTTTCTATTATTGTTCTAATATTATTCTTTAATAATATTTAGTTAGTTTTATAATTTATTACATCTTAGATAATGACAAAGGGTGCACGTGGACTATGCTGACCTATTTTGGATGATGACATGCAACTACGGTTAAATTTAATTTGAATTTAGTATATGTCAATGTTATGCCATTGATTATTGCAAAATAAATAGCTTTTATATACTGATGTTAATTATTGCATGTCAATAGGGCGATAGCGTATAATTATTGCGTTAATGTTTACTAGTGAGCGGTTTGATTTTGATTTCACTTTGACTTTTAGCGTTGTTTCGTTCTTTCTCTTCAAGACATGAAATGTGAAATGATGCAATACTAAAAATGTGTAAAAATTATATGGCACTTACTAAATATATTTCGTTGAGGATACCATTTGGAAATTAAGACATTCTTCGGCTTCATGGAGAGATCTTCAGCTTCAAGTTCAAACTTCCACAGTACCTGATAAGGTAGTTCAGCAAACACTTCGAGAATCATATTTTGGACGGATTTGGATAGGTCTTTACTCTTAACGTTGCTGCCTAAGCTGAAATATATAAACCCTTGCGAGGCATCGTCGAGAAGTTTTTTTAAATCCTAAAAAATGGAGAAACTTATTTCAATATACTTACAAATATTTATTAAGTGGAAAGAGGTGCCTTTAAGGAAGCAGACTTACCTTTGGCAACGGTTTAGCCTGTTGTCGATGAGATCCTGCTCCAATTAGTACCACACTTGGGACTAAAGGTCTGATTGAGTAAAGAATTGGGTCTGAATTTACAAACAACAAGCTTGTATTTCTTAGAATGTCGTGTAACGGTGGATACTCCTTTCCAAAATATTTTGTTGCTATTTCTTGTTGTGGAAGAAGCATAACCGTTTCGGGGTAAAAACTCATAAATAATTCAAAGACAGTACTTATCAACCGTTGCCAAAAACTTAACTGCCCTATAAATGGTAAATTACTATCTGGATTTACTATAGGATGTGCTGGATTTCCAAGAGATTCATATAATGGATTTGGAGGATCAAATGATGTCATTCCAATAAACGGGCATTTAAATCTTTCAGAAAATGCCACCATAATTGGTGCCAAATATTCTACCATTAGCAAATCGAAATGCTCCGTTTCATTCCTGATCAGTGCTTGCACTGGTGGATGCTGCAGCTGTTGTTCGATGATTGCATTGACTGTAGCCGCCAGTACTTCAAATGTTTTTATAAAGTTTTCCTGGTTATGTTTTATCATTTCTACGACATTTTTGTTCCACAATTCGTAAGTAAAGTGTAAGTCGATTTCAGTTAAGTTGGTAAGGGAGGGATCGTTTATTGGGTCTGTTGTTAATACTGTTAACTGGTGACCTCGTAGGGAAAGTTCTCTCCATAGCGGTCGAAATGCAATTTGGTGACTGTATGATGTTGTAGGTACAATGCCTAATATTCGCGCACCGTTAGTCCTCTGAAAAACTAATTGGAGGCACCATAAAAACAACACTGCTCTGTACATGTTAACTGTAGACTGTGGTAAAAATTATAAGGTTGTTTAATTCCCTAGAGAACATTGTATATATATTATCTTATCAACCATGCTTAGCGTATTCTGACCTATAATGATTAATATTTTATAATTAGGTATTTAAGGTAGCATAATTATCTTACTTTGTAAACATTCATAGCATAATTTTTTTTTCTAAACATTATAATAAAAACAAGTAACTTTCGTTTGAAAAAAATAACTTAAAATGAAATGAAATGCGTTGAACGAAAATCTAACTCTATTTTTAGTGTCGGCGTCAAACAATAACTGCGTTAATTATATCGTGTGTTAAAAAAACACATTTAGGGTAGGCCTTGGAAAGAAAGATAGAAAATATAGTTATGTCTTAACTTAAGTCTGTAGGTGAATGTCAGATTGCGTTTTGTTTGTGAAAACATCTGTTCCTGTGACAGGCAAAAGTTTATACTGCATTAAGTTTACTTGTATCAAGCAAAAAGGAAAATAAGGTTGAATGTACACAACAACAACGAGTGTAATAATCATAACGATCAATAAAAATTGTTTTTATTTAGTGTTTTGTATATTTTTAGAAAAATAGTTTAAGATCCGCAAATGTGGATAACAGAAGACATACGGGAATAATTAAAGAAAAAAATGAATACTATAGAAGCTTTCTAACACACAGAACAGAAGCGAATAATATAAACAAACAAAAAAAATCGAGAGCTGAGAAATAGAATGAAAGTAGAAAAAAATCATTTTTGGGAGCGAAGATGTAACCAAATTAATCCTTACGTTGGAGGTTCAAGGTCCACAGAAGTATGGCAAACAATTAAAAGTTTAAAGAATAGCAATAGAAGAATCTCACACTCAATAATTAAAAACGAACAGTGGAAAGAGTATTACGAGTCCTTGCTGATAGAGAGAAGAGAGGAATTCCTAATAGACGAAACAGAGTTAGAGGAGAATGAGGTATTCGCAACTATCGACATGAAAAAACTAAAAGAATGTGTAGGGGAAATGAAGAATGGGCGATCGCCTGGACCAGGGGATACACCAGCCGAATTATATAAATATGAAGGATAGGTACTGATGGTTCGGTTGAAACATTTGATGAATTTATGCTCGACACAACAAAAAACACCTCAACAATGGAAAGAATGTCATATATATTCCCTTTTTAAAAAAGGAAATAGAAAAGACCCAAACTGCTATAGGGATTTAAGAGTAACAAGTTCCCTAAGCCGCCTCTGGAGAAAGTTACTTAAAAAAAGGTTAAGGCAGGAAATCGGTACAGCGATAGGAGAGGATCAGAGCGGCTTCACACCGGGACGATCATGTGTGGACAACTTATATACTCTACAACAAGTAATGGAAAAGAAAAGAAGCAAAAACCAAGAACTACATATAGCTTTTATTGATTTGAAGAAAGCGTATGACAATGTTCCACGAAATAAATTAATACATACATTAAAAACAATCGGAACCAGCAATTACTTAATAAGAATCGTTATCGATCTGTACGAGAACAACATTGCATACGTAAAGCAGGGGCGGTTGTTGTCGGATCCTATTCATACTACTAAGGCCCTTAGACAAGGGTGCAGCCTATCTCCGCTTTTATTCAACATTTATGTGGAAGTAATATTAAGAAAATGGAAACATCAGGAAATGGGATTACCCATCAATGATGCCCACCTTTTCACTTTGAGCTGCGCAGATGATCAGGCGATAATAGCACAGGACTCGTTTGATTTGGAGTTTATGTTGAGAAAGTTGTACTTGGAATACCGTAAATGGGGTTTAGAGATGAGCCTTGAGAAAACAGAATACCTGGTGATGGGTTCCGATTGAAGTACTTATAAATGTACAAATTAGACAGATAGAAAAATTTAAATATCTTGGAGTAATCATTGACGGTGATGGTATTGGCAGTCAAAACATACGTTTCAGAGTACAAGAAGCTAGAAAGGTCATAGGAGCATTGAACACTGTCTGGTGGGACAAGAACATAAGTAAAACTAACAAAAAGAGAATTGGACGAACTATGGTTGATACAGTAGCTACTTACATACGGTTGTGAGGTATGGACTATGAAGGAAGACGACAAAAGACGAATAACAGCAGTCGAAATGGACTATTTAAGAAGAAACTCAAGATTATCAAGATTGGAAAGAGTCCGAAATGAAGAGATAAGAAATACGATGTCTGCGACAGAAACAATCATTGACCGAATTGTGAAAAGAAGTCTGATATGGTTTGGCCACTTGCTCCGTATGGAAGACTTGAGCTGGCCCAAGCGAGTGTTTTCGTGGCAACCCCAGGGGAGAAATAGAAGAGGCCGCCCTCGACGGTCTTGGAATGAAGGAATCACTCGAGCGATGAGAGATCGAGGCATGGACGAGAATATGGCAAACGATCGTGTCGTGGAGACTGGGAATGGGAATGCAGCGACCAGCTGTCTATTTAATGTACTTTTATATGTTTATTACTTATTAATGTACATAATTAACCCTAAATATATATATATACCAGGTGCTGACTTGCGCGACGCACCATAGGAATTTGCATAGTAAATTCTTTATGTTCAATTATTTGCTCTCCTAATTATTTTAGAGCTTAAGTGTAAATACATTTTTTGTAGAGACAAAAATACTGCCCCCATTCATACTGTTGCTAACAATTTTTCATTTTCCGGAACCGAAAGAATGCAAAAAATCAAACTAGCATTTTCACAAAAATCAGTGATGCCATGGAATTATTGAAACAAGCCAATGCCAACGCAAATGCGTGCGCAGCGACAATATGTGTTGTTTGTTTGTTTGTTATTGATGTTTCATTATTAATTATGTTCTGCTTAATGTCTCTAAGGTACCTACACCTTGTCCATAACAAAAATGGTTTTACGAGTATGGTGGACGTTCGTTAAGTAAGCTCCTTGTTTATTGTAAAATATCCGTATCAGCAAATTCCAAACAGTACAACCATTAAAACGCTGATTTATTTTACGTTTAAGACAACAGGCACGTTATTAAATAATTGTAGGTGTAATAATGAGGTTCAGAACTTACACCAAAATGAGAAAAACGACAATAAATTCAATATTTTGACGGCAGTGACTGGATGATCGCCCCGCCGCTGGCTACCAGCTTAGACAGTAGCTTTTATGTTAGCACTTTATTTTGTGTTGTGATACTCGGATAATCTTTGGCATTTCCTTTAGTTACCCTAGCAGAGCCTAGTTTCACTTGTATTAATTTATCCACTTTATCACTGTAGTATTGAAAACGCCGCTAAGCAAAATAAGACACATGCGGTTTTACGACTCTCTATTGTTTTAAAATAATACAATATAAACCACGTTATGTTTACAATGAAAAAAGCGATTAATCGCACCCAAGCTAGATACAAATGTGAGAAATATTTTGCTACGAAATCCTCTGCTTTTATGCTAAATTGGTCCGTTCCATGGTAATGAACGATAACAATAAATTAAAACTGGCTAATTTCTATGACGTCACAAACCTTACCGAGAAGTATTTAAAAATATATATACCTACATTATTAAATCAATCCTTAACGCACCTTAAAACTGAGGTTATTTCTAAAATGTGGACAGTTAAATCTGTAACACCAAGAAGGAAATTATTCTTTCGAGCACCAGTTGGGTCTCGGGTAGCTTTATGCGTGGGCCACGGTTTGCGAACACACCTAAAGAAAGTAGTCAAAAATAAACGTCTACTAATGTCAATGTAATGCAATAAAATACTAATTTTAGATAATTTAAAATAAAATATATATGTAATTGGTAATTTATAATGGGTCGCTGAGTGGACTGAGCGCCTAGTACTTGCTGCAACCCACACGGCACTTGCTGCTTGTGGAGATCTGATGGCGCGTAGGTGGCGGTGTGTGTCTGACCTGCCGCTTCGAAGGTTCCAAGATGGCTAGTGTTTATTCCTGTAAACAAAAGCAAATTTACTGGTGTCGAAAATTGTATTTTGTTTGTTTGTTTGTTTATGGACAAGGGATAAGCATGCAGAGTACCAGGTACCTTAAACACCGACTGCTTTGGTCATATGGTCAAAGTCCTATTTAGAATTTTGTCGAGACTAAGGAATTCCAACCTTAGCAAGGGATCTTTTACATGCTACACATCGTTGTAACATGGGGCCCATGGCTTTACATCACTTCCGAATGATGGCATTCTGTAGAGGCTCTCATCTGCATTTTTTTGTTTTTGAAAACCTCACCGGGACCGGGAATCGAACTCGCGACCCTTAGATTGTATTGTATTGTATTGTATTTTTATTCATCATAATATACACCGTGGTGCTTAGATATGTCACAATTCCAGTTTAAATATAAAAATATAAAAATAAAAAAATACAATGCATTTACAGAAATAGTCAACTACAGATAAATACAGTAACAACAAAAATACTAAAGTCAATAAAACAAGACAGTCTTAATTTTCAACAAATCTGAAATCGGAAAGTTCATAGTAGACATTGGCCAGAAGATGTTTTTTAAGCTTAACTTTGAAGAGTTTTGTTGGGGCATTTTTGAGAGTACTAGGAAGCGAATTAAATAATCCTATTCCGAAATTATTTCGTTTAGTGGAAGTTAGTCTCTGCTGCGGAACCTGTATATCGCCTCGACTGCGGGTGTCGTAACCATGGGCATCGCCGTTTTTTGTATAATCGCCATAATGTTCTTTTATGTGTAATAGATTACAATATAGTATTGCTGACGGTAGCGTTAATATGTTATATTTTTTAAACAATGGTTTACAACTGTCTAACTGACTCGCTCCCGCCAACACTCTCAAGGCTCTTTTTTGTACAATGAAAATTTTTTTCATATGTGTAGAGGTACCCCAGTTTATTAGACCGTACGTCATTACACTATGAAATAATGCGTGGTATGCAGTAATGGCAGCATCTAAGTTTACTCGATTTTTTATTTGTCTAATTACATAAATTGTTCTTGATAATTTAATTGAAAGATTGTCAACATGTGCTTGCCAAGTTAGTTTGTTATCCAAGGTAAGGCCTAAAAATTTGACGGTTTCACAGATATTTTGTTTATTTGAAAATAGTAAAGTGGTAGTTTTATTTTGGTTTAAACAAAGCTTATTTGCCTGGAACCAATCTGAGGCTTGGTTGATAATGTTGGTTTGTAACTGATTGACTAGAGTTTCATCTTCTACGTGGTTTGCAAAGGTCGTATCGTCTGCAAATAAAGTCGTGAAAACTGGGATGGCATTAGGCAAATCGTTAACATAGATTAAAAATAATAACGGTCCCAATACACTTCCTTGTGGGACACCATGTTGAATTGAAGACATCTGGCTATACTGACCTTTGCAAAATACACATTGAGATCTGTCAGATAAGTAGGATGACATTAGTTTTAGAGTTACTCCCCTGCAACCGTAATACTCCAGTTTATCGAGTAAAATGCTTTTTGAGACACAGTCGAACGCCTTGCTTAAATCAAGAAATAGTGCAAAGGAAGATTTTTTGTTTTCCAATGATTCTGTTATATAATTAATGAGATTCAGCACGGCTCCCGACGTGTCCCTTCCTTTTCTGAACCCAAACTGTCTGTCCGTAAAAATATGGTTGGTTTCAAAGAAATTTAGAATTCGAACTGCAATAATTTTTTCTATAATTTTGGCCAAAATAGGGAGAAGCGCAATGGGTCTATAATTTGATCTATCATCAATTTCACCCGATTTATATAAAGGTATAATTTTGGCTTGTTTCAATTTATTAGGAAATATGCCCGTCTTTAATATCATGTTTGCAATATAAGCTATCGGGGCAGATAAACATAAAACATTTTCTTTGTACATGCAAACCGATTGATTATATAGGTCTAATGATTTTGACTTTTTTAATGCTTTTATAATATCTTCTACCTCGGATTCCTCAACAGCAAATAAGAATAGTGATTGTTCATTATTTATTGGTAATTTCTTTAGATAAACACTGTGTGAGTACTTTGATGGGGGAATATTTGATAATAAATCGTCGGCTACATGCACAAAGTAGTCGTTGTGAGATTCTGGGGAAATCACACTTACCACTCCATTGCTATTGATATTGTTTACACCTTTTTTTATTATTCTCCATATTGTTCTTTGTTTATTATCAGACTCCAAGATTTCTTTACTGATTTTTTCTTTTTTTAATTTTAAGATTTTTTGTTCGTATTCGTATTTTTTTTGTTTAAATTCAACCGATAGAAGATCATTATTTTGCAAGTTCAATTTCAAAATGTTTCCAAGACGATTTATTTCTTCCCTGGCCAAAACTATTTCCGGATTGGTAAATATAGAGGCATTTTTACGTTTGTTACTTGTATTAATTGTAATGGGAGGAAAAGATAAATCGTGATAATATGTAAAAACTTTATAAAAAGCATTAACTGCGCAGGTTGGGTCAGACTCTCTATATAATTCTACCCACCGTATAGGTGTAAGTATAGGTGTGAGTCTGGATGTAAGTGTAGGTGTAAGTATAGGTGTAAGTGTAGGTGTAAGTATAGGTGTGAGTCTAGGTGTAAGTATAGGTGTAAGTCTAGGTGTAAGTCTAGGTGAAAGTGTAGGTGTAAGTCTAGGTGTAAGTATAGGTGTAAGTCTAGGTGTAAGTCTAGGTGTAGGTGTAGGTGTAAGTATAGGTGTAAGTCTAAGTGTAACTCTAGGTGTTAGTCTAGGTGTAAGTGTAGGTATAAGTAAAGGTGTAAGTTTAGCTGTAAATGTAGGTGTAAGTATAGGTGTAAGTGTAGGTGTAAGTATAGGTGTGAGTCTAGGTGTAAGTATAGGTGTAAGTCTAGGTGTAAGTGTAGGTGTAAGTATAAGTGTAAGTCTAGGTGTAAGTGTAGGTGTAAGTATAGGTGTAAGTCAAGGTGTAAGTCTAGGTGTAAGTGTAGGTGTAAGTATAGGTGTAAGTCTAGGTGTAAGTATAGGTGTAAGTCTAGGTGTAAGTATAGGTGTAAGTCTAGGTGTAAGTGTAGGTGTAAGTATAGGTGTAAGTATAGGTGTAAGTCTAGGTGTAAGTGTAGGTGTAAGTCTAGATGTAAGTGTAGCTGTAAGTATAGGTGTAAGTGTAGGTGCAAGTATAGGTGTAAGTCTAGGTGTAAGTGTAGGTGTAAGTATAGGTGTAAGTCTAGGTGTAAGTCTAGGTATAAGTATAGGTGTAAGTATAGGTGTAAGTGTAGGTATAAGTGTAGGTGTAAGTATAAGTGTAAGTGTAGGTGTAAGTATAGGTGTAAGTCTAGGTGTAAGTCTAGGTGTAAGTGTAGGTGTAAGTCGAGGTGTAAGTATAGGTGTAAGTCTACGTGTAAGTGTAGGTGTAAGTATACTTGTAAGTCTAGGTATAAGTGTAGGTGTAAGTATAGGTGTAAGTGTAGGTGTAAGTATTGTTGTGAGTCTAGGTGTAAGTATAGGTGTAAGTCTAGGTGTAAGTCTAGGTGAAAGTTTAGGTGTAAGTCTAGGTGTAAGTATAGGTGTAAGTCTAGGTGTAAGTCTAGGTGTAGGTGTAGGTGTAAGTATAGCTGTAAGTCTAAGTGTAACTCTAGGTGTTAGTCTAGGTGTAAGTGTAGGTATAAGTAAAGGTGTAAGTTTAGCTGTAAATGTAGGTGTAAGTATAGGTGTAAGTGTAGGTGTAAGTATAGGTGTGAGTCTAGGTGTAAGTATAGGTGTAAGTCTAGGTGTAAGTCTAGGTGAAAGTGTAGGTGTAAGTCTAGGTGTAAGTATAGGTGTAAGTCTAGGTGTAAGTCTAGGTGTAAGTATAAGTGTAAGTCTAGGTGTAAGTGTTGCTGTAAGTATAGGTGTAAGTATAGGTGTAAGTCTAGGTGTAAGTGTAGGTGTAAGTCTAGATGTAAGTGTAGCTGTAAGTATAGGTGTAAGTGTAGGTGTAAGTCTAGGTGTAAGTCTAGGTGTAAGTGTAGGTGTAAGTATAGGTGTAAGTCTAGGTGTAAGTATAGGTGTAAGTCTAGGTGTAAGTATAGGTATAAGTCTAGGTGTAAGTGTAGGTGTAAGTGTAGGTGTAAGTATAGGTGTAAGTCTAGGTGTAAGTCTAGGTGTAAGTGTAGGTGTAAGTATAGGTGTAATTCTAGGTGTAAGTATAGGTGTAAATCTAGGTGTAAGTATAGGTGTAAGTCTAGGTGTAAGTGTAGGTGTAAGTATAGGTGTAAGTATAGGTGTAAGTCTAGGTGTAAGTGTAGGTGTAAGTCTAGATGTAAGTGTAGCTGTAGGTATAGGTGTAAGTGTAGGTGCAAGTATAGGTGTAAGTCTAAGTGTAAGTGTAGGTGTAAGTATAGGTGTAAGTCTAGGTGTAAGTCTAGGGGTAAGTATAGGTGTAAGTATAGGTGTAAGTCTAGGTATAAGTGGAAGTGTAAGTATAGGTGTAAGTGTAGGTGTAAGTATAGGTGTAAGTCTAGGTGTAAGCCTAGGTGTAAGTGTAGGTGTAAGTCGAGGTGTAAGTATAGGTGTAAGTCTACGTGTAAGTGTAGGTGTAAGTATAGGTGTAAGTCTAGGTATAAGTGTAGGTGTAAATATAGGTGTAAGTGTAGGTGTAAGTATAGGTGTAAGTCTAGGTGTAAGTCTAGGTGTAAGTGTAGGTGTAAGTATAGGTGTAAGTCTAAGTGTAACTCTAGGTGTTAGTCTAGGTGTAAGTGTAGGTGTAAGTATAGGTGTAAGTCTAGGTATAAGTGTAGGTGTAAGTATAGGTGTAAGTGTAGGTGTAAGTATAGGTGTAAGTCTAGGTGTAAGTCTAGGTGTAAGTGTAGGTGTAAGTATAGGTGTAAGTCTAAGTGTAACTCTAGGTGTTAGTCTAGGTGTAAGTGTACGCATAAGTAAAGGTGTAAGTTTAGCTGTAAATGTAGGTGTAAGTATAGGTGTAAGTGTAGGTGTAAGTATAGGTGTGAGTCTGGATGTAAGTGTAGGTGTAAGTCTAGGTGTAAGTATAGGTGTAAGTCTAGGTGTAAGTATAGGTGTAAGTCTAGGTGTAAGTCTAGGTGAAAGTGTAGGTGTAAGTCTAGGTGTAAGTATAGGTGTAAGTCTAGGTGTAAGTGTAGGTGTAAGTATAAGTGTAAGTCTAGGTGTAGGTGTAGGTGTAAGTATAGGTGTAAGTCTAGGTGTAAGTCTAGGTGTAAGTGTAGGTGTAAGTATAGGTGTAAGTCTTGGTGTAAGTATAGGTGTAAGTCAAGGTGTAAGTATAGGTGTAAGTCTAGGTGTAAGTGTAGGTGTAAGTATAGGTGTAAGTATAGGTGTAAGTCTAGGTGTAAGTGTAGGTGTAAGTCTAGATGTAAGTGTAGCTGTAAGTATAGGTGTAAGTGTAGGTGCAAGTATAGGTGTAAGTCTAGGTGTAAGTGTAGGTGTAAGTATAGGTGTAAGTCTAGGTGTAAGTCTAGGTGTAAGTGTAGGTGTAAGTATGGGTGTAAGTATAGGTGTAAGTCTAGGTGTAAGTGTAGGTGTAAGTCGAGGTGTAAGTCCAGGTGTAAGTCTAGGTGTAAGTGTAGGTGTAAGTATAGGTGTAAGTCTACGTGTAAGTGTAGGTGTAAGTATAGGTGTAAATCTAGGTATAAGTGTAGGTGTAAGTATAGGTGTAAGTGTAGGTGTAAGTATAAGTTTAAGTCTAGGTGTAAGTCTAGGTGTAAGTGTAGGTGTAAGTCGAGGTGTAAGTATAGGTGTAAATCTACGTGTAAGTGTAGGTGTAAGTATAGGTGTAAGTCTAGGTATAAGTGTAGGTGTAAGTATAGGTGTAAGTGTAGGTGTAAGTATAGGTGTAAGTCTAGGTGTAAGTCTAGGTGTAAGTGTAGGTGTAAGTATAGGTGTAAGTCTAAGTGTAACTCTAGGTGTTAGTCTAGGTGTAAGTGTAGGTATAAGTAAAGGTGTAAGTTTAGCTGTAAATGTAGGTGTAAGTATAGGTGTAAGTGTAGGTGTAAGTATAGGTGTGAGTCTGGATGTAAGTGTAGGTGTAAGTCTAGGTGTAAGTATAGGTGTAAGTCTAGGTGTAAGTATAGGTGTAAGTCTAGGTGTAAGTCTATGTGAAAGTGTAGGTGTAAGTCTAGGTGTAAGTATAGGTGTAAGTCTAGGTGTAAGTGTAGGTGTAAGTATAAGTGTAAGTCTAGGTGTAAGTGTAGGTGTAAGTATAGGTGTAAGTCAAGGTGTAAGTCTAGGTGTAAGTGTAGGTGTAAGTATAGGTGTAAGTCTAGGTGTAAGTATAGGTGTAAGTCTAGGTGTAAGTATAGGTGTAAGTCTAGGTGTAATTGTAGGTGTAAGTATAGGTGTAAGTATAGGTGTAAGTCTAGGTGTAAGTGTAGGTGTAAGTCTAGATGTAAGTGTAGCTGTAAGTATAGGTGTAAGTGTAGGTGCAAGTATAGGTGTAAGTCTAGGTGTAAGTGTAGGTGTAAGTATAGGTGTAAGTCTAGGTGTAAGTCTAGGTATAAGTATAGGTGTAAGTATAGGTGTAAGTGTAGGTATAAGTGTAGGTGTAAGTATAAGTGTAAGTGTAGGTGTAAGTATAGGTGTAAGTCTAGGTGTAAGTCTATGTGTAAGTGTAGGTGTAAGTCGAGGTGTAAGTATAGGTGTAAGTCTACGTGTAAGTGTAGGTGTAAGTATAGGTGTAAGTCTAGGTATAAGTGTAGGTGTAAGTATAGGTGTAAGTGTAGGTGTAAGTATAGGTGTGAGTCTAGGTGTAAGTATAGGTGTAAATCTAGGTGTAAGTCTAGGTGAAAGTGTAGGTGTAAGTCTAGGTGTAAGTATAGGTGTAAGTCTAGGTGTAAGTCTAGGTGTAGGTGTAGGTGTAAGTATAGGTGTAAGTCTAAGTGTAACTCTAGGTGTTAGTCTAGGTGTAAGTGTAGGTATAAGTAAAGGTGTAAGTTTAGCTGTAAATGTAGGTGTAAGTATAGGTGTAAGTGTAGGTGTAAGTATAGGTGTGAGTCTAGGTGTAAGTATAGGTGTAAGTCTAGGTGTAAGTCTAGGTGAAAGTGTAGGTGTAAGTCTAGGTGTAAGTATAGGTGTAAGTCTAGGTGTAAGTCTAGGTGTAAGTATAAGTGTAAGTCTAGGTGTAAGTGTTGGTGTAAGTATAGGTTTAAGTATAGGTGTAAGTCTAGGTGTAAGTGTAGGTTGGTAAGTCTAGATGTAAGTGTAGCTGTAAGTATAGGTGTAAGTGTAGGTGTAAGTCTAGGTGTAAGTTTAGGTGTAAGTGTAGGTGTAAGTATAGGTGTAAGTCTAGGTGTAAGTATAGGTGTAAGTCTAGGTGTAAGTATAGGTGTAAGTCTAGGTGTAAGTGTAGGTGTAAGTGTAGGTGTAAGTATAGGTGTAAGTCTAGGTGTAAGTCTAGGTGTAAGTGTAGGTGTAAGTATAGGTGTAAGTCTAGGTGTAAGTATAGGTGTAAATCTAGGTGTAAGTATAGGTGTAAGTCTAGGTGTAAGTGTAGGTGTAAGTATAGGTGTAAGTATAGGTGTAAGTCTAGGTGTAAGTGTAGGTGTAAGTCTAGATGTAAGTGTAGCTGTAGGTATAGGTGTAAGTGTAGGTGCAAGTATAGGTGTAAGTCTAGGTGTAAGTGTAGGTGTAAGTATAGGTGTAAGTCTAGGTGTAAGTCTAGGTGTAAGTATAGGTGTAAGTATAGGTGTAAGTCTAGGTATAAGTGTAGGTGTAAGTATAGGTGTAAGTGTAGGTGTAAGTATAGGTGTAAGTCTAGGTGTGAGCCTAGGTGTAAGTGTAGGTGTAAGTCGAGGTGTAAGTATAGGTGTAAGTCTACGTGTAAGTGTAGGTGTAAGTATAGGTGTAAGTCTAGGTATAAGTGTAGGTGTAAATATAGGTGTAAGTGTAGGTGTAAGTATGGTGTAAGTCTAGGTGTAAGTCTAGGTGTAAGTGTAGGTGTAAGTATAGGTGTAAGTCTAAGTGTAAGTCTAGATGTAAGTGTAGCTGTAAGTATAAGTGTAAGTGTAGGTGCAAGTATAGGTGTAAGTCTAGGTGTAAGTGTAGGTGTAAGTATAGGTGTAAGTCTAGGTGTAAGTCTAGGTGTAAGTATAGGTGTAAGTATAGGTGTAAGTCTAGGTATAAGTGTAGGTGTAAGTATAGGTGTAAGTGTAGGTGTAAGTATAGGTGTAAGTCTAGGTGTAAGCCTAGGTGTAAGTGTAGGTGTAAGTCGAGGTGTAAGTATAGGTGTAAGTGTAGGTGTAAGTATAGGTGTAAGTGTAGGTGTAAGTATAGGTGTAAGTATAGGTGTAAGTCTAAGTGTAACTCTAGGTGTTAGTCTAGGTGTAAGTGTACGCATAAGTAAAGGTGTAAGTTTAGCTGTAAATGTAGGTGTAAGTATAGGTGTAAGTGTAGGTGTAAGTATAGGTTCCTGCGATTCCTCGGTAGTTGCTGGTAATGGAATGATGCTGCCTATGGATCGTTTTAGCTGATGTCCTCCTGATTTCTGGAGCGTCACTACTCGTACTGATCCATCGGCTGCTGGATGAGTTGCAGTGACTCTTGCTAAAGGCCACTTACTAGGATTGATACTATCTTCTTTGATTAACACTAAATCTCCAACTTTAGTGTTCTCCAATGGTTTCTTCCATTTGTTTCATTGCTGTAGTCCATGAAGGTAGTCCGAGCTCCATGATTTCCAAAAATCTTGCTTGATCTTTTGGATTATCCTCCAACGATTCGATAGATTTGAAGATATTGGAGTGTTGATTGGGTCTGGTGGCGATATGATTTCCCTCCCTATTAGGAAATGGCCTGGCGTCAGAGCAGTTGTGTCCTCAATATCGTTGCCTTGTGGACATAGAGGACGTGAGTTTAGGCAGGCCTCAATTTGGCAGAGAAGAGTTGTTAACTCTTCAAAGGTGAGAGTAGCGTGGCCAATAGTTCTCTTCAGATGATGCTTCATTGATTTTACCCCTGCTTCCCATATCCCTCCGAAGTGAGGGGCTATTGGAGGGATGAAGTGCCATTGGGTACCACCGGTTGCTAAGGTTTCTTGGACAACTGGGCCTTCAATTGTTTGGCGGGTCTCCTTGTCCAACACTTTTCTTGCGCCAACGAAGTTTGTTCCGTTGTCGCTGTATAGGTGTGCACAGCGTCCTCTTCGGGCAGTAAACCTCCTCAAGACTGCTAGGAAGCTGTTGGTTGTCATGTCGCTGACGGCCTCTAGGTGGATTGCCTTGGTTGATAGACAGACAAAAACAGCAATGTACCCTTTGTGCGAAGAATGCCCTCTTCCCTTGGATGTTCGGATCTGTATTGGGCCGGCGTAGTCCACTCCGGAATGGAAGAATGGAGGAGTTGAATTTACTCTGGTTGATGGAAGATTTCCCATCAGTTGCTGTGCTGCCTCTGCTTTGTATCGTAGACATCGGAAACACTTCTGGATGCTGGAGCTGACTGCTTTCTTCGCGTTGATGATCCAATATTTTCTTCGGATATATGAGAGAGTGAGTTGGGTGCCACCGTGCAGTGTGCGTAGATGCGCCTCTTGGATTATTAGTTTGGAAATATGACTGGAGTACGGGAGTATGATTGGGTGTTTTTCATTGAAGGACAAGGTGGAATTTTCTAATCTTCCTCCAACACGGATTATTCCATGCTGATCGATGAAGGGATTGAGGTTGGCAAGCTTGTTACTGGAACTCACATATTTGTTCTGCCGGAGTTGAGATCCTGTTGCCCTCAAAATAGGATCACTTCCTTGGATGACCTTAACGAGTAGGAGGATGGTGTCGTCCATTTCCTTCACTGATAGGCATCCTGATTGGGTGGGAAGTCGCTTACACTTGTTGATGAATCTTCGGCAATGTGACATGACTCGTACCATTCTTGTTAGAGAAGAAAAACGATGAACGACTTCGTTCTCGTCTTGATGAATGGTAGTTTGAGGCACAGTGTAACTTCTTGCTTCTTCCTCGGTGGTTGCGGTGTCTGGTTGACACGGCCATGAACTCTTGTTAACTAGCCAGCTCGGTCCGTCCCACCATAGGAGATGATTCTTTAGTTTTTCTGGACTAGTGCCTCGGGAGATGACGTCTGCAGGATTCTCTTCGGATTTGACGTGGTTCCAATGTTGAGCCGGAATTAGATTGTTGATTTCGGCTACTCGATTCGCGACGAACGTCTTCCATCGTACCGGGTCTCCTTTTATCCATCCTAATGTAACCATGGAGTCGGTCCAGGCGAAGATAGACACCTTAGGAAGATCTAATGCTGCAATTACCCTTTGAAGTAGATTGGAAAGGAGTACTGCTGCGCAGAGTTCCAGTCTTGGTAATGTCGTCTTGGCTCGGGCTGGTGCCACCTTGGATTTGGCTATTAATAAGGATACCTTGACTTGGCCGGATGATGTGGTGACTCTGGTATAAATCGCGGCCCCGAAAGCTCTTTTGGAGGCGTCACAGAATCCATGCAGCTCTACTAGAGATTCCCTTTTGATAAACAACCACCTTGGTAAGGTAATTTCTTCCACTGCCTTGAGTTGAGACCTGAGCGTCTCCCATTTGCCTTGGATATTTTCAGACACTGGGTCATCCCATTTGATATTTTCGAGCCATAGTTCTTGGATGAGTAGCTTGGCAGTGATGATGACGGGTGCTAACCATCCCAATGGGTCGAAAATTTTGGCAACTTCGGATAGTATGGTGCGTTTGGTGGATTCCTGTTGCTTAACGTCTACCTTAAAACAGAAAACATCTTCATATGGAGACCAGTGAATGCCCAAGGACTTTTTTACGCCGTCTTCACTTATTTCGAGGTATGTTTGTTCCTTTAACTCTTCTGGGAGTTCTTGAATGATGGCTGACTCATTACTGCACCATTTATGTAGAGTAAAGCCTCCACGCTTTAGTAAGGAAATGAGCTGACCTTGTTGTTGGATCGCTTCTTCCACAGTGTCGGCCCCAGAAAGCACGTCGTCCACGTAGAAATCTTTCTTCACTGCTTCTGAAGCTAATGGAAATGAGACCTTTTCGTCCTCTGCGAGTTGATGCAAGGTTCGAATGGCAAGATAGGGAGCTGATGCGGTTCCATAAGTGACGGTGCACAGCTTATATTCCCTGATTGGCTGTGATTTGTCGAATCTCCATAGGACTCTTTGGTACTCCTGGTCTTGGTTGTTCATTCTGATTTGTCGGTACATTTTTTCAATGTCTGCAGAAAAAACAATCCTGTGTGTTCTCCATCGAGGTAGAATGTCGACCAGTTCTTGCTGAAGTTTAGGTCCAGCGTACATCATCTCATTTAAGGATTTTCCGTGAGAGGCCTTGCTAGAGGCATCGAAAACGACACGAAGCCTGGTTGATGAACTTGCTTCTCGGATGACGCCATGGTGGGGAATGTAATACTTGCCGTTATTCTCATCTTCCTTTGCCACCTTTTCCATATGTCCTAAATCCAAGTATTCTTGCATGAATTTCTTGTATTGGACTGCTAGATCTTGATCTTGTCCTAATTTCTTCTCCAGATGTATGAATCGTGCCAATGCTGAGGGTTTGGACCTTCCCATGTGTACTGGAGTTTGTTTGAATGGAATCCTTACTACGTATCTTCCATCTACGTCTCGCTGGACTGTGTCTGTGAATTTATTTTCACATACCTGATCATCTGGGGAAAGTTTCCTTTGAGGAGAAGCCTCTTCAATGTTCCAGAATTTCTGCAACTGCTCATCCTCTTCAATTTTGGCAACCATGGTGTTGACCTTAAGGCTGGTGGGAGGTCGTCTTCCAATGGTTTCTGATAAGATCCATCCCAATTCGGTATTCTGTCCTAGGATGCCATCTTTGGATTTCTTGATTCCCTCGAGAATTATTTGGGAATATTCTTCAGCGCCTAGAAGTATATCTATGGGGCCAGGTCGGTTGAAGGTTGGATCGGCGATGAAGACATGTTTCCAGGCATCCATTTTTATGTTCGGAATGGGTGATGAAGGCATGGTTTTTGTAAGTTTGGGAAGTACCAGTAAAGTAACAGGTAAGGAAAATTTACTTGGAAATCTTGGCGTAATCAAACCTGTGATTTTCCATTTTGCGACTTTTGTTTCGCTGTTCCCAATTCCGGAGATTTCTGCTCGAACCTTGGTCCTGGGTAACGCTAATAATTCGGCTGCGGCTTCGGTGATGAAGGAACCTTGAGACCCTGGATCTATCAAGACCCTCAACAGATGAGTCATCCCGGATGCTGCCTTAACTTGAACCGTTGCTGTGGCCAGTAGCACTTGGCTCTTCTTTGCGCCTAGGTTGGCGGCAATGATTGTGGGTTTTGGCTTCTTCTCTGGAGCGTTGGAGGTCTGCATGGCTGCTGCGTGAGAAAACGTCTTCATCTTCGGAGCAGGTATCGGCTTTGATGGCGGCTGTGCCTTGTGAAGCAGAGTATGGTGTGGAAAGCGGCAGATTTTGCAGTTATAATACGAACGACATTGTATATTAGAATCGTGTCGCAAACATCGAAAGCACAATCGGTAGGTTCTTACCACTTCTTGCTTTTCGTGGATGGAGAGCCTCTGGAATTGACCACAGTTATCGATGTAATGATCCCCATTGCACATCTTGCAGTTGAGAGATCCGGCAGCGTAATTTTTCTGTGGCTTGTCCTGAGTTGGTTTTCGAGCTCCATCAATGGATTCCAAGGATTGGAACCGCATTTGTAAGAAGGCCATTAGAGTTTGGTGATCCTGAACTTCATTTGGGCACTGAAGCGACTGCTCATATAATTTGTTAGTTTCAGGATCCCATTTTCGAGTAATAACTCGGTTAATCCACGGACCCCAGCTGTCGGTGGAAATGCCCAAATTTTTGATTGCTTCCACACATTCCTTAGTGGAGTCATGCAATCTTTTCAACCCTTGGGCTGATTCCTTGGAGAGGACCGGCTGATCGAAGATGGTGTCTAGCAATTTGGTTAGAATAAGGCGATTATTTTGATACCTTTGTTGCAGCACATTCCAAGCGGTGTTGTAGTTGGCTTGAGTCACTGCGAGATGCTGGATTAGTCGGCTGGGCTCTCCCTTGACATGCGTTTTTAAATACTGCATTTTGATGACATCATCCATGTTTTGGTTGTCATCTACTAATTTGGTGAATAGGTCCTTAAAAGTGGCCCATTCCTCATAATTTCCCTCGTATATGGGGATTTTAACTTGAGGAAGCGAGATGGCTGATGCTTGCTCGTTCCTTGTTGGTGCTTGTAACAAATTAATTAAATTTCGGTACCTGTCTTTCAACGTAGTAAATTCAGGACTGAAGTGCGTCTGGTTTGAATCCATCTCGTTAGACATGACTTCTTCGTCCATCTCGATCACCCGGTCCCATTCTTCCTTTAATTCCCTCTTTGTGATGGCGGGCCTTCCGAGTGCTTGTTCCAGTTCGGCGTCGTCCAAAGATTGCTTAAAATTCTGCATCCGAATCTGCAGTTTTCGGATACGAACCTTTTGCTCGGGATTTACAACTGTTTCCTCTCGCCTCCTAGTTTCAGAGGGGTCGGGATTTTCAGTTGCCTTTAAACAGCTCTGCAAATAACTTTTTGCTTCGCAGTAGATGGCTTTAATTTGTTCGTAATACCCTGTGGTAAAATAATTATGTGTAGGAATACTTAGCTGCACCATTTTGGCGTGATTTTTGGTCACGGTGTTCCAAGTTTCGTCCAGCGTCTTGTTTCGGCTGGCGATGTAAGCTTCTGTTTTTTCGGCTGGCAGGGTCCTTTTTGCTGTTGGAAAATACCTGCGTGATCTTCTGGCCGAGTTCTTCTTGGGTGACAGCTAGCTGATTGAATTCCTCCATATTGTTTGCCATTTTCGGGGAACCGGGTGGGTTGGTAGATGTTGTTTTCTTCTCGGGATGTACCTCTTCTTAGTTGTAGACAGATCCGGCTCGAAGGACCATAAACAGATTCGCCTGGAGGCTGTGGAAATCAGGCGTCCGTTACGTTATTTTGCTGGTTCCATCCCTTATGTTAAGCGCAGAACTGAGACAGCAGTTTCCGCTTTAAGACAGCTTAGTCATGCCACTTAACGGGATGATAAGTCGTCACTGTGTGAGATGCAGCCTCACATCCCTTAATTATTTATAGGCTTGGACCCACAGCGACGCAGTAAGTGAATCTAACAAGTAAATGCAGACTGGTTTATTACAAAAATAATTGTTCTATATATACAAACAAATTTGCTTAGATCATAGTAATATACAAAGTTCATTTCTAATAACAGGTCCAATGTATTATATTCAGTAGGTTAATTTATTAGTATTGCAAAACAATACTCAGCGGTTTTGCTTCCGTGATATGATATGGACTCCATGAACTCGAGCGTCTTTTATGCTGAGCTGCGATTGTAGGCATTTAAACCTTGTCACGGCCTTGCGTAATTGTGTACGCGAAGCCGTGTAAAAATGCTGAGCGGCGACTGCGAGGTGTTTAAACTTGACTGTGAGTAGGTCGCCGCGCTTGCATAATGCAATATTGCGTTTTTGGTGGCTTTTAACTTTTATAATGTTTCGTAAAATTTAAATGAATAATTATAAATTTATATCTGGTTAATCTGTTAAAGACAAGATTAAACAATATTTATAAAATAGCTAAACGGTTTGGTAGAGCTTTGATATTTTTTTGTATGCGTAGTTTACGTCCCTGTATACGACTATTAGGTTTTCCAACTTAACTGTTACCCGGAAACAAGTTTTTCAGAGAAAACACTGTGCAAAAAACAAAATTTTTACTTTTTCTAAAGTCACACGGAAACAATCTATTTTGTAAGTGTTAAACTTATATGAAATAGAAGAGGATAAAATTTCCTACACATTAAGTACTTGTAGTTTCTTTATGATCAATCGTTCAGCCGAGAGAAAGCTGCGAAGTTATAATAAAGTCAAAATTTATAAAATAGCTAAACGTTTTGGTAGAGCTTTGATATTTTTTTTGTATGCGTACTTTACGTCCCTGTACACGACTATTAGGTTTTCGAACTTAAGTATTGACCAAAAACACGTTTTTCACAAGAAAAACTGTGCAAAAAACAAAATTTTTACTTTTTCTAAAGTCACACGGAAACAATCTATTTTGTAAGTGTTAAACTTATATGAAATAGAAGAGGATAAAATTTCCTACACATTAAGTACTTGTAGTTTTTTTACGATCAATCGTTCAGCAGAGAGAAAGCTGCGAAGTTATAATAAAGTCAATATTTATAAAATAGCTAAACGTTTTGGTAGAGCTTTGATATTTTTTTTGTATGCGTACTTTACGTCCCTGTACACGACTATTAGGTTTTCGAACTTAAGTATTGACCAAAAACACGTTTTTCACAAGAAAAACTGTGCAAAAAACAAAATTTTTACTTTTTCAAAAGTCACACGGAAACAATCTATTTTGTAAGTGTTAAACTTATATGAAATAGAAGAGGATAAAATTTCCTACACATTAAGTACTTGTAGTTTTTTTACGATCAATCGTTCAGCCGAGAGAAAGCTGCGAAGTTATAATAAAGTCAATATTTATAAAATAGCTAAACGTTTTGGTAGAGCTTTGATATTTTTTTTGTATCTGTAGTTTATGTCCCTGTACACGACTATTAGGTTTTCCAACTTAACTGTTACCCGGAAACACGTTTTTCAGAGGAAAAACTGTGCAAAAAACAAAATTTTTACTTTTTCTAAAGTCACAAAGAAACAATCTATTTTGTAAGTGTTAAAATTATATGAAATAGAAGAGGATAAAATTTCCTACACATTAAGTACTTGTAGTTTTTTTACGATCAATCGTTCAGCAGAGAGAAAGCTGCGAAGTTATAATAAAGTCAATATTTATAAAATAGCTAAACGTTTTGGTAGAGCTTTGATATTTTTTTTGTATCTGTAGTTTACGTCCCTGTACACGACTATTAGGTTTTCCAACTTAACTGTTACCCGGAAACAAGTTTTTAAGAGGAAAAACTGTGCAAAAAACAAAATTTTTACTTTTTCTAAAGTCACACGGAAACAATCTATTTTGTAAGTGTTAAACTTATATGAAATAGAAGAGGATAAAATTTCCTACACATTAAGTACTTGTAGTTTTTTTACGATCAATCGTTCAGCAGAGAGAAAGCTGCGAAGTTATAATAAAGTCAATATTTATAAAATAGCTAAACGTTTTGGTAGAGCTTTGATATTTTTTTTGTATGCGTACTTTACGTCCCTGTACACGACTATTAGGTTTTCGAACTTAAGTATTGACCAAAAACACGTTTTTCACAAGAAAAACTGTGCAAAAAACAAAATTTTTACTTTTTCAAAAGTAACACGGAAACAATCCATTTTGTAAGTGTTAAACTTATATGAAATAGAAGAGGATAAAATTTCCTACACATTAAGTACTTGTAGTTTTTTTACGATCAATCGTTCAGCCGAGAGATAGCTGCGAAGTTATAATAAAGTCAATATTTATAAAATAGCTAAACGTTTTGATAGAGCTTTGATATTTTTTTTGTATCTGTAGTTTATGTCCCTGTACACGACTAGTAGGTTTTCCAACTTAACTGTTACCCGGAAACAAGTTTTTCAGAGGAAAAACTGTGCAAAAAACAAAATTTTTACTTTTTCTAAAGTCACACGGAAACAATCTATTTTGTAAGTGTTAAAGTTATATGAAATAGAAGAGGATAAAATTTCCTACACATTAAGTACTTGTAGTTTTTTTACGATCAATCGTTCAGCAGAGAGAAAGCTGCGAAGTTATAATAAAGTCAATATTTATAAAATAGCTAAACGTTTTGGTAGAGCTTTGATATTTTTTTTGTATGCGTACTTTACGTCCCTGTACACGACTATTAGGTTTTCGAACTTAAGTATTGACCAAAAACACGTTTTTCACAAGAAAAACCGTGCAAAAAACAAAATTTTACTTTTTCTGAAGTCACACGGAAACAATCTATTTTGTAAGTGTTAAACTTATATGAAATAAAAGAGGATAAAATTTCCTACACATTAAGTACTTGTAGTTTTTTTACGATCAATCGTTCAGCAGAGAGAAAGCTGCGAAGTTATAATAAAGTCAATATTTATAAAATAGCTAAACGGTTTGGTAGAGCTTTGATATTTTTTTGTATGCGTAGTTTACGTCCCTGTACACGACTATTAGGTTTTCCAACTTAACTGTTACCCGGAAACAAGTTTTTCAGAGAAAACACTGTGCAAAAAACAAAATTTTTACTTTTTCTAAAGTCACACGGAAACAATCTATTTTGTAAGTGTTAAACTTATATGAAATAGAAGAGGATAAAATTTCCTACACATTAAGTACTTGTAGTTTTTTTACGATCAATCGTTCAGCAGAGAGAAAGCTGCGAAGTTATAATAAAGTCAATATTTATAAAATAGCTAAACGTTTTGGTAGAACTTTGATATTTTTTTTGTATGCGTACTTTACGTCCCTGTACACGACTGTTAGGTTTTCCAACTTAACTGTTACCCGGAAACAAGTTTTTCAGAGAAAACACTGTGCAAAAAACAAAATTTTTACTTTTTCTAAAGTCACACGGAAACAATATATTTTGTAAGTGTTAAACTTATATGAAATAGAAGAGGATAAAATTTCCTACACATTAAGTACTTGTAGTTTTTTTACGATCAATCGTTCAGCAGAGAGAAAGCTGCGAAGTTATAATAAAGTCAATATTTATAAAATAGCTAAACGTTTTGGTAGAGCTTTGATATTTTTTTTGTATGCGTACTTTACGTCCCTGTACACGACTATTAGGTTTTCCAACTTAACTGTTAACCGGAAACACGTTTTTCAGAGGAAAAACTGTGCAAAAAACAAAATTTTTACTTTTTCTAAAGTCACACGGAAACAATCTATTTTGTAAGTGTTAAACTTATATGAAATAGAAGAGGATAAAATTTCCTACACATTAAGTACTTGTAGTTTCTTTACGATCAATCGTTCAGCCGAGAGAAAGCTGCGAAGTTATAATAAAGTCAATATTTATAAAATACCTAAACGTTTTGGTAGAGCATTGATAATTTTTTATATGCGTAGTTTACGTCCCTGTACACGACTATTAGGTTTTCCAACTTAACTGTTACCGGAAATACGTTTTTCAGAGGAAAAACTGTGCAAAAAACAAAATTTTTACTTTTTCTAAAGTCACATGGAAACAATCTATTTTGTAAGTGTTAAACTTATATGAGATAGAAGAGGATAAAATCTCCTACACATTAAGTACTTGTAGTTTCTTTACGATCAATCGTTCAGCCGAGAGAAAGCTGCGAAGTTATAATAAAGTCAAAATTTATAAAATAGCTAAACATTTTGGTAGAGCTCTGATATTTTTTTGTATCTGTAGTTTACGTCCCTGTACACGACTATTAGGTTTACCAACTTAACTGTTAACCGGGAACACGTTTTTCAGAGGAAAAACTGTGCAAAAAACAAAATTTTTACTTTTTCTAAAGTCACGAGAAAACAATCTATTTTGTAAGTGTTAAACTTATATGAAATAGGAGAGGATAAAATTTCCTACACATTAAGTACTTGTAGGTTTTTTACGATCAATCGTTCAGCCGAGAGAAAGCTGCGAAGTTATAATAAAGTCAAAATTTATAAAAAAGCTAAACGTTTTGGTAGAGCTTTGATATTTTTTTTGTATGCGTACTTTACGTCCCTGTACACGACTATTAGGTTTTCGAACTTAAGTATCGACCAAAAACACGTTTTTTACAAGAAAAACTGTGCAAAAAACAAAATTTTTACTTTTTCTAAAGTCACAAGGAAACAATCTATTTTGTAAGTGTTAAAATTATATGAAATAGAAGAGGATAAAATTTCCTACACATTAAGTACTTGTAGTTTTTTTACGATCAATCGTTCAGCAGAGAGAAAGCTGCGAAGTTATAATAAAGTCAATATTTATAAAATAGCTAAACGTTTTGGTAGAGCTCTGATATTTTTTTGTATCTGTAGTTTACGTCCCTGTACACGACTATTAGGTTTTCCAACTTAACTGTTACCCGGAAACAAGTTTTTCAGAGGAAAAACTGTGCAAAAAACAAAATTTTTACTTTTTCTAAAGTCACACGGAAACAATCTATTTTGTAAGTGTTAAACTTATATGAAATAGAAGAGGATAAAATTTCCTACACATTAAGTACTTGTAGTTTTTTTACCATCAATCGTTCAGCAGAGAGAAAGCTGCGAAGTTATAATAAAGTCAATATTTATAAAATAGCTAAACGTTTTGGTAGAGCTTTGATATTTTTTTTGTATGCGTACTTTACGTCCCTGTACACGACTATTAGGTTTTCGAACTTAAGTATTGACCAAAAACACGTTTTTCACAAGAAAAACCGTGCAAAAAACAAAATTTTTACTTTTTCTGAAGTCACACGGAAACAATCTATTTTGTAAGTGTTAAACTTATATGAAATAAAAGAGGATAAAATTTCCTACACATTAAGTACTTGTAGTTTTTTTACGATCAATCGTTCAGCAGAGAGAAAGCTGCGAAGTTATAATAAAGTCAATATTTATAAAATAGCTAAACGGTTTGGTAGAGCTTTGATATTTTTTTGTATGCGTAGTTTACGTCCCTGTACACGACTATTAGGTTTTCCAACTTAACTGTTACCCGGAAACAAGTTTTTCAGAGAAAACACTGTGCAAAAAACAAAATTTTTACTTTTTCTAAAGTCACACGGAAACAATCTATTTTGTAAGTGTTAAACTTATATGAAATAGAAGAGGATAAAATTTCCTACACATTAAGTACTTGTAGTTTTTTTACGATCAATCGTTCAGCAGAGAGAAAGCTGCGAAGTTATAATAAAGTCAATATTTATAAAATAGCTAAACGTTTTGGTAGAACTTTGATATTTTTTTTGTATGCGTACTTTACGTCCCTGTACACGACTGTTAGGTTTTCCAACTTAACTGTTACCCGGAAACAAGTTTTTCAGAGAAAACACTGTGCAAAAAACAAAATTTTTACTTTTTCTAAAGTCACACGGAAACAATATATTTTGTAAGTGTTAAACTTATATGAAATAGAAGAGGATAAAATTTCCTACACATTAAGTACTTGTAGTTTTTTTACGATCAATCGTTCAGCAGAGAGAAAGCTGCGAAGTTATAATAAAGTCAATATTTATAAAATAGCTAAACGTTTTGGTAGAGCTTTGATATTTTTTTTGTATGCGTACTTTACGTCCCTGTACACGACTATTAGGTTTTCCAACTTAACTGTTAACCGGAAACACGTTTTTCAGAGGAAAAACTGTGCAAAAAACAAAATTTTTACTTTTTCTAAAGTCACACGGAAACAATCTATTTTGTAAGTGTTAAACTTATATGAAATAGAAGAGGATAAAATTTCCTACACATTAAGTACTTGTAGTTTCTTTACGATCAATCGTTCAGCCGAGAGAAAGCTGCGAAGTTATAATAAAGTCAAAATTTATAAAATAGCTAAACGTTTTGGTAGAGCTTTGATATTTTTTTTGTATGCGTAGTTTACGTCCCTGTATACGACTATTAGGTTTACCAACTTAACTAATAACCGGGAACACGTTTTTCAGAGGAAAAACTGTGCAAAAAACAAAATTTTTACTTTTTCTAAAGTCACAAGGAAACAATCTATTTTGTAAGTATTAAACTTATATGAAATAGAAGAGGATAAAATTTCCTACACATTAAGTACTTGTAGTTTTTTTACGATCAATCGTTCAGCAGAGAGAAAGCTGCGAAGTTATAATAAAGTCAATATTTATAAAATACCTAAACGTTTTGGTAGAGCATTGATAATTTTTTATATGCGTAGTTTACGTCCCTGTACACGACTATTAGGTTTTCCAACTTAACTGTTACCGGAAATACGTTTTTCAGAGGAAAAACTGTGCAAAAAACAAAATTTTTACTTTTTCTAAAGTCACATGGAAACAATCTATTTTGTAAGTGTTAAACTTATATGAGATAGAAGAGGATAAAATCTCCTACACATTAAGTACTTGTAGTTTCTTTACGATCAATCGTTCAGCCGAGAGAAAGCTGCGAAGTTATAATAAAGTCAAAATTTATAAAATAGCTAAACATTTTGGTAGAGCTTTGATATTTTTTTTGTATGCGTAGTTTACGTCCCTGTACACGACTATTAGGTTTACCAACTTAACTGTTAACCGGGAACACGTTTTTCAGAGGAAAAACTGTGCAAAAAACAAAATTTTTACTTTTTCTAAAGTCACGAGGAAACAATCTATTTTGTAAGTGTTAAACTTATATGAAATAGGAGAGGATAAAATTTCCTACACATTAAGTACTTGTAGGTTTTTTACGATCAATCGTTCAGCCGAGAGAAAGCTGCGAAGTTATAATAAAGTCAAAATTTATAAAAAAGCTAAACGTTTTGGTAGAGCTTTGATATTTTTTTTGTATGCGTAGTTTACGTCCCTGTATACGACTATTAGGTTTACCAACTTAACTGTTAACCGGAAACACGTTTTTTATAGGAAAAACTGTGCAAAAAACAAAATTTTTACTTTTTCTAAAGTTACACGGAAACAATCTATTTTGTAAGTGTTAAACTTATATGAAATAGGAGAGGATAAAATTTCCTACATACTAAGTACTTGTAGGTTTTTTACGATCAATCGTTCAGCCGAGAGAAAGCTGCGAAGTTATAATAAAGTCAAAATTTATAAAATAGCTAAACATTTTGGTAGAGCTTTGATATTTTTCTTGTATGCGTAGTTTACGTCCCTGTACACGACTATTAGGCTTACCAACTTAACTGTTAACTGAAAATACGTTTTGCAGAGGAAAAACTGTGCAAAAAACAAAATTTTTACTTTTTCTAAAGTCACACGGAAACAATCTATTTTGTAAGTGTTAAACTTATATGAGATAAAAGAGGATAAATTTTCCTACACATTAAGTACTTGTAGTTTCTTTACGATCAATCGTTCAGCCGAGAGAAAGCTGCGAAGTTATAATAAAGTCAAAATTTATAAAAAAGCTAAACATTTTGGTAGAGCTTTGATATTTTTTTTGTATGCGTAGTTTACGTCCCTGTATACGACTATTAGGTTTACCAACTTAACTGTTAACCGGAAACACGTTTTTAGAGGAAAAACTGTACAAAAAACAAAATTTTTACTTTTTCTAAAGTCACAAGGAAACAATCTATTTTGTAAGTGTTAAACTTATATGAAATAGGAGAGGATAAAATTTCCTACACATTAAGTACTTGTAGGTTTTTTACGATCAATCGTTCAGTCGGGAGAAAGCTGCGAAGTTATAATAAAGTCAAAATTTATAAAAAAGCTAAACGTTTTGGTAGAGCTTTGATATTTTTTTTTGTATGCGTAGTTTACGTCCCTGTATACGACTATTAGGTTTACCAACTTAACTGTTAACCGGAAACACGTTTTTTATAGGAAAAACTGTGCAAAAAACAAAATTTTTACTTTTTCTAAAGTTACACGGAAACAATCTATTTTGTAAGTGTTAAACTTATATGAGATAGAAGAGGATAAATTTTCCTACAGATTAAGTACTTGTAGGTTTTTTACGATCAATCGTTCAGCCGAGAGAAAGCTGCGAAGTTATAATAAAGTCAAAATTTATAAAAAAGCTAAACGTTTTGGTAGAGCTTTGATATTTTTTTTGTATGCGTAGTTTACGTCCCTGTATACGACTATTAGGTTTACCAACTTAACTAATAACCGGGAACACGTTTTTCAGAGGAAAAACTGTGCAAAAAACAAAATTTTTACTTTTTCTAAAGTCACAAGGAAACAATCTATTTTGTAAGTATTAAACTTATATGAAATAGAAGAGGATAAAATTTCCTACACATTAAGTACTTGTAGTTTTTTTACGATCAATCGTTCAGCAGAGAGAAAGCTGCGAAGTTATAATAAAGTCAATATTTATAAAATACCTAAACGTTTTGGTAGAGCATTGATAATTTTTTATATGCGTAGTTTACGTCCCTGTACACGACTATTAGGTTTTCCAACTTAACTGTTACCGGAAATACGTTTTTCAGAGGAAAAACTGTGCAAAAAACAAAATTTTTACTTTTTCTAAAGTCACATGGAAACAATCTATTTTGTAAGTGTTAAACTTATATGAGATAGAAGAGGATAAAATCTCCTACACATTAAGTACTTGTAGTTTCTTTACGATCAATCGTTCAGCCGAGAGAAAGCTGCGAAGTTATAATAAAGTCAAAATTTATAAAATAGCTAAACATTTTGGTAGAGCTTTGATATTTTTTTTGTATGCGTAGTTTACGTCCCTGTACACGACTATTAGGTTTACCAACTTAACTGTTAACCGGGAACACGTTTTTCAGAGGAAAAACTGTGCAAAAAACAAAATTTTTACTTTTTCTAAAGTCACGAGGAAACAATCTATTTTGTAAGTGTTAAACTTATATGAAATAGGAGAGGATAAAATTTCCTACACATTAAGTACTTGTAGGTTTTTTACGATCAATCGTTCAGCCGAGAGAAAGCTGCGAAGTTATAATAAAGTCAAAATTTATAAAAAAGCTAAACGTTTTGGTAGAGCTTTGATATTTTTTTTGTATGCGTAGTTTACGTCCCTGTATACGACTATTAGGTTTACCAACTTAACTGTTAACCGGAAACACGTTTTTTATAGGAAAAACTGTGCAAAAAACAAAATTTTTACTTTTTCTAAAGTTACACGGAAACAATCTATTTTGTAAGTGTTAAACTTATATGAAATAGGAGAGGATAAAATTTCCTACATACTAAGTACTTGTAGGTTTTTTACGATCAATCGTTCAGCCGAGAGAAAGCTGCGAAGTTATAATAAAGTCAAAATTTATAAAATAGCTAAACATTTTGGTAGAGCTTTGATATTTTTCTTGTATGCGTAGTTTACGTCCCTGTACACGACTATTAGGCTTACCAACTTAACTGTTAACTGAAAATACGTTTTGCAGAGGAAAAACTGTGCAAAAAACAAAATTTTTACTTTTTCTAAAGTCACACGGAAACAATCTATTTTGTAAGTGTTAAACTTATATGAGATAAAAGAGGATAAATTTTCCTACACATTAAGTACTTGTAGTTTCTTTACGATCAATCGTTCAGCCGAGAGAAAGCTGCGAAGTTATAATAAAGTCAAAATTTATAAAAAAGCTAAACATTTTGGTAGAGCTTTGATATTTTTTTTGTATGCGTAGTTTACGTCCCTGTATACGACTATTAGGTTTACCAACTTAACTGTTAACCGGAAACACGTTTTTAGAGGAAAAACTGTACAAAAAACAAAATTTTTACTTTTTCTAAAGTCACAAGGAAACAATCTATTTTGTAAGTGTTAAACTTATATGAAATAGGAGAGGATAAAATTTCCTACACATTAAGTACTTGTAGGTTTTTTACGATCAATCGTTCAGTCGGGAGAAAGCTGCGAAGTTATAATAAAGTCAAAATTTATAAAAAAGCTAAACGTTTTGGTAGAGCTTTGATATTTTTTTTTGTATGCGTAGTTTACGTCCCTGTATACGACTATTAGGTTTACCAACTTAACTGTTAACCGGAAACACGTTTTTTATAGGAAAAACTGTGCAAAAAACAAAATTTTTACTTTTTCTAAAGTTACACGGAAACAATCTATTTTGTAAGTGTTAAACTTATATGAGATAGAAGAGGATAAATTTTCCTACAGATTAAGTACTTGTAGGTTTTTTACGATCAATCGTTCAGCCGAGAGAAAGCTGCGAAGTTATAATAAAGTCAAAATTTATAAAAAAGCTAAACGTTTTGGTAGAGCTTTGATATTTTTTTTGTATGCGTAGTTTACGTCCCTGTATACGACTATTAGGTTTACCAACTTAACTAATAACCGGGAACACGTTTTTCAGAGGAAAAACTGTGCAAAAAACAAAATTTTTACTTTTTCTAAAGTCACAAGGAAACAATCTATTTTGTAAGTATTAAACTTATATGAAATAGAAGAGGATAAAATTTCCTACACATTAAGTACTTGTAGTTTTTTTACGATCAATCGTTCAGCAGAGAGAAAGCTGCGAAGTTATAATAAAGTCAATATTTATAAAATACCTAAACGTTTTGGTAGAGCATTGATAATTTTTTATATGCGTAGTTTACGTCCCTGTACACGACTATTAGGTTTTCCAACTTAACTGTTACCGGAAATACGTTTTTCAGAGGAAAAACTGTGCAAAAAACAAAATTTTTACTTTTTCTAAAGTCACATGGAAACAATCTATTTTGTAAGTGTTAAACTTATATGAGATAGAAGAGGATAAAATCTCCTACACATTAAGTACTTGTAGTTTCTTTACGATCAATCGTTCAGCCGAGAGAAAGCTGCGAAGTTATAATAAAGTCAAAATTTATAAAATAGCTAAACATTTTGGTAGAGCTTTGATATTTTTTTTGTATGCGTAGTTTACGTCCCTGTACACGACTATTAGGTTTACCAACTTAACTGTTAACCGGGAACACGTTTTTCAGAGGAAAAACTGTGCAAAAAACAAAATTTTTACTTTTTCTAAAGTCACGAGGAAACAATCTATTTTGTAAGTGTTAAACTTATATGAAATAGGAGAGGATAAAATTTCCTACACATTAAGTACTTGTAGGTTTTTTACGATCAATCGTTCAGCCGAGAGAAAGCTGCGAAGTTATAATAAAGTCAAAATTTATAAAAAAGCTAAACGTTTTGGTAGAGCTTTGATATTTTTTTTGTATGCGTAGTTTACGTCCCTGTATACGACTATTAGGTTTACCAACTTAACTGTTAACCGGAAACACGTTTTTTATAGGAAAAACTGTGCAAAAAACAAAATTTTTACTTTTTCTAAAGTTACACGGAAACAATCTATTTTGTAAGTGTTAAACTTATATGAAATAGGAGAGGATAAAATTTCCTACATACTAAGTACTTGTAGGTTTTTTACGATCAATCGTTCAGCCGAGAGAAAGCTGCGAAGTTATAATAAAGTCAAAATTTATAAAATAGCTAAACATTTTGGTAGAGCTTTGATATTTTTCTTGTATGCGTAGTTTACGTCCCTGTACACGACTATTAGGCTTACCAACTTAACTGTTAACTGAAAATACGTTTTGCAGAGGAAAAACTGTGCAAAAAACAAAATTTTTACTTTTTCTAAAGTCACACGGAAACAATCTATTTTGTAAGTGTTAAACTTATATGAGATAAAAGAGGATAAATTTTCCTACACATTAAGTACTTGTAGTTTCTTTACGATCAATCGTTCAGCCGAGAGAAAGCTGCGAAGTTATAATAAAGTCAAAATTTATAAAAAAGCTAAACATTTTGGTAGAGCTTTGATATTTTTTTTGTATGCGTAGTTTACGTCCCTGTATACGACTATTAGGTTTACCAACTTAACTGTTAACCGGAAACACGTTTTTAGAGGAAAAACTGTACAAAAAACAAAATTTTTACTTTTTCTAAAGTCACAAGGAAACAATCTATTTTGTAAGTGTTAAACTTATATGAAATAGGAGAGGATAAAATTTCCTACACATTAAGTACTTGTAGGTTTTTTACGATCAATCGTTCAGTCGGGAGAAAGCTGCGAAGTTATAATAAAGTCAAAATTTATAAAAAAGCTAAACGTTTTGGTAGAGCTTTGATATTTTTTTTTGTATGCGTAGTTTACGTCCCTGTATACGACTATTAGGTTTACCAACTTAACTGTTAACCGGAAACACGTTTTTTATAGGAAAAACTGTGCAAAAAACAAAATTTTTACTTTTTCTAAAGTTACACGGAAACAATCTATTTTGTAAGTGTTAAACTTATATGAGATAGAAGAGGATAAATTTTCCTACAGATTAAGTACTTGTAGGTTTTTTACGATCAATCGTTCAGCCGAGAGAAAGCTGCGAAGTTATAATAAAGTCAAAATTTATAAAAAAGCTAAACATTTTCGTAGAGCTTTGATATTTTTTTTGTATGCGTAGTTTACGTCCCTGTACACGACTATTAGGTTTTCCAACTTAACTGTTACCCGCAAATACGTTTTTCAGAGGAAAAACTGTGCAAAAAACAAAATTTTTACTTTTTCTAAAGTCACATGGAAACAATCTATTTTGTAAGTGTTAAACTTATATGAGATAGAAGAGGATAAAATTTCCTACACATAAAGTACTTGTAGTTTCTTTACGATCAATCGTTCAGCCGAGAGAAAGCTGCGAAGTTATAATAAAGTCAAAATTTATAAAATAGCTAAACGTTTTGGTAGAGCTTTGATATTTTTTTTGTATGCGTAGTTTACGTCCCTGTATACGACTATTAGGTTTACCAACTTAACTAATAACCGGGAACACGTTTTTCAGAGGAAAAACTGTGCAAAAAACAAAATTTTTACTTTTTCTAAAGTCACAAGGAAACAATCTATTTTGTAAGTATTAAACTTATATGAAATAGAAGAGGATAAAATTTCCTACACATTAAGTACTTGTAGTTTTTTTACGATCAATCGTTCAGCAGAGAGAAAGCTGCGAAGTTATAATAAAGTCAATATTTATAAAATACCTAAACGTTTTGGTAGAGCATTGATAATTTTTTATATGCGTAGTTTACGTCCCTGTACACGACTATTAGGTTTTCCAACTTAACTGTTACCCGGAAATACGTTTTTCAGAGGAAAAACTGTGCAAAAAACAAAATTTTTACTTTTTCTAAAGTCACATGGAAACAATCTATTTTGTAAGTGTTAAACTTATATGAGATAGAAGAGGATAAAATCTCCTACACATTAAGTACTTGTAGTTTTTTTACGATCAATCGTTCAGCAGAGAGAAAGCTGCGAAGTTATAATAAAGTCAATATTTATAAAATAGCTAAACGTTTTGGTAGAGCTTTGATATTTTTTTTGTATGCGTACTTTACGTCCCTGTACACGACTATTAGGTTTTCGAACTTAAGTATTGACCAAAAACACGTTTTTCACAAGAAAAACCGTGCAAAAAACAAAATTTTTACTTTTTCTAAAGTCACACGGAAACAATCTATTTTGTAAGTGTTAAACTTATATGAAATAAAAGAGGATAAAATTTCCTACACATTAAGTACTTGTAGTTTTTTTACGATCAATCGTTCAGCAGAGAGAAAGCTGCGAAGTTATAATAAAGTCAATATTTATAAAATAGCTAAACGGTTTGGTAGAGCTTTGATATTTTTTTGTATGCGTAGTTTACGTCCCTGTACACGACTATTAGGTTTTCCAACTTAACTGTTACCCGGAAACAAGTTTTTCAGAGAAAACACTGTGCAAAAAACAAAATTTTTACTTTTTCTAAAGTCACACGGAAACAATCTATTTTGTAAGTGTTAAACTTATATGAAATAGAAGAGGATAAAATTTCCTACACATTAAGTACTTGTAGTTTTTTTACGATCAATCGTTCAGCAGAGAGAAAGCTGCGAAGTTATAATAAAGTCAATATTTATAAAATAGCTAAACGTTTTGGTAGAACTTTGATATTTTTTTTGTATGCGTACTTTACGTCCCTGTACACGACTGTTAGGTTTTCCAACTTAACTGTTACCCGGAAACAAGTTTTTCAGAGAAAACACTGTGCAAAAAACAAAATTTTTACTTTTTCTAAAGTCACACGGAAACAATATATTTTGTAAGTGTTAAACTTATATGAAATAGAAGAGGATAAAATTTCCTACACATTAAGTACTTGTAGTTTTTTTACGATCAATCGTTCAGCAGAGAGAAAGCTGCGAAGTTATAATAAAGTCAATATTTATAAAATAGCTAAACGTTTTGGTAGAGCTTTGATATTTTTTTTGTATGCGTACTTTACGTCCCTGTACACGACTATTAGGTTTTCCAACTTAACTGTTAACCGGAAACACGTTTTTCAGAGGAAAAACTGTGCAAAAAACAAAATTTTTACTTTTTCTAAAGTCACACGGAAACAATCTATTTTGTAAGTGTTAAACTTATATGAAATAGAAGAGGATAAAATTTCCTACACATTAAGTACTTGTAGTTTCTTTACGATCAATCGTTCAGCCGAGAGAAAGCTGCGAAGTTATAATAAAGTCAATATTTATAAAATACCTAAACGTTTTGGTAGAGCATTGATAATTTTTTATATGCGTAGTTTACGTCCCTGTACACGACTATTAGGTTTTCCAACTTAACTGTTACCGGAAATACGTTTTTCAGAGGAAAAACTGTGCAAAAAACAAAATTTTTACTTTTTCTAAAGTCACATGGAAACAATCTATTTTGTAAGTGTTAAACTTATATGAGATAGAAGAGGATAAAATCTCCTACACATTAAGTACTTGTAGTTTCTTTACGATCAATCGTTCAGCCGAGAGAAAGCTGCGAAGTTATAATAAAGTCAAAATTTATAAAATAGCTAAACATTTTGGTAGAGCTTTGATATTTTTTTTGTATGCGTAGTTTACGTCCCTGTACACGACTATTAGGTTTACCAACTTAACTATTAACCGGGAACACGTTTTTCAGAGGAAAAACTGTGCAAAAAACAAAATTTTTACTTTTTCTAAAGTCACGAGAAAACAATCTATTTTGTAAGTGTTAAACTTATATGAAATAGGAGAGGATAAAATTTCCTACACATTAAGTACTTGTAGGTTTTTTACGATCAATCGTTCAGCCGAGAGAAAGCTGCGAAGTTATAATAAAGTCAAAATTTATAAAAAAGCTAAACGTTTTGGTAGAGCTTTGATATTTTTTTTGTATGCGTACTTTACGTCCCTGTACACGACTATTAGGTTTTCGAACTTAAGTATCGACCAAAAACACGTTTTTTACAAGAAAAACTGTGCAAAAAACAAAATTTTTACTTTTTCTAAAGTCACAAGGAAACAATCTATTTTGTAAGTGTTAAAATTATATGAAATAGAAGAGGATAAAATTTCCTACACATTAAGTACTTGTAGTTTTTTTACGATCAATCGTTCAGCAGAGAGAAAGCTGCGAAGTTATAATAAAGTCAATATTTATAAAATAGCTAAACGTTTTGGTAGAGCTCTGATATTTTTTTGTATCTGTAGTTTACGTCCCTGTACACGACTATTAGGTTTTCCAACTTAACTGTTACCCGGAAACAAGTTTTTCAGAGGAAAAACTGTGCAAAAAACAAAATTTTTACTTTTTCTAAAGTCACACGGAAACAATCTATTTTGTAAGTGTTAAACTTATATGAAATAGAAGAGGATAAAATTTCCTACACATTAAGTACTTGTAGTTTTTTTACCATCAATCGTTCAGCAGAGAGAAAGCTGCGAAGTTATAATAAAGTCAATATTTATAAAATAGCTAAACGTTTTGGTAGAGCTTTGATATTTTTTTTGTATGCGTACTTTACGTCCCTGTACACGACTATTAGGTTTTCGAACTTAAGTATTGACCAAAAACACGTTTTTCACAAGAAAAACCGTGCAAAAAACAAAATTTTTACTTTTTCTGAAGTCACACGGAAACAATCTATTTTGTAAGTGTTAAACTTATATGAAATAAAAGAGGATAAAATTTCCTACACATTAAGTACTTGTAGTTTTTTTACGATCAATCGTTCAGCAGAGAGAAAGCTGCGAAGTTATAATAAAGTCAATATTTATAAAATAGCTAAACGGTTTGGTAGAGCTTTGATATTTTTTTGTATGCGTAGTTTACGTCCCTGTACACGACTATTAGGTTTTCCAACTTAACTGTTACCCGGAAACAAGTTTTTCAGAGAAAACACTGTGCAAAAAACAAAATTTTTACTTTTTCTAAAGTCACACGGAAACAATCTATTTTGTAAGTGTTAAACTTATATGAAATAGAAGAGGATAAAATTTCCTACACATTAAGTACTTGTAGTTTTTTTACGATCAATCGTTCAGCAGAGAGAAAGCTGCGAAGTTATAATAAAGTCAATATTTATAAAATAGCTAAACGTTTTGGTAGAACTTTGATATTTTTTTTGTATGCGTACTTTACGTCCCTGTACACGACTGTTAGGTTTTCCAACTTAACTGTTACCCGGAAACAAGTTTTTCAGAGAAAACACTGTGCAAAAAACAAAATTTTTACTTTTTCTAAAGTCACACGGAAACAATATATTTTGTAAGTGTTAAACTTATATGAAATAGAAGAGGATAAAATTTCCTACACATTAAGTACTTGTAGTTTTTTTACGATCAATCGTTCAGCAGAGAGAAAGCTGCGAAGTTATAATAAAGTCAATATTTATAAAATAGCTAAACGTTTTGGTAGAGCTTTGATATTTTTTTTGTATGCGTACTTTACGTCCCTGTACACGACTATTAGGTTTTCCAACTTAACTGTTAACCGGAAACACGTTTTTCAGAGGAAAAACTGTGCAAAAAACAAAATTTTTACTTTTTCTAAAGTCACACGGAAACAATCTATTTTGTAAGTGTTAAACTTATATGAAATAGAAGAGGATAAAATTTCCTACACATTAAGTACTTGTAGTTTCTTTACGATCAATCGTTCAGCCGAGAGAAAGCTGCGAAGTTATAATAAAGTCAAAATTTATAAAATAGCTAAACGTTTTGGTAGAGCTTTGATATTTTTTTTGTATGCGTAGTTTACGTCCCTGTATACGACTATTAGGTTTACCAACTTAACTAATAACCGGGAACACGTTTTTCAGAGGAAAAACTGTGCAAAAAACAAAATTTTTACTTTTTCTAAAGTCACAAGGAAACAATCTATTTTGTAAGTATTAAACTTATATGAAATAGAAGAGGATAAAATTTCCTACACATTAAGTACTTGTAGTTTTTTTACGATCAATCGTTCAGCAGAGAGAAAGCTGCGAAGTTATAATAAAGTCAATATTTATAAAATACCTAAACGTTTTGGTAGAGCATTGATAATTTTTTATATGCGTAGTTTACGTCCCTGTACACGACTATTAGGTTTTCCAACTTAACTGTTACCGGAAATACGTTTTTCAGAGGAAAAACTGTGCAAAAAACAAAATTTTTACTTTTTCTAAAGTCACATGGAAACAATCTATTTTGTAAGTGTTAAACTTATATGAGATAGAAGAGGATAAAATCTCCTACACATTAAGTAGTTGTAGTTTCTTTACGATCAATCGTTCAGCCGAGAGAAAGCTGCGAAGTTATAATAAAGTCAAAATTTATAAAATAGCTAAACATTTTGGTAGAGCTTTGATATTTTTTTTGTATGCGTACTTTACGTCCCTGTACACGACTATTAGGTTTTCGAACTTAAGTATTGACCAAAAACACGTTTTTCACAAGAAAAACCGTGCAAAAAACAAAATTTTTACTTTTTCTGAAGTCACACGGAAACAATCTATTTTGTAAGTGTTAAACTTATATGAAATAAAAGAGGATAAAATTTCCTACACATTAAGTACTTGTAGTTTTTTTACGATCAATCGTTCAGCAGAGAGAAAGCTGCGAAGTTATAATAAAGTCAATATTTATAAAATAGCTAAACGGTTTGGTAGAGCTTTGATATTTTTTTGTATGCGTAGTTTACGTCCCTGTACACGACTATTAGGTTTTCCAACTTAACTGTTACCCGGAAACAAGTTTTTCAGAGAAAACACTGTGCAAAAAACAAAATTTTTACTTTTTCTAAAGTCACACGGAAACAATCTATTTTGTAAGTGTTAAACTTATATGAAATAGAAGAGGATAAAATTTCCTACACATTAAGTACTTGTAGTTTTTTTACGATCAATCGTTCAGCAGAGAGAAAGCTGCGAAGTTATAATAAAGTCAATATTTATAAAATAGCTAAACGTTTTGGTAGAACTTTGATATTTTTTTTGTATGCGTACTTTACGTCCCTGTACACGACTGTTAGGTTTTCCAACTTAACTGTTACCCGGAAACAAGTTTTTCAGAGAAAACACTGTGCAAAAAACAAAATTTTTACTTTTTCTAAAGTCACACGGAAACAATATATTTTGTAAGTGTTAAACTTATATGAAGTAGAAGAGGATAAAATTTCCTACACATTAAGTACTTGTAGTTTTTTTACGATCAATCGTTCAGCAGAGAGAAAGCTGCGAAGTTATAATAAAGTCAATATTTATAAAATAGCTAAACGTTTTGGTAGAGCTTTGATATTTTTTTTGTATGCGTACTTTACGTCCCTGTACACGACTATTAGGTTTTCCAACTTAACTGTTAACCGGAAACACGTTTTTCAGAGGAAAAACTGTGCAAAAAACAAAATTTTTACTTTTTCTAAAGTCACACGGAAACAATCTATTTTGTAAGTGTTAAACTTATATGAAATAGAAGAGGATAAAATTTCCTACACATTAAGTACTTGTAGTTTCTTTACGATCAATCGTTCAGCCGAGAGAAAGCTGCGAAGTTATAATAAAGTCAAAATTTATAAAATAGCTAAACGTTTTGGTAGAGCTTTGATATTTTTTTTGTATGCGTAGTTTACGTCCCTGTATACGACTATTAGGTTTACCAACTTAACTAATAACCGGGAACACGTTTTTCAGAGGAAAAACTGTGCAAAAAACAAAATTTTTACTTTTTCTAAAGTCACAAGGAAACAATCTATTTTGTAAGTATTAAACTTATATGAAATAGAAGAGGATAAAATTTCCTACACATTAAGTACTTGTAGTTTTTTTACGATCAATCGTTCAGCAGAGAGAAAGCTGCGAAGTTATAATAAAGTCAATATTTATAAAATACCTAAACGTTTTGGTAGAGCATTGATAATTTTTTATATGCGTAGTTTACGTCCCTGTACACGACTATTAGGTTTTCCAACTTAACTGTTACCGGAAATACGTTTTTCAGAGGAAAAACTGTGCAAAAAACAAAATTTTTACTTTTTCTAAAGTCACATGGAAACAATCTATTTTGTAAGTGTTAAACTTATATGAGATAGAAGAGGATAAAATCTCCTACACATTAAGTAGTTGTAGTTTCTTTACGATCAATCGTTCAGCCGAGAGAAAGCTGCGAAGTTATAATAAAGTCAAAATTTATAAAATAGCTAAACATTTTGGTAGAGCTTTGATATTTTTTTTGTATGCGTAGTTTACGTCCCTATACACGACTATTAGGTTTACCAACTTAACTGTTAACCGGGAACACGTTTTTCAGAGGAAAAACTGTGCAAAAAACAAAATTTTTACTTTTTCTAAAGTCACGAGGAAACAATCTATTTTGTAAGTGTTAAACTTATATGAAATAGGAGAGGATAAAATTTCCTACACATTAAGTACTTGTAGGTTTTTTACGATCAATCGTTCAGCCGAGAGAAAGCTGCGAAGTTATAATAAAGTCAAAATTTATAAAAAAGCTAAACGTTTTGGTAGAGCTTTGATATTTTTTTTGTATGCGTAGTTTACGTCCCTGTATACGACTATTAGGTTTACCAACTTAACTGTTAACCGGAAACACGTTTTTTATAGGAAAAACTGTGCAAAAAACAAAATTTTTACTTTTTCTAAAGTTACACGGAAACAATCTATTTTGTAAGTGTTAAACTTATATGAAATAGGAGAGGATAAAATTTCCTACATACTAAGTACTTGTAGGTTTTTTACGATCAATCGTTCAGCCGAGAGAAAGCTGCGAAGTTATAATAAAGTCAAAATTTATAAAATAGCTAAACATTTTGGTAGAGCTTTGATATTTTTTTTGTATGCGTAGTTTACGTCCCTGTACACGACTATTAGGCTTACCAACTTAACTGTTAACTGAAAATACGTTTTGCAGAGGAAAAACTGTGCAAAAAACAAAATTTTTACTTTTTCTAAAGTCACACGGAAACAATCTATTTTGTAAGTGTTAAACTTATATGAGATAAAAGAGGATAAATTTTCCTACACATTAAGTACTTGTAGTTTCTTTACGATCAATCGTTCAGCCGAGAGAAAGCTGCGAAGTTATAATAAAGTCAAAATTTATAAAAAAGCTAAACATTTTGGTAGAGCTTTGATATTTTTTTTGTATGCGTAGTTTACGTCCCTGTATACGACTATTAGGTTTACCAACTTAACTGTTAACCGGAAACACGTTTTTAGAGGAAAAACTGTACAAAAAACAAAATTTTTACTTTTTCTAAAGTCACAAGGAAACAATCTATTTTGTAAGTGTTAAACTTATATGAAATAGGAGAGGATAAAATTTCCTACACATTAAGTACTTGTAGTTTCTTTACGATCAATCGTTCAGCCGAGAGAAAGCTGCGAAGTTATAATAAAGTCAAAATTTATAAAATAGCTAAACGTTTTGGTAGAGCTTTGATATTTTTTTTGTATGCGTAGTTTACGTCCCTGTATACGACTATTAGGTTTACCAACTTAACTAATAACCGGGAACACGTTTTTCAGAGGAAAAACTGTGCAAAAAACAAAATTTTTACTTTTTCTAAAGTCACAAGGAAACAATCTATTTTGTAAGTATTAAACTTATATGAAATAGAAGAGGATAAAATTTCCTACACATTAAGTACTTGTAGTTTTTTTACGATCAATCGTTCAGCAGAGAGAAAGCTGCGAAGTTATAATAAAGTCAATATTTATAAAATACCTAAACGTTTTGGTAGAGCATTGATAATTTTTTATATGCGTAGTTTACGTCCCTGTACACGACTATTAGGTTTTCCAACTTAACTGTTACCGGAAATACGTTTTTCAGAGGAAAAACTGTGCAAAAAACAAAATTTTTACTTTTTCTAAAGTCACATGGAAACAATCTATTTTGTAAGTGTTAAACTTATATGAGATAGAAGAGGATAAAATCTCCTACACATTAAGTAGTTGTAGTTTCTTTACGATCAATCGTTCAGCCGAGAGAAAGCTGCGAAGTTATAATAAAGTCAAAATTTATAAAATAGCTAAACATTTTGGTAGAGCTTTGATATTTTTTTTGTATGCGTAGTTTACGTCCCTATACACGACTATTAGGTTTACCAACTTAACTGTTAACCGGGAACACGTTTTTCAGAGGAAAAACTGTGCAAAAAACAAAATTTTTACTTTTTCTAAAGTCACGAGGAAACAATCTATTTTGTAAGTGTTAAACTTATATGAAATAGGAGAGGATAAAATTTCCTACACATTAAGTACTTGTAGGTTTTTTACGATCAATCGTTCAGCCGAGAGAAAGCTGCGAAGTTATAATAAAGTCAAAATTTATAAAAAAGCTAAACGTTTTGGTAGAGCTTTGATATTTTTTTTGTATGCGTAGTTTACGTCCCTGTATACGACTATTAGGTTTACCAACTTAACTGTTAACCGGAAACACGTTTTTTATAGGAAAAACTGTGCAAAAAACAAAATTTTTACTTTTTCTAAAGTTACACGGAAACAATCTATTTTGTAAGTGTTAAACTTATATGAAATAGGAGAGGATAAAATTTCCTACATACTAAGTACTTGTAGGTTTTTTACGATCAATCGTTCAGCCGAGAGAAAGCTGCGAAGTTATAATAAAGTCAAAATTTATAAAATAGCTAAACATTTTGGTAGAGCTTTGATATTTTTTTTGTATGCGTAGTTTACGTCCCTGTACACGACTATTAGGCTTACCAACTTAACTGTTAACTGAAAATACGTTTTGCAGAGGAAAAACTGTGCAAAAAACAAAATTTTTACTTTTTCTAAAGTCACACGGAAACAATCTATTTTGTAAGTGTTAAACTTATATGAGATAAAAGAGGATAAATTTTCCTACACATTAAGTACTTGTAGTTTCTTTACGATCAATCGTTCAGCCGAGAGAAAGCTGCGAAGTTATAATAAAGTCAAAATTTATAAAAAAGCTAAACATTTTGGTAGAGCTTTGATATTTTTTTTGTATGCGTAGTTTACGTCCCTGTATACGACTATTAGGTTTACCAACTTAACTGTTAACCGGAAACACGTTTTTAGAGGAAAAACTGTACAAAAAACAAAATTTTTACTTTTTCTAAAGTCACAAGGAAACAATCTATTTTGTAAGTGTTAAACTTATATGAAATAGGAGAGGATAAAATTTCCTACACATTAAGTACTTGTAGGTTTTTTACGATCAATCGTTCAGCCGGGAGAAAGCTGCGAAGTTATAATAAAGTCAAAATTTATAAAAAAGCTAAACGTTTTGGTAGAGCTTTGATATTTTTTTTTGTATGCGTAGTTTACGTCCCTGTATACGACTATTAGGTTTACCAACTTAACTGTTAACCGGAAACACGTTTTTTATAGGAAAAACTGTGCAAAAAACAAAATTTTTACTTTTTCTAAAGTTACACGGAAACAATCTATTTTGTAAGTGTTAAACTTATATGAGATAGAAGAGGATAAATTTTCCTACAGATTAAGTACTTGTAGGTTTTTTACGATCAATCGTTCAGCCGAGAGAAAGCTGCGAAGTTATAATAAAGTCAAAATTTATAAAAAAGCTAAACATTTTCGTAGAGCTTTGATATTTTTTTTGTATGCGTAGTTTACGTCCCTGTACACGACTATTAGGTTTTCCAACTTAACTGTTACCCGCAAATACGTTTTTCAGAGGAAAAACTGTGCAAAAAACAAAATTTTTACTTTTTCTAAAGTCACATGGAAACAATCTATTTTGTAAGTGTTAAACTTATATGAGATAGAAGAGGATAAAATTTCCTACACATTAAGTACTTGTAGTTTCTTTACGATCAATCGTTCAGCCGAGAGAAAGCTGCGAAGTTATAATAAAGTCAAAATTTATAAAATAGCTAAACGTTTTGGTAGAGCTTTGATATTTTTTTTGTATGCGTAGTTTACGTCCCTGTATACGACTATTAGGTTTACCAACTTAACTAATAACCGGGAACACGTTTTTCAGAGGAAAAACTGTGCAAAAAACAAAATTTTTACTTTTTCTAAAGTCACAAGGAAACAATCTATTTTGTAAGTATTAAACTTATATGAAATAGAAGAGGATAAAATTTCCTACACATTAAGTACTTGTAGTTTTTTTACGATCAATCGTTCAGCAGAGAGAAAGCTGCGAAGTTATAATAAAGTCAATATTTATAAAATACCTAAACGTTTTGGTAGAGCATTGATAATTTTTTATATGCGTAGTTTACGTCCCTGTACACGACTATTAGGTTTTCCAACTTAACTGTTACCCGGAAATACGTTTTTCAGAGGAAAAACTGTGCAAAAAACAAAATTTTTACTTTTTCTAAAGTCACATGGAAACAATCTATTTTGTAAGTGTTAAACTTATATGAGATAGAAGAGGATAAAATCTCCTACACATTAAGTACTTGTAGTTTTTTTACGATCAATCGTTCAGCAGAGAGAAAGCTGCGAAGTTATAATAAAGTCAATATTTATAAAATAGCTAAACGTTTTGGTAGAGCTTTGATATTTTTTTTGTATGCGTACTTTACGTCCCTGTACACGACTATTAGGTTTTCGAACTTAAGTATTGACCAAAAACACGTTTTTCACAAGAAAAACCGTGCAAAAAACAAAATTTTTACTTTTTCTAAAGTCACACGGAAACAATCTATTTTGTAAGTGTTAAACTTATATGAAATAAAAGAGGATAAAATTTCCTACACATTAAGTACTTGTAGTTTTTTTACGATCAATCGTTCAGCAGAGAGAAAGCTGCGAAGTTATAATAAAGTCAATATTTATAAAATAGCTAAACGGTTTGGTAGAGCTTTGATATTTTTTTGTATGCGTAGTTTACGTCCCTGTACACGACTATTAGGTTTTCCAACTTAACTGTTACCCGGAAACAAGTTTTTCAGAGAAAACACTGTGCAAAAAACAAAATTTTTACTTTTTCTAAAGTCACACGGAAACAATCTATTTTGTAAGTGTTAAACTTATATGAAATAGAAGAGGATAAAATTTCCTACACATTAAGTACTTGTAGTTTTTTTACGATCAATCGTTCAGCAGAGAGAAAGCTGCGAAGTTATAATAAAGTCAATATTTATAAAATAGCTAAACGTTTTGGTAGAACTTTGATATTTTTTTTGTATGCGTACTTTACGTCCCTGTACACGACTGTTAGGTTTTCCAACTTAACTGTTACCCGGAAACAAGTTTTTCAGAGAAAACACTGTGCAAAAAACAAAATTTTTACTTTTTCTAAAGTCACACGGAAACAATATATTTTGTAAGTGTTAAACTTATATGAAATAGAAGAGGATAAAATTTCCTACACATTAAGTACTTGTAGTTTTTTTACGATCAATCGTTCAGCAGAGAGAAAGCTGCGAAGTTATAATAAAGTCAATATTTATAAAATAGCTAAACGTTTTGGTAGAGCTTTGATATTTTTTTTGTATGCGTACTTTACGTCCCTGTACACGACTATTAGGTTTTCCAACTTAACTGTTAACCGGAAACACGTTTTTCAGAGGAAAAACTGTGCAAAAAACAAAATTTTTACTTTTTCTAAAGTCACACGGAAACAATCTATTTTGTAAGTGTTAAACTTATATGAAATAGAAGAGGATAAAATTTCCTACACATTAAGTACTTGTAGTTTCTTTACGATCAATCGTTCAGCCGAGAGAAAGCTGCGAAGTTATAATAAAGTCAAAATTTATAAAATAGCTAAACGTTTTGGTAGAGCTTTGATATTTTTTTTGTATGCGTAGTTTACGTCCCTGTATACGACTATTAGGTTTACCAACTTAACTAATAACCGGGAACACGTTTTTCAGAGGAAAAACTGTGCAAAAAACAAAATTTTTACTTTTTCTAAAGTCACAAGGAAACAATCTATTTTGTAAGTATTAAACTTATATGAAATAGAAGAGGATAAAATTTCCTACACATTAAGTACTTGTAGTTTTTTTACGATCAATCGTTCAGCAGAGAGAAAGCTGCGAAGTTATAATAAAGTCAATATTTATAAAATACCTAAACGTTTTGGTAGAGCATTGATAATTTTTTATATGCGTAGTTTACGTCCCTGTACACGACTATTAGGTTTTCCAACTTAACTGTTACCGGAAATACGTTTTTCAGAGGAAAAACTGTGCAAAAAACAAAATTTTTACTTTTTCTAAAGTCACATGGAAACAATCTATTTTGTAAGTGTTAAACTTATATGAGATAGAAGAGGATAAAATCTCCTACACATTAAGTACTTGTAGTTTCTTTACGATCAATCGTTCAGCCGAGAGAAAGCTGCGAAGTTATAATAAAGTCAAAATTTATAAAATAGCTAAACATTTTGGTAGAGCTTTGATATTTTTTTTGTATGCGTAGTTTACGTCCCTATACACGACTATTAGGTTTACCAACTTAACTGTTAACCGGGAACACGTTTTTCAGAGGAAAAACTGTGCAAAAAACAAAATTTTTACTTTTTCTAAAGTCACGAGGAAACAATCTATTTTGTAAGTGTTAAACTTATATGAAATAGGAGAGGATAAAATTTCCTACACATTAAGTACTTGTAGGTTTTTTACGATCAATCGTTCAGCCGAGAGAAAGCTGCGAAGTTATAATAAAGTCAAAATTTATAAAAAAGCTAAACGTTTTGGTAGAGCTTTGATATTTTTTTTGTATGCGTAGTTTACGTCCCTGTATACGACTATTAGGTTTACCAACTTAACTGTTAACCGCAAACACGTTTTTTATAGGAAAAACTGTGCAAAAAACAAAATTTTTACTTTTTCTAAAGTTACACGGAAACAATCTATTTTGTAAGTGTTAAACTTATATGAAATAGGAGAGGATAAAATTTCCTACATATTAAGTACTTGTAGGTTTTTTACGATCAATCGTTCAGCCGAGAGAAAGCTGCGAAGTTATAATAAAGTCAAAATTTATAAAATAGCTAAACATTTTGGTAGAGCTTTGATATTTTTTTTGTATGCGTAGTTTACGTCCCTGTATACGACTATTAGGCTTACCAACTTAACTGTTAACCGGAAACACGTTTTTCAGAGGAAAAACTGTGCAAAAAACAAAATTTTTACTTTTTCTAAAGTCACACGGAAACAATCTATTTTGTAAGTGTTAAACTTATATGAAATAGAAGAGGATAAAATTTCCTACACATTAAGTACTTGTACTTTCTTTACGATCAATCGTTCAGCCGAGAGAAAGCTGCGAAGTTATAATCAAGTCAAAATTTATAAAATAGCTAAACGTTTTGGTAGAGCTTTGATATTTTTTTTGTATGCGTAGTTTACGTCCCTGTACACGACTATTAGGTTTACCAACTTAACTGTTAACCGGGAACACGTTTTTCAGAGGAAAAACTGTGCAAAAAACAAAATTTTTACTTTTTCGAAAGTCACAAGGAAACAATCTATTTTGTAAGTGTTAAACTTATATGAAATAGAAGAGGATAAAATTTCCTACACATTAAGTACTTGTAGTTTTTTTACGATCAATCGTTCAGCAGAGAGAAAGCTGCGAAGTTATAATAAAGTCAATATTTATAAAATAGCTAAACGTTTTGGTAGAGCTTTGATATTTTTTTTATATGCGTAGTTTACGTCGCTGTACACGACTATTAAGTTTTCCAACTTAACTGTTACCCGCAAATACGTTTTTCAGAGGAAAAACTGTGCAAAAAACAAAATTTTTACTTTTTCTAAAGTCACACGGAAACAATCCATTTTGTAAGTGGTAAACTTATATGAAATAGAAGAGGATAAAATTTGCTACAGATTAAATACTTGTAGTTTTTTTACGATCAATCGTTCAACCGAGAGAAAGCTGCGAAGTTATAATAAAGTCAAAATTTATAAAATAGCTAAACGTTTTGGTAGAGCATTAATATTTTTTTTTATATGCGTAGTTTACGTCCCTGTACACGACTATTAGGTTTTCCAACTTAACTGTTACCCTCAAACACGTTTTTTCAGAGGAAAAACTGTGCAAAAAACAAAATTTTTACATTTTCTAAAGTCACACGGTAACAATCTATTTTGTAAGTGTTAAACTTTTATGAAATAGAAGAGGATAAAATTTCCTACACATTAAGTACTTGTACTTTCTTTACGATCAATCGTTCAGCCGAGAGAAAGCTGCGAAGTTATAATCAAGTCAAAATTTATAAAATAGCTAAACGTTTTGGTAGAGCATTGAAAAAAAAAAAAAAAATTATTTATATGCGTAGTTTACGTCCCTGTACACGACTATTAGGTTTTCCAACTTAACTGTTACCCTCAAACACGTTTTTTCAGAGGAAAAACTGTGCAAAAAACAAAATTTTTACATTTTCTAAAGTCACACGGTAACAATCTATTTTGTAAGTGTTAAACTTTTATGAAATAGAAGAGGATAAAATTTCCTACACATTAAGTACTTGTACTTTCTTTACGATCAATCGTTCAGCCGAGAGAAAGCTGCGAAGTTATAATCAAGTCAAAATTTATAAAATAGCTAAACGTTTTGGTAGAGCATTGATATTTTTTTTGTATGCGTAGTTTACGTCCCTGTACACGACTATTAGGTTTTGCAACTTAACTGTTACCCGCAAACACGTTTTTCAGAGGAAAAACTGTGCAAAAAACAAAATTTTTACTTTTTCTAAAGTCACACGGAAACAATCTATTTTGTAAGTGTTAAACTTATATGAAATAGAAGAGGATAAAATTTCCTACACATTAAGTACTTGTAGTTTTTTTACGATCAATCGTTCAACCGAGAGAAAGCTGCGAAGTTATAATAAAGTCAAAATTTATAAAATAGCTAAACATTTTGGTAGGGCTTTGATATTTTTTTTGTATGCGTAGTTTACATCCCTGTACACGACTATTAGGATTACCAACTTAACTGTTAACCGGGAACACGTTTTTCAGAGGAAAAACTGTGCAAAAAACAAAATTTTTACTTTTTCTAAAGTCACAAGGAAACAATCTATTTTGTAAGTGTTAAACTTATATGAAATAGAAGAGGATAAAATTTCCTACACATTAAGTACTTGTAGTTTTATTACGATCAATCGTTCAGCAGAGAGAAAGCTGCGAAGTTATAATAAAGTCAAAATTTATAAAATAGCTAAACGTTTTGGTAGAGCATTGATATTTTTTTTATATGCGTAGTTTACGTCCCTGTACACGACTATTAGGTTTTCCAACTTAACTGTTACCCTCAAACACGTTTTTCAGAGGAAAAACTGTGCAAAAAACAAAATTTTTACTTTTTCTAAAGTCACACGGAAACAATCTATTTTGTAAGTGTTAAACTTATATGAAATAGAAGAGGATAAAATTTCCTACACATTAAGTACTTGTAGTTTTTTTACGATCAATCGTTCAGCAGAGAGAAAGCTGCGAAGTTATAATAAAGTCAATATTTATAAAATAGCTAAACGTTTTGGTAGAGCATTGATATTTTTTTTGTATGCGTAGTTTACGTCCCTGTACACGACTATTAAGTTTTCCAATTTAACTGTTACCCGGAAATACGTTTTTCAGAGGAAAAACTGTGCAAAAAACAAAATTTTTACTTTTTCTAAAGTCACACGGAAACAATCCATTTTGTAAGTGGTAAACTTATATGAAATAGAAGAGGATAAAATTTGCTACAGATTAAATACTTGTAGTTTTTTTACGATCAATCGTTCAACCGAGAGAAAGCTGCGAAGTTATAATAAAGTCAGAATTTATAAAATAGGGAAACGTTTTGGTAGAGCTTTGATATTTTCTTTGTATGCGTTTGGCCACGTGCCAAGCCACGCGCCAAGCCACGCGTCAAGAAAAGCGCCAAGCCAAGCGCCAAGCCAAGCGCCTAGCCAAACGCCAAGCCACGCGCCAAGAAGAGCGCCAAGTTATTCTCCAGGCCAAGCGCCAAGCCAAGTGCCAAGCCACGCGCCAAGAAAAGCGCAAATCCAAGCGACAAGCCACGTGCCAAGAAAAGCGCCAAGCCAAGCGCCAAGAAAAGCGCAAATCCAAGCGACATGCCACGTGCCAAGAAAAGTGCCAAGCCACGCGCCAAAATAAGTGCAGAGCCACCCGCCAAGGAAAGCACCAAACCAAGCACCAAGCCACGCGCCAAGGAGAGTGCCAAGCCATGCGCCAAGCCAAGCGCTAAGCCAAGCGCCAAGCCAAGCGCTAAGCCAAGCGCCCAGCTAAGCGCCAAGCCACGCGCCAAGGAGGGTGCCAAGCCATGCGCCAAGCCAAGCGCCATCCAAGCGCCCAGACAAGCGCCAAGAAAAACGCCAAGCCAAGCGCCAAGCCAAGCGCCAAGCCAAGCGCCCAGCTAAGCGCCAAGCCACGCGCCAAGGAGGGTGCCAAGCCATGCGAGAAGCCAAGCGCCATCCAAGCGCCCAGACAAGCGCCAAGCCACGCGCTATGGTTAGCGCCAACCCATGCGCCAACCCAAGCGCCAAGCCAAGTGCCAAACCACGCGCCAAGAAAGCGTTAAGCCAAGCGACAAGCCACGCGCCAAGGAGAGCGCCAACCCATGCGCCAACCCAAGCGCCAAGCCAAGTGCCAAACCACGCGCCAAGAAAGCGTTAAGCCAAGCGACAAGCCACGCGCCAAGGAGAACGCCAAGCCATTCGCCAAGCCAAGCACCAAGCCAAGCGCCAAGCCAAGCGCCAAGCCACGCGCCAAGAAAAGCGCACTGAAAAGCGCCAAGCCAAGCGCCAAGCCAAGCGGCAATCCAAGCACCAAGCCACGCGCTAAGAAAGGTCCAAAGCTTAGCGCCAAGCCATGCGATAAGCCACGCGCCAAGCCAAGCGCCATCCAAGCGCCCAGACAAGCGCCAAGCCACGCGCTATGGTGAGCGCCAAGAAAAACGCCAAGCCAAGAGTCAAGCCAAGCGCCAAGCCAAGCGCCCAGCCAAGCGCCAAGCCACGCGCCAAGGAAAGCGCCAAGCCATGCGCTAAGCCAAGCGCTAAGCCAAGATAAGCCAAACCAAGCCAAGCCAAGCCAAGTCAAGCCAAGCCAAGCCAAGCCGAGCCGAGCCAAACCAAGCCAAGCCAAGCCAAGCCAAGCCAAGCCAAGCCAAGCCCAGCCAAGCCAAGCCAAGCCAAGCCAACCCAACCCAAGCCAAGCCAAGCTAAGTTAAGCCAAGCCAAGCCAAGCCAAGCCAAGCCAAGCCAAGCCAAGCCAAGCCAAGCCAACCCAAGCCGAGCCGAGCCGAGCCGAGCCAAGCCAAGCCAAACCAAGCCAAGCCAAGCCAAGCCAAGCCAAGCCAAACCCAGCCAAGCCAAGCCAAGCCAAGCCAACCCAAGCCAAGCCAAGCCAAGCCAAGCCAAGGCAAGCCAAGCCAAGCCAAACCAAGCCAAGCCAAACCAAGGCAAGCCAACCCAAGTCCAGCCAAGCCAAGTCAAGCCAAGCCAAGCCAAGCTAAGCCAAGCCAAGCCAGGCCAAGCCAAGCCAAGCCAAGCCAAGGCAAGCTAAGCCAAACCAAGCCAGGCCAAGCCAAGCCAAGCCAAACCAAGCCAAGCCAAGTCAAGCCAAGCCAAGCCAAGCCAAGCCAAGCCAATCCAAGCCAAGCCAAGCAAATCCAAGCCAAGCCAAGTCAAGCCAAGCCAAGCCAAGCCAAGCCAAGCCAAGCCAAGCCAAGTCAAGCCAAGCCAAGCCAAGCCAAGCCAAGCCAAGCCAAGCCAACCCAAACCAAGCCAAGCAAAGCCAAGCCAAGCCAAGCCAAGCCAGGCCAAGCCAAGCCAAGCCAAGGCAAGCTAAGCCAAACCAAGCCAAGGCAAGCCAACCTAAGCCAACCCAAGCCAAGCCAAGCCAATCCAAGCCCAGACAAGCCAAGCCAAGCCAAGCCAAGCCAACCCAAGCCAAGCCAAGCAAAGCCAAGTTAAGCCAACCCAAGCCAAGCCAAGTCAAGCCAAGCCAAGCCAAGCCAAGCCAAGCCAAGCGAAGCCAAGCCAAGCCAAGCCAAGCCAAGCCAAGCCAAGCCAAGCCCAGCCAAGCCAAGCCAAGCCAAGCCAAGCCAAGCCAAGCCAAGCCAAGCCAAGCCAAGCCAAGCCAAGCCAAGCCAAGCCAAGCCAAGCCAAGCCAAGCCAAGCCAAGCCAAGCCAAGCCAAGCCAGGCCTAGCTAAAATAAATGAAACCAAGCCACGCCAAGCCAAGCCAAGCCAAACCAAGCCAAGCCAAGCCAAGCCAAGCCAAGCCAAGATAAGCCAAACCAAGCCAAGCCAAGCCAAGCCAAGCCAAGCCAAGCCAAGCCAATACAAGCCAAGCCAAGCCAAGCCAAGCCAAGCCAAGCCAAGCCAAGCCAATCCAAGCCCAGACAAGCCAAGCCAAGCCAAGCCAAGCCAACCCAAGCCAAGCCAAGCCAAGCCAAGTTAAGCCAACCCAAGCCAAGCCAAGTCAAGCCAAGCCAAGCCAACCCAAGCCAAGCCAAGCCAAGCCAAGCCAAGCCAAGCCAAGCCAAGCCAAGCCAAGCCAAGCCCAGCCAAGCCAAGCCAAGCCAAGCCAAGCCAAGCCAAGCCAAGCCAAGCCAAGCCAAGCCAAGCCAAGCCAAGCCAAGCCAAGCCAAGCCAAGCCAAGCCAAGCCAAGCCAAGCCAAGCCAAGCCAAGCCAAGCTAAAATAAATGAAACCAAGCCACGCCAAGCCAAGCCAAGCCAAACCAAGCCAAGCCAAGCCAAGCCAAGCCAAGCCATCCAAGCCAAGCCAAGCCAAGCCAAGCCAAGCCAAGCCAAGCCAAGATAAGCCAAGCCAAGCCAATACAAGCCAAGCCAAGCCAAGCCAAGCCAAGCCAAGCCAAGCCAAGCCAAGCCAAGCCAAGCCAAGCCAAGCCAAGCCAAGCCAAGCCAAGCCAAGCCAAGCCAAGCCAAGCCGAGCCAAGCCAAGCCAAGCCAATCCAAGCCAAGCAAAGTCAAGCTAACCCAAGCCAAGCCAAGCCAAGCCAAGCCAAGCCAAGCCAAGCCAAGCCAAGCCAAGCCAAGCCAAACCAAGCCTAGCCAAGCCAAGCCAAGCCAAGCTAAGCCAAGCCAAGCCAGGCCAAGCCAAGCCAAGCCAAGGCAAGCTAAGCCAAGCCAAACCAGGCCAAACCAAGCCAAGCCAAACCAAGGCAAGCCAACCCAAGACCAGCCAAGCCAAGTCAAGCCAAGCCAAGCCAAGCTAAGCCAAGCCAAGCCAGGCCTAGCCAAGCCAAGCCAAGCCAAGCCAAGGCAAGCTAAGCCAAACCAAGCCAGGCCAAGCCAAGCCAAGCCAAACCAAGCCAAGCCAAGTCAAGCCAAGCCAAGCCAAGCCAAGCCAAGCCAATCCAAGCCAAGCCAAGCAAAGCCAAGCCAAGCCAAGTCAAGCCAAGCCAAGCCAAGCCAAGCCAAGCCAAGCCAGGCCAAGCCAAGCCAAGCCAAGCCAAGGCAAGCTAAGCCATACCAAGCCAAGCCAAGCCAAGCTAAGCCAAGCCAAGCCAAGCCAAGCCAAGCCAAGCCAAGCCAAGCCAAATCAAGGCAAGCCAACCCAAGCCAAGCCAAGAAAAGCCAAGCCAAGCCAAGCCAAGCCAAACCAAGCCAAGCAAAGCCAAGCCAAGCCAAGCCAAGCCAGGCCAAGCCAAGCCAAGCCAAGGCAAGCTAAGCCAAACCAAGCCAATGCAAGCCAACCTAAGCCAAGCCAAGCCAAGCCAAGCCAATCCAAGCCCAGACAAGCCAAGCCAAGCCAAGCCAAGCCAAGCCAAGCCAAGCCAAGTTAAGCCAACCTAAGCCAAGCCAAGTCAAGCCAAGCCAAGCCAACCCAAGCCAAGCCAAGCCAAGCCAAGCCAAGCCAAGCCAAGCCAAGCCAAGCCAAGCCAAGCCAAGCCAAGCCAAGCCAAGCCAAGCCCAGCCAAGCCAAGCCAAGCCAAGCCAAGCCAAGCCAAGCCAAGCCAAGCCAAGCCAAGCCAAGCCAAACAAAGCCAAGCCAAGCTAAAATAAATGAAACCAAGCCACGCCAAGCCAAGCCAAGCCAAACCAAGCCAAGCCAAGCCAAGCCAAGCCAAGCCATCCAAGCCAAGCCAAGCCAAGCCAAGCCAAGCCAAGCCAAGCCAAGCCAAGATAAGCCAAACCAAGCCAAGCCAAGCCAAGCCAAGCCAAGCCAAGCCAAGGCAATACAAGCCAAACCAAGCCAAGCCAAGACAAGCCAAGCCAAGCCAAGCCAAGCCAAGCCAAGCCAAGCCAAGCCAAGATAAGCCAAGCCAAGCAAAGCCAAGCCAAGCCAAGCCAAGATAAGCCAAGCCAAGCCAAGCCAAGCCAAGCCAAGCCAAGCCAACGCAAGCCAAGATAAGTCAAACCAAGCCAAGCCAAGCCAAGTCAAGCCAAGCCAAGCCAAGCCGAGCCGAGCCAAACCAAGCCAAGCCAAGCCAAGCCAAGCCAAGCCAAGCCAAGCCCAGCCAAGCCAAGCCAAGCCAAGCCAACCCAACCCAAGCCAAGCCAAGCTAAGTTAAGCCAAGCCAAGCCAAACCAAGCCAAGCCAAGCCAAGCCAAGCCAACCCAAGCCGAGCCGAGCCGAGCCGAGCCAAGCCAAGCCAAGCCAAGCCAAGCCAAGCCAAGCCAAGCCAAGCCAAACCCAGCCAAGCCAAGCCAAGCCAAGCCAACCCAAGCCAAGCCAAGCCAAGCCAAGCCAAGGCAAGCCAAGCCAAGCCAAGCCAAGCCAAGCCAAGCCAAGCCAAGCCAAGATAAGCCAAGCCAAGCAAAGCCAAGCCAAGCCAAGCCAAGATAAGCCAAGCCAAGCCAAGCCAAGCCAAGCCAAGCCAAGCCAACGCAAGCCAAGATAAGTCAAACCAAGCCAAGCCAAGCCAAGTCAAGCCAAGCCAAGCCAAGCCGAGCCGAGCCAAACCAAGCCAAGCCAAGCCAAGCCAAGCCAAGCCAAGCCAAGCCCAGCCAAGCCAAGCCAAGCCAAGCCAACCCAACCCAAGCCAAGCCAAGCTAAGTTAAGCCAAGCCAAGCCAAGCCAAGCCAAGCCAAGCCAAGCCAAGCCAACCCAAGCCGAGCCGAGCCGAGCCGAGCCAAGCCAAGCCAAGCCAAGCCAAGCCAAGCCAAGCCAAGCCAAGCCAAACCCAGCCAAGCCAAGCCAAGCCAAGCCAACCCAAGCCAAGCCAAGCCAAGCCAAGCCAAGGCAAGCCAAGCCAAGCCAAGCCAAGCCAAGCCAAGCCAAGCCAAGCCAAGCCAAGTCAAGCCAAGCCAAGCCAAGCCAAGCCAAGCCAACCCAAGCCAAGCCAAGCCAAGCTAAGTTAAGCCAACCCAAGACAAGCCAAGCCAAGCCAAGCCAAGCCAACTCAAGCCAAGCCAAGCCAAGCCAAGCCAAGCCAAGCCAAGCCAAGCCAAGCCAAGCCAAGCCAAGCCAAGCCAAGCCAAGCCAAGCCAAGCCAAGCCAAGCCAAGCCAAGCCAAGCCAAGCCAAGCCAAGCGAAGCCAAACCAAGCCAAGCCAAGCCAAGAGAAGCCAAGCCAAGCCAATCCAACCCAAGCCAAGCCAAGCCAAGGTAAGCCAAGCCAAGCCAGGCCAAGCCAAGCCAAGCAAAGCCAAGGCAAGCTAAGCCAAGCGAAGCCAGGCCAAACCAAGCCAAGCCATGCCAAGGCAAGCCAACCTAAGCCAAGCCAAGCCAAGCCAAACCAAGCCAAGCTACGCCAAGCCAAGCCAGCCCAAACCAAGCCAAGCCAAGCCAAGCCAAGCCAAGCCAAGCCAAGCCAAGCCAAGCCAAGCCAAGCCAAGCCAAGCCAAGCCCAGCCAAGCCAAGCCAAGCCAAGCCAAGCCAAGCCAAGCCAAGCCAAGCCAAGCCAAGCCAAGCCAAGCCAAGCCAAGCCAAGCCAAGCCAAGCCAAGCCAAGCCAGGCCTAGCTAAAATAAATGAAACCAAGCCACGCCAAGCCAAGCCAAGCCAAACCAAGCCAAGCCAAGCCAAGCCAAGCCAAGCCAAGCCAAGATAAGCCAAACCAAGCCAAGCCAAGCCAAGCCAAGCCCAGCCAAGCCAAGCCAATACAAGCCAAGCCAAGCCAAGCCAAGCCAAGCCAAGCCAAGCCAATCCAAGCCCAGACAAGCCAAGCCAAGCCAAGCCAAGCCAACCCAAGCCAAGCCAAGCCAAGCCAAGTTAAGCCAACCCAAGCCAAGCCAAGTCAAGCCAAGCCTAGCCAACCCAAACCAAGCCAAGCCAAGCCAAGCCAAGCCAAGCCAAGCCAAGCCAAGCCAAGCCCAGCCAAATCAAGCCAAGCCAAGCCAAGCCAAGCCAAGCCAAGCCAAGCCAAGCCAAGCCAAGCCAAGCCAAGCCAAGCCAAGCCAAGCCAAGCCAAGCCAAGCCAAGCCAAGCCAAGCCAAGCCAAGCCAAGCCAAGCCAAGCCAAGCCAAGCCAAGCCAAGCCAAGCCAAGCCAAGCCAAGCCAAGCCAAGCCAAGCCAAGATAAGCCAAGCCAAGCCAATACAAGCCAAGCCAAGCCAAGCCAAGCCAAGCCAAGCCAAGCCAAGCCAAGCCAAGCCAAGCCAAGCCAAGCCAAGCCAAGCCAAGCCAAGCCAAGCCAAGCCAAGCCAAGCCGAGCCAAGCCAAGCCAAGCCAAGCCAATCCAAGCCAAGCAAAGTCAAGCTAACCCAAGCCAAGCCAAGCCAAGCCAAGCCAAGCCAAGCCAAGCCAAGCCAAACCAAGCCTAGCCAAGCCAAGCCAAGCCAAGCTAAGCCAAGCCAAGCCAGGCCAAGCCAAGCCAAGCCAAGGCAAGCTAAGCCAAGCCAAACCAGGCCAAACCAAGCCAAGCCAAACCAAGGCAAGCCAATCCAAGTCCAGCCAAGCCAAGTCAAGCCAAGCCAAGCCAAGCTAAGCCAAGCCAAGCCAGGCCAAGCCAAGCCAAGCCAAGCCAAGGCAAGCTAAGCCAAGCCAAGCCAGGCCAAGCCAAGCCAAGCCAAACCAAGCCCAGACAAGCCAAGCCAAGCCAAGCCAAGCCAACCCAAGCCAAGCCAAGCCAAGCCAAGTTAAGCCAACCCAAGCCAAGCCAAGTCAAGCCAAGCCAAGCCAACCCAAGCCAAGCCAAGCCAAGCCAAGCCAAGCCAAGCCAAGCCAAGCCCAGCCAAATCAAGCCAAGCCAAGCCAAGCCAAGCCAAGCCAAGCCAAGCCAAGCCAAGCCAAGCCAAGCCAAGCCAAGCCAAGCCAAGCCAAGCCAAGCCAAGCCAAGCCAAGCCAAGCCAAGCCAAGCCAAGCCAAGCTAAAATAAATGAAACCAAGCCACGCCAAGCCAAGCCAAGCCAAACCAAGCCAAGCCAAGCCAAGCCAAGCCAAGCCATCCAAGCCAAGCTAAGCCAAGCCAAGCCAAGCCAAGCCAAGCCAAGATAAGCCAAGCCAAGCCAATACAAGCCAAGCCAAGCCAAGCCAAGCCAAGCCAAGCCAAGCCAAGCCAAGCCAAGCCAAGCCAAGCCAAGCCAAGCCAAGCCAAGCCAAGCCAAGCCAAGCCAAGCCAAGCCAAGCCAAGCCAAGCCAAGCCAAGCCGAGCCAAGCCAAGCCAAGCCAATCCAAGCCAAGCAAAGTCAAGCTAACCCAAGCCAAGCCAAGCCAAGCCAAGCCAAGCCAAGCCAAGCCAAGCCAAACCAAGCCTAGCCAAGCCAAGCCAAGCCAAGCTAAGCCAAGGAAAGCCAGGCCAAGCCAAGCCAAGCCAAGGCAAGCTAAGCCAAGCCAAACCAGGCCAAACCAAGCCAAGCCAAACCAAGGCAAGCCAACCCAAGTCCAGCCAAGCCAAGTCAAGCCAAGCCAAGCCAAGCTAAGCCAAGCCAAGCCAGGCCAAGCCAAGCCAAGCCAAGCCAAGGCAAGCTAAGCCAAGCCAAGCCAGGCCAAGCCAAGCCAAGCCAAACCAAGCCAAGCCAAGTCAAGCCAAGCCAAGCCAAGCCAAGCCAAGCCAATCCAAGCCAAGCCAAGCAAAGCCAAGCCAAGCCAAGTCAAGCCAAGCCAAGCCAAGCCAAGCCAAGCCAAGCCAAGCCAAGCCAAGCCAAGCCAAGCCAAGCCAAGCCAAGCCAAGCCAAGCCAAGCCAAGCCAAGCTAAAATAAATGAAACCAAGCCACGCCAAGCCAAGCCAAGCCAAACCAAGCCAAGCCAAGCCAAGCCAAGCCAAGCCATCCAAGCCAAGCTAAGCCAAGCCAAGCCAAGCCAAGCCAAGCCAAGATAAGCCAAGCCAAGCCAATACAAGCCAAGCCAAGCCAAGCCAAGCCAAGCCAAGCCAAGCCAAGCCAAGCCAAGCCAAGCCAAGCCAAGTCAAGCCAAGCCAAGCCAAGCCAAGCCAAGCCAAGCCAAGCCAAGCCAAGCCAAGCCAAGCCAAGCCAAGCCGAGCCAAGCCAAGCCAAGCCAATCCAAGCCAAGCAAAGTCAAGCTAACCCAAGCCAAGCCAAGCCAAGCCAAGCCAAGCCAAGCCAAGCCAAGCCAAACCAAGCCTAGCCAAGCCAAGCCAAGCCAAGCTAAGCCAAGGAAAGCCAGGCCAAGCCAAGCCAAGCCAAGGCAAGCTAAGCCAAGCCAAACCAGGCCAAACCAAGCCAAGCCAAACCAAGGCAAGCCAACCCAAGTCCAGCCAAGCCAAGTCAAGCCAAGCCAAGCCAAGCTAAGCCAAGCCAAGCCAGGCCAAGCCAAGCCAAGCCAAGCCAAGGCAAGCTAAGCCAAGCCAAGCCAGGCCAAGCCAAGCCAAGCCAAACCAAGCCAAGCCAAGTCAAGCCAAGCCAAGCCAAGCCAAGCCAAGCCAATCCAAGCCAAGCCAAGCAAAGCCAAGCCAAGCCAAGTCAAGCCAAGCCAAGCCAAGCCAAGCCAAGCCAAGCCAAGCCAGGCCAAGCCAAGCCAAGCCAAGCCAAGGCAAGCTAAGCCATACCAAGCCAAGCCAAGCCAAGCTAAGCCAAGCCAAGCCAAGCCAAGCCAAGCCAAGCCAAGCCAAGCCAAGCCAAGCCAAATCAAGGCAAGCCAACCCAAGCCAAGCCAAGTCAAGCCAAGCCAAGCCAACCCAAGCCAAGCCAAGCCAAGCCAAGCCAAGCCAAGCCAAGCCAAGCCAAGCCAACCCAAGCCAAGCCAAGCCAAGCCAAGCCAAGCCAAGCCAAGCCAAGCCAAGCCAAGCCCAGCCAAGCCAAGCCAAGCCAAGCCAAGCCAAGCCAGGCCAAGCCAATCCAAGCCCAGACAAGCCAAGCCAAGCCAAGCCAAGCCAAGCCAAGCCAAGCCAAGTTAAGCCAACCCAAGCCAAGCCAAGTCAAGCCAAGCCAAGCCAACCCAAGCCAAGCCAAGCCAAGCCAAGCCAAGCCAAGCCAAGCCAAGCCAAGCCAAGCCAAGCCAAGCCAAGCCAAGCCAAGCCAAGCCAAGCCCAGCCAAGCCAAGCCAAGCCAAGCCAAGCCAAGCCAGGCCAAGCCAAGCCAAGCCAAGCCAAGCAAAGCCAAGCCAAGCTAAAATAAATGAAACCAAACCAAGCCAAGCCAAGCCAAGCCAAGCCAAGCCAAGCCAAGTTAAGCCAACCCAAGCCAAGCCAAGTCAAGCCAAGCCAAGCCAACCCAAGCCAAGCCAAGCCAAGCCAAGCCAAGCCAAGCCAAGCCAAGCCAAGCCAAGCCAAGCCAAGCCAAGCCAAGCCAAGCCAAGCCAAGCCCAGCCAAGCCAAGCCAAGCCAAGCCAAGCCAAGCCAGGCCAAGCCAAGCCAAGCCAAGCTAAGCCAAGCCAAGCCAGGCCAAGCCAAGCCAAGCCAAGGCAAGCTAAGCCAAGCCAAACCAGGCCAAACCAAGCCAAGCCAAACCAAGGCAAGCCAACCCAAGTCCAGCCAAGCCAAGTCAAGCCAAGCCAAGCCAAGCTAAGCCAAGCCAAGCCAGGCCAAGCCAAGCCAAGCCAAGCCAAGGCAAGCTAAGCCAAGCCAAGCCAGGCCAAGCCAAGCCAAGCCAAACCAAGCCCAGACAAGCCAAGCCAAGCCAAGCCAAGCCAACCCAAGCCAAGCCAAGCCAAGCCAAGTTAAGCCAACCCAAGCCAAGCCAAGTCAAGCCAAGCCAAGCCAACCCAAGCCAAGCCAAGCCAAGCCAAGCCAAGCCAAGCCAAGCCAAGCCCAGCCAAATCAAGCCAAGCCAAGCCAAGCCAAGCCAAGCCAAGCCAAGCCAAGCCAAGCCAAGCCAAGCCAAGCCAAGCCAAGCCAAGCCAAGCCAAGCCAAGCCAAGCCAAGCCAAGCCAAGCCAAGCCAAGCCAAGCTAAAATAAATGAAACCAAGCCACGCCAAGCCAAGCCAAGCCAAACCAAGCCAAGCCAAGCCAAGCCAAGCCAAGCCATCCAAGCCAAGCTAAGCCAAGCCAAGCCAAGCCAAGCCAAGCCAAGATAAGCCAAGCCAAGCCAATACAAGCCAAGCCAAGCCAAGCCAAGCCAAGCCAAGCCAAGCCAAGCCAAGCCAAGCCAAGCCAAGCCAAGCCAAGCCAAGCCAAGCCAAGCCAAGCCAAGCCAAGCCAAGCCAAGCCAAGCCAAGCCAAGCCAAGCCGAGCCAAGCCAAGCCAAGCCAATCCAAGCCAAGCAAAGTCAAGCTAACCCAAGCCAAGCCAAGCCAAGCCAAGCCAAGCCAAGCCAAGCCAAGCCAAGCCAAACCAAGCCTAGCCAAGCCAAGCCAAGCCAAGCTAAGCCAAGGAAAGCCAGGCCAAGCCAAGCCAAGCCAAGGCAAGCTAAGCCAAGCCAAACCAGGCCAAACCAAGCCAAGCCAAACCAAGGCAAGCCAACCCAAGTCCAGCCAAGCCAAGTCAAGCCAAGCCAAGCCAAGCTAAGCCAAGCCAAGCCAGGCCAAGCCAAGCCAAGCCAAGCCAAGGCAAGCTAAGCCAAGCCAAGCCAGGCCAAGCCAAGCCAAGCCAAACCAAGCCAAGCCAAGTCAAGCCAAGCCAAGCCAAGCCAAGCCAAGCCAATCCAAGCCAAGCCAAGCAAAGCCAAGCCAAGCCAAGTCAAGCCAAGCCAAGCCAAGCCAAGCCAAGCCAAGCCAAGCCAGGCCAAGCCAAGCCAAGCCAAGCCAAGGCAAGCTAAGCCATACCAAGCCAAGCCAAGCCAAGCTAAGCCAAGCCAAGCCAAGCCAAGCCAAGCCAAGCCAAGCCAAGCCAAGCCAAGCCAAATCAAGGCAAGCCAACCCAAGCCAAGCCAAGTCAAGCCAAGCCAAGCCAACCCAAGCCAAGCCAAGCCAAGCCAAGCCAAGCCAAGCCAAGCCAAGCCAAGCCAAGCCAAGCCAAGCCAAGCCAAGCCAAGCCAAGCCAAGCCAAGCCAAGCCAAGCCAAGCCCAGCCAAGCCAAGCCAAGCCAAGCCAAGCCAAGCCAGGCCAAGCCAATCCAAGCCCAGACAAGCCAAGGCAAGCCAAGCCAAGCCAAGCCAAGCCAAGCCAAGTTAAGCCAACCCAAGCCAAGCCAAGTCAAGCCAAGCCAAGCCAACCCAAGCCAAGCCAAGCCAAGCCAAGCCAAGCCAAGCCAAGCCAAGCCAAGCCAAGCCAAGTTAAGCCAACCCAAGCCAAGCCAAGTCAAGCCAAGCCAAGCCAACCCAAGCCAAGCCAAGCCAAGCCAAGCCAAGCCAAGCCAAGCCAAGCCAAGCCAAGCCAAGCCAAGCCAAGCCAAGCCAAGCCAAGCCCAGCCAAGCCAAGCCAAGCCAAGCCAAGTCAAGCCAGGCCAAGCCAAGCCAAGCCAAGCCAAGCAAAACCAAGCCAAGCTAAAATAAATGAAACCAAGCCAAGCCAAGCCAAGCCAAGCCAAGCCAAGCCAAGCCAAGTTAAGCCAACCCAAGCCAAGCCAAGTCAAGCCAAGCCAAGCCAACCCAAGCCAAGCCAAGCCAAGCCAAGCCAAGCCAAGCCAAGCCAAGCCAAGCCAAGCCAAGCCAAGCCAAGCCAAGCCCAGCCAAGCCAAGCCAAGCCAAGCCAAGCCAAGCCAGGCCAAGCCAAGCCAAGCCAAGCTAAGCCAAGCCAAGCCAGGCCAAGCCAAGCCAAGCCAAGGCAAGCTAAGCCAAGCCAAACCAGGCCAAACCAAGCCAAGCCAAACCAAGGCAAGCCAACCCAAGTCCAGCCAAGCCAAGTCAAGCCAAGCCAAGCCAAGCTAAGCCAAGCCAAGCCAGGCCAAGCCAAGCCAAGCCAAGCCAAGGCAAGCTAAGCCAAGCCAAGCCAGGCCAAGCCAAGCCAAGCCAAACCAAGCCCAGACAAGCCAAGCCAAGCCAAGCCAAGCCAACCCAAGCCAAGCCAAGCCAAGCCAAGTTAAGCCAACCCAAGCCAAGCCAAGTCAAGCCAAGCCAAGCCAACCCAAGCCAAGCCAAGCCAAGCCAAGCCAAGCCAAGCCAAGCCAAGCCCAGCCAAATCAAGCCAAGCCAAGCCAAGCCAAGCCAAGCCAAGCCAAGCCAAGCCAAGCCAAGCCAAGCCAAGCCAAGCCAAGCCAAGCCAAGCCAAGCCAAGCCAAGCCAAGCCAAGCCAAGCCAAGCCAAGCCAAGCCAAGCTAAAATAAATGAAACCAAGCCACGCCAAGCCAAGCCAAGCCAAACCAAGCCAAGCCAAGCCAAGCCAAGCCAAGCCATCCAAGCCAAGCTAAGCCAAGCCAAGCCAAGCCAAGCCAAGCCAAGATAAGCCAAGCCAAGCCAATACAAGCCAAGCCAAGCCAAGCCAAGCCAAGCCAAGCCAAGCCAAGCCAAGCCAAGCCAAGCCAAGCCAAGCCAAGCCAAGCCAAGCCAAGCCAAGCCAAGCCAAGCCAAGCCAAGCCAAGCCAAGCCAAGCCAAGCCAAGCCGAGCCAAGCCAAGCCAAGCCAATCCAAGCCAAGCAAAGTCAAGCTAACCCAAGCCAAGCCAAGCCAAGCCAAGCCAAGCCAAGCCAAGCCAAGCCAAGCCAAACCAATCCTAGCCAAGCCAAGCCAAGCCAAGCTAAGCCAAGGAAAGCCAGGCCAAGCCAAGCCAAGCCAAGGCAAGCTAAGCCAAGCCAAACCAGGCCAAACCAAGCCAAGCCAAACCAAGGCAAGCCAACCCAAGTCCAGCCAAGCCAAGTCAAGCCAAGCCAAGCCAAGCTAAGCCAAGCCAAGCCAGGCCAAGCCAAGCCAAGCCAAGCCAAGGCAAGCTAAGCCAAGCCAAGCCAGGCCAAGCCAAGCCAAGCCAAACCAAGCCAAGCCAAGTCAAGCCAAGCCAAGCCAAGCCAAGCCAAGCCAATCCAAGCCAAGCCAAGCAAAGCCAAGCCAAGCCAAGTCAAGCCAAGCCAAGCCAAGCCAAGCCAAGCCAGGCCAAGCCAAGCCAAGCCAAGCCAAGGCAAGCTAAGCCATACCAAGCCAAGCCAAGCCAAGCTAAGCCAAGCCAAGCCAAGCCAAGCCAAGCCAAGCCAAGCCAAGCCAAGCCAAGCCAAATCAAGGCAAGCCAACCCAAGCCAAGCCAAGTCAAGCCAAGCCAAGCCAACCCAAGCCAAGCCAAGCCAAGCCAAGCCAAGCCAAGCCAAGCCAAGCCAAGCCAAGCCAAGCCAAGCCAAGCCAAGCCAAGCCAAGCCAAGCCAAGCCAAGCCAAGCCAAGCCCAGCCAAGCCAAGCCAAGCCAAGCCAAGCCAAGCCAGGCCAAGCCAATCCAAGCCCAGACAAGCCAAGCCAAGCCAAGCCAAGCCAAGCCAAGCCAAGCCAAGTTAAGCCAACCCAAGCCAAGCCAAGTCAAGCCAAGCCAAGCCAACCCAAGCCAAGCCAAGCCAAGCCAAGCCAAGCCAAGCCAAGCCAAGCCAAGCCAAGCCAAGCCAAGCCAAGCCAAGCCAAGCCAAGCCAAGCCCAGCCAAGCCAAGCCAAGCCAAGCCAAGCCAAGCCAGGCCAAGCCAAGCCAAGCCAAGCCAAGCAAAGCCAAGCCAAGCTAAAATAAATGAAACCAAGCCAAGCCAAGCCAAGCCAAGCCAAGCCAAGCCAAGCCAAGTTAAGCCAACCCAAGCCAAGCCAAGTCAAGCCAAGCCAAGCCAACCCAAGCCAAGCCAAGCCAAGCCAAGCCAAGCCAAGCCAAGCCAAGCCAAGCCAAGCCAAGCCAAGCCAAGCCAAGCCAAGCCAAGCCCAGCCAAGCCAAGCCAAGCCAAGCCAAGCCAAGCCAGGCCAAGCCAAGCCAAGCCAAGCCAAGCCAAGCCAAGCCAAGCCAAGCCAAGCCAACCCAAGCCAAGCCAAGCCAAGCCAAGCCAAGCCAAGCCCAGCCAAGCCAAGCCAAGCCAAGCCAAGCCAAGCCAGGTCAAGCCAAGCCACGCCAAGCCAAGCCAAGCCAAACCAAGCCAAGCCAAGCCAAGCCAAGCCAAGCCATCCAAGCCAAGCCAAGCCAAGCCAAGCCAAGCCAAGCCAGGCCAAGCCAAGATAAGCCAAACCAAGCCAAGCCAAGCCAAGCCAAGCCAAGCCAAGCCAAGGCAATACAAGCCAAACCAAGCCAAGCCAAGACAAGCCAAGCCAAGCCAAGCCAAGCCAAGCCAAGCCAAGCCAAGCCAAGCCAAGATAAGCCAAGCCAAGCAAAGCCAAGCCAAGCCAAGCCAAGATAAGCCAAGCCAAGCCAAGCCAAGCCAAGCCAAGCCAAGCCAACGCAAGCCAAGATAAGCCAAACCAAGCCAAGCCAAGCCAAGTCAAGCCAAGCCAAGCCAAGCCGAGCCGAGCCAAACCAAGCCAAGCCAAGCCAAGCCAAGCCAAGCCAAGCCAAGCCCAGCCAAGCCAAGCCAAGCCAAGCCAACCCAACCCAAGCCAAGCCAAGCTAAGTTAAGCCAAGCTAAGCCAAGCCAAGCCAAGCCAAGCCAAGCCAAGCCAACCCAAGCCGAGCCGAGCCGAGCCGAGCCAAGCCAAGCCAACCCAAGCCAAGCCAAGCCAAGCCAAGCCAAGGCAAGCCAAGCCAAGCCAAGCCAAGCCAAGCCAAGCCAAGCCAAGCCAAGCCAAGCCAAGTCAAGCCAAGCCAAGCCAAGCCAAGCCAAGTCAAGCCAAGCCAAGCCAAGCCAAGCCAAGCCAACCCAAGCCAAACCAAGCCAAGCCAAGTCAAGCCAAGCCAAGCCAAGCCAAGCCAAGCCAAGCCAAGCCAAGCCAAGCCAAGTCAAGCCAAGCCAAGCCAAGCCAAGCCAAGCCAACCTAAGCCAAGCCAAGCCAAGCCAAACCAAGCCAAGCTACGCCAAGCCAAGCCAGCCCAAACCAAGCCAAGCCAAGCCCAGGCAAGCCAACCTCAGCCAAGCCCAGCCAAGCCAAGCCAAGCCAAGCCAAGCCAAACCTAGCCAAGCCAAGCCAGGCCAGGCCAGGCCAGGCCAAGCCAAGCCAAGCCAAGCCAAGCCAAGCCAAGCCAAGACAAGCAAAGCCAAGCCAAGCCAAACCAAGCAAAGTCAAGTTAACCCAAGCCAAGCCTAGCGAAGCCAAGCCAAGCCAAGCCAAGCCAAGCCAAGTCAAGCCAAGCCAAACCAAGCCCAGCCAAGCCAAGCCAAGCCAAGCTAAGTCAAGCCAAGCCAGGCCAAGCCAAGCCAAGCCAAGCCAAGGCAAGCTAAGTCAAGCCAAGCCAGGCCAAACCAAGCCAAGCCAAGCCAAGGCAAGCCAAACCAAGCCAAGCCAAGCCAAGCCAAGCCAAGCCAAGCCAAGCCAAACCAAGCCAAGCAAAGCCAAGCCAAGCCAAGCCAAGCCAGGCCAATCCAAGCCAAGCCAAGCCAAGGCAAGCTAAGCCAAACCAAGCCAGGCCAAACCAAGCCAAGCCAAGCCAAGGCAAGCCAACCCAAGCCAAGCCAAGCCAAGCCAAGCCAAGCCAAGCCAAGCCAAGTCAAGCCAAACCAAGCCAAGCAAAGCCAAGCCAAGCCAAGCCAAGCCAAGCCAATACAAGTCAAGCCAAGCCAAGCCAACCCAAGCCAAGCCAAGCCAAGCCAAGCTAAGCCAAGCCAAGCCAAGACAAGCTAAGCCAAGCCAAGCCAAGCCAAGCCAAGCCAAGCCAAGCCAAGAGAAGCCAAGCCAAGCCAATCCAACCCAAGCCAAGCCAAGCCAAGCCAAGCCAAGCCAAGCCAAGCCAAGCAAAGCTAAAATAAATGAAACCAAGCCATGCCAAGCCAAGACAAGCCAAGCCAAGCCAAGCCAAGCCAAGCCAAGCCAAGCCAAGAGAAGCCAAGCCAAGCCAAGCCAAGACAAGTTAAGCCAACCCAAGCCAAGTCAAGCCAAGCCAAGCCAAGCCAAGCCAAGCCAAGCCAAGCCAAGCCAAGCCAAGCCAAGCCAAGCCAAGCCAAGCCAAGCCAAGCCAAGCCAAGCCAAGCCAAGCCAAGCCAAGCCAAGCCAAGCCAAGCCAAGCCAAGCCAAGCCAAGCCGAGCCAAGCCAAGCCAAGCCAATCCAAGCCAAGCAAAGTCAAGCTAACCCAAGCCAAGCCAAGCCAAGCCAAGCCAAGCCAAGCCAAGCCAAGCCAAGCCAAACCAAGCCTAGCCAAGCCAAGCCAAGCCAAGCTAAGCCAAGCCAAGCCAGGCCAAGCCAAGCCAAGCCAAGGCAAGCTAAGCCAAGCCAAGCCAGGCCAAACCAAGCCAAGCCAAACCAAGGCAAGCCAACCCAAGTCCAGCCAAGCCAAGTCAAGCCAAGCCAAGCCAAGCTAAGCCAAGCCAAGCCAGGCCAAGCCAAGCCAAGCCAAGCCAAGGCAAGCTAAGCCAAGCCAAGTCAGGCCAAGCCAAGCCAAGCCAAACCAAGCCAAGCCAAGTCAAGCCAAGCCAAGCCAAGCCAAGCCAAGCCAATCCAAGCCAAGCCAAGCAAAGCCAAGCCAAGCCAAGTCAAGCCAAGCCAAGCCAAGCCAAGCCAAGCCAAGCCAAGCCAAGCCAGGCCAAGCCAAGCCAAGCCAAGCCAAGGCAAGCTAAGCCATGCCAAGCCAAGCCAAGCCAAGCTAAGCCAAGCCAAACCAAGCCAAGCCAAGCCAAGCCAAGCCAAGTCAAATCAAGGCAAGCCAACCCAAGCCAAGCAAAGAAAAACCAAGCCAAGTCAAGCCAAGCCAAACCAAGCCAAGCAAAGCCAAGCCAAGCCAAGCCAAGCCAGGCCAAGCCAAGCCAAGCCAAGGCAAGCTAAGCCAAACCAAGCCAAGCCAAGCCAATCCAAGCCCAGACAAGCCAAGCCAAGCCAAGCCAAGCCAACCCAAGCCAAGCCAAGCCAAGCCAAGTTAAGCCAACCCAAGCCAAGCCAAGTCAAGCCAAGCCAAGCCAAGCCAAGCCAAGCCAAGCTAAGCCAAGCCAAGCCAAGCCAAGCCAAGCCAAGCCAAGCCAAGCCAAGCCCAGCCAAGCCAAGCCAAGCCAAGCCAAGCCAAGCCAAGCCAAGCCAAGCCAAGCCAAGCCAAGCCAAGCCAAGCCAAGCCAAGACAAGCCAAGCCAAGCCAAGCCAAACCAAGCAAAGTCAAGTTAACCCAAGCCAAGCCTAGCGAAGCCAAGCCAACCCAAGCCAAGCCAAGCCAAGCCAAGTTAAGCCAACCCAAGCCAAGCCAAGTCAAGCCAAGCCAAGCCAAGCCAAGCCAAGCCAAGCTAAGCCAAGCCAAGCCAAGCCAAGCCAAGCCAAGCCAAGCCAAGCCAAGCCCAGCCAAGCCAAGCCAAGCCAAGCCAAGCCAAGCCAAGCCAAGCCAAGCCAAGCCAAGCCAAGCCAAGCCAAGCCAAGCCAAGCCAAGCCAAGCCAAGCCAAGCCAAGCCAAGCCAAGCCAAGCCAAGCCAAGCCTAGCTAAAATAAATGAAACCAAGCCACGCCAAGCCAAGCCAAGCCAAACCAAGCCAAGCCAAGCCAAGCCAAGCCAAGCCATCCAAGCCAAGCCAAGCCAAGCCAAGCCAAGCCAAGCCAAGCCAAGATAAGCCAAACCAAGCCAAGCCAAGCCAAGCCAAGCCAAGCCAAGCCAAGCCAAGCCAATACAAGCCAAGCCAAGCCAAGCCAAGCCAAGCCAAGCCAAGCCAAACCAATCCAATCCAAGCCCAGACAAGCCAAGCCAAGCCAAACCAAGCCAACCCAAGCCAAGCCAAGCCAAGCCAAGTTAAGCCAACCCAAGCCAAGCCAAGTCAAGCCAAGCCAAGCCAAGCCAACCCAAGCCAAGCCAAGCCAAGCCAAGCCAAGCCAAGCCTAGCCAAGCCAAGCCAAGCCCAGCCAAGCCAAGCCAAGCCAAGCCAAGCCAAGCCAAGCCAAGCCAAGCCAAGCCAAGCCGAGCCAAGCCAAGCCAAGCCAAGCCAAGCCAAGCCAAGCCAAGCCAAGCCAAGCTAAAATAAATGAAACCAAGCCACGCCAAACCAAGCCAAGCCAAACCAAGCCAAGCCAAGCCAAGCCAAGCCAAGCCAAGCCATCCAATCCAAGCCAAGCCAAGCCAAGCCAAGCCAAGCCAGGCCAAGATAAGCCAAGCCAAGCCAATACAAGCCAAGCCAAGCCAAGCCAAGCCAAGCCAAGCCAAGCCAAGCCAAGCTAAGCCAAGCCAAGCCAAGCCAAGCCAAGCCAAGCCAAGCCAAGCCAAGCCAAACCAAGCCCAGACAAGCCAAGCCAAGCCAAGCCAAGCCAACCCAAGCCAAGCCAAGCCAAGCCAAGTTAAGCCAACCCAAGCCAAGCCAAGTCAAGCCAAGCCAAGCCAACCCAAGCCAAGCCAAGCCAAGCCAAGCCAAGCCAAGCCAAGCCAAGCCCAGCCAAATCAAGCCAAGCCAAGCCAAGCCAAGCCAAGCCAAGCCAAGCCAAGCCAAGCCAAGCCAAGCCAAGCCAAGCCAAGCCAAGCCAAGCCAAGCCAAGCCAAGCCAAGCCAAGCCAAGCCAAGCCAAGCCAAGCTAAAATAAATGAAACCAAGCCACGCCAAGCCAAGCCAAGCCAAACCAAGCCAAGCCAAGCCAAGCCATCCAAGCCAAGCTAAGCCAAGCCAAGCCAAGCCAAGCCAAGCCAAGATAAGCCAAGCCAAGCCAATACAAGCCAAGCCAAGCCAAGCCAAGCCAAGCCAAGCCAAGCCAAGCCAAGCCAAGCCAAGCCAAGCCAAGCCAAGCCAAGCCAAGCCAAGCCAAGCCAAGCCAAGCCAAGCCAAGCCAAGCCAAGCCAAGCCAAGCCAAGCCAAGCCAAGCCAAGCCGAGCCAAGCCAAGCCAAGCCAATCCAAGCCAAGCAAAGTCAAGCTAACCCAAGCCAAGCCAAGCCAAGCCAAGCCAAGCCAAGCCAAGCCAAGCCAAACCAAGCCTAGCCAAGCCAAGCCAAGCCAAGCTAAGCCAAGGAAAGCCAGGCCAAGCCAAGCCAAGCCAAGGCAAGCTAAGCCAAGCCAAACCAGGCCAAACCAAGCCAAGCCAAACCAAGGCAAGCCAACCCAAGTCCAGCCAAGCCAAGTCAAGCCAAGCCAAGCCAAGCTAAGCCAAGCCAAGCCAGGCCAAGCCAAGCCAAGCCAAGCCAAGGCAAGCTAAGCCAAGCCAAGCCAGGCCAAGCCAAGCCAAGCCAAACCAAGCCAAGCCAAGTCAAGCCAAGCCAAGCCAAGCCAAGCCAAGCCAATCCAAGCCAAGCCAAGCAAAGCCAAGCCAAGCCAAGTCAAGCCAAGCCAAGCCAAGCCAAGCCAAGCCAAGCCAAGCCAGGCCAAGCCAAGCCAAGCCAAGCCAAGGCAAGCTAAGCCATACCAAGCCAAGCCAAGCCAAGCTAAGCCAAGCCAAGCCAAGCCAAGCCAAGCCAAGCCAAGCCAAGCCAAGCCAAGCCAAATCAAGGCAAGCCAACCCAAGCCAAGCCAAGTCAAGCCAAGCCAAGCCAACCCAAGCCAAGCCAAGCCAAGCCAAGCCAAGCCAAGCCAAGCCAAGCCAAGCCAAGCCAAGCCAAGCCAAGCCAAGCCAAGCCAAGCCAAGCCAAGCCAAGCCAAGCCAAGTCCAGCCAAGCCAAGCCAAGCCAAGCCAAGCCAAGCCAGGCCAAGCCAATCCAAGCCCAGACAAGCCAAGCCAAGCCAAGCCAAGCCAAGCCAAGCCAAGCCAAGCCAAGTTAAGCCAACCCAAGCCAAGCCAAGTCAAGCCAAGCCAAGCCAACCCAAGCCAAGCCAAGCCAAGCCAAGCCAAGCCAAGCCAAGCCAAGCCAAGCCAAGCCAAGCCAAGCCAAGCCAAGCCAAGCCAAGCCCAGCCAAGCCAAGCCAAGCCAAGCCAAGCCAAGCCAGGCCAAGCCAAGCCAAGCCAAGCCAAGCAAAGCCAAGCCAAGCTAAAATAAATGAAACCAAGCCAAGCCAAGCCAAGCCAAGCCAAGCCAAGCCAAGCCAAGTTAAGCCAACCCAAGCCAAGCCAAGTCAAGCCAAGCCAAGCCAACCCAAGCCAAGCCAAGCCAAGCCAAGCCAAGCCAAGCCAAGCCAAGCCAAGCCAAGCCAAGCCAAGCCAAGCCAAGCCAAGCCAAGCCAAGCCAAGCCCAGCCAAGCCAAGCCAAGCCAAGCCAAGCCAAGCCAGGCCAAGCCAAGCCAAGCCAAGCCAAGCCAAGCCAAGCCAAGCCAAGCCAAGCCAACCCAAGCCAAGCCAAGCCAAGCCAAGCCAAGCCAAGCCCAGCCAAGCCAAGCCAAGCCAAGCCAAGCCAAGCCAGGCCAAGCCAAGCCACGCCAAGCCAAGCCAAGCCAAACCAAGCCAAGCCAAGCCAAGCCAAGCCAAGCCATCCAAGCCAAGCCAAGCCAAGCCAAGCCAAGCCAAGCCAGGCCAAGCCAAGATAAGCCAAACCAAGCCAAGCCAAGCCAAGCCAAGCCAAGCCAAGCCAAGGCAATACAAGCCAAACCAAGCCAAGCCAAGACAAGCCAAGCCAAGCCAAGCCAAGCCAAGCCAAGCCAAGCCAAGCCAAGCCAAGCCAAGATAAGCCAAGCCAAGCAAAGCCAAGCCAAGCCAAGCCAAGATAAGCCAAGCCAAGCCAAGCCAAGCCAAGCCAAGCCAAGCCAACGCAAGCCAAGATAAGCCAAACCAAGACAAGCCAAGCCAAGTCAAGCCAAGCCAAGCCAAGCCGAGCCGAGCCAAACCAAGCCAAGCCAAGCCAAGCCAAGCCAAGCCAAGCCAAGCCCAGCCAAGCCAAGCCAAGCCAAGCCAACCCAACCCAAGCCAAGCCAAGCTAAGTTAAGCCAAGCTAAGCCAAGCCAAGCCAAGCCAAGCCAAGCCAAGCCAACCCAAGCCGAGCCGAGCCGAGCCGAGCCAAGCCAAGCCAAACCAAGCCAAGCCAAGCCAAGCCAAGCCAAACCCAGCCAAGCCAAGCCAAGCCAAGCCAACCCAAGCCAAGCCAAGCCAAGCCAAGCCAAGGCAAGCCAAGCCAAGCCAAGCCAAGCCAAGCCAAGCCAAGCCAAGCCAAGCCAAGCCAAGCCAAGTCAAGCCAAGCCAAGCCAAGCCAAGCCAAGCCAACCCAAGCCAAACCAAGCTAAGCTAAGTTAAGCCAACCCAAGACAAGCCAAGCCAAGCCAAGCCAAGCCAACTCAAGCCAAGCCAAGCCAAGCCAAGCCAAGCCAAGCCAAGCCAAGCCAAGCCAAGCCAAGCCAAGCTAAGCCAAGCCAAGCCAAGCCAAGCCAAGCCAAGCCAAGCCAAGCCAAGCCAAGCCAAGCCAAGCCAAGCCAAGCCAAACCAAGCCAAGCCAAGCCAAGCCAAGCCAAGCCAAGCCAAACCAAGCCAAGCCAAGCCAAGAGAAGCCAAGCCAAGCCAATCCAACCCAAGCCAAGCCAAGCCAAGCTAAGCCAAGCCAAGCCAGGCCAAGCCAAGCCAAGCCAAGCCAAGGCAAGCTAAGCCAAGCGAAGCCAGGCCAAACCAAGCCAAGCCATGCCAAGGCAAGCCAACCTAAGCCAAGCCAAGCCAAGCCAAACCAAGCCAAGCTACGCCAAGCCAAGCCAGCCCAAACCAAGCCAAGCCAAGCCCAGGCAAGCCAACCTCAGCCAAGCCCAGCCAAGCCAAGCCAAGCCAAGCCAAGCCAAACCTAGCCAAGCCAAGCCAGGCCAGGCCAGGCCAGGCCAAGCCAAGCCAAGCCAAGCCAAGCCAAGCCAAGCCAAGACAAGCCAAGCCAAGCCAAGCCAAACCAAGCAAAGTCAAGTTAACCCAAGCCAAGCCTAGCGAAGCCAAGCCAAGCCAAGCCAAGCCAAGCCAAGTCAAGCCAAGCCAAACCAAGCCCAGCCAAGCCAAGCCAAGCCAAGCTATGTCAAGCCAAGCCAGGCCAAGCCAAGCCAAGCCAAGCCAAGGCAAGCTAAGTCAAGCCAAGCCAGGCCAAACCAAGCCAAGCCAAGCCAAGGCAAGCCAAACCAAGCCAAGCCAAGCCAAGCCAAGCCAAGCCAAGCCAAGCCAAACCAAGCCAAGCAAAGCCAAGCCAAGCCAAGCCAAGCCAGGCCAATCCAAGCCAAGCCAAGCCAAGGCAAGCTAAGCCAAACCAAGCCAGGCCAAACCAAGCCAAGCCAAGCCAAGGCAAGCCAACCCAAGCCAAGCCAAGCCAAGCCAAGCCAAGCCAAGCCAAGCCAAGTCAAGCCAAACCAAGCCAAGCAAAGCCAAGCCAAGCCAAGCCAAGCCAAGCCAATACAAGCCAAGCCAAGCCAAGCCAACCCAAGCCAAGCCAAGCCAAGCCAAGCTAAGCCAAGCCAAGCCAAGACAAGCCAAGCCAAGCCAAGCCAAGCCAAGCCAAGCCAAGCCAAGCCAAGAGAAGCCAAGCCAAGCCAATCCAACCCAAGCCAAGCCAAGCCAAGCCAAGCCAAGCCAAGCCAAGCCAAGCAAAGCTAAAATAAATGAAACCAAGCCATGCCAAGCCAAGACAAGCCAAACCAAGCCAAGCCAAGCCAAGCCAACCCAAGACAAGCCAAGCCAAGCCAAGCCAAGCCAAGCCAAGCCAAGCCAAGCCAAGCCAAGCCAAGCCAAGCCAAGCCAAGCTAAGCCAAGCCAAGCCAAGCCAAGACAAGCCAAGCCAAGCCAAGCCAAGCCAAGCCAAGCCAAGCCAAGAGAAGCCAAGCCAAGCCAAGCCAAGACAAGTTAAGCCAACCCAAGCCAAGTCAAGCCAAGCCAAGCCAAGCCAAGCCAAGCCAAGCCAAGCCAAGCCAAGCCAAGCCAAGCCAAGCCAAGCCAAGCCAAGCCAAGCCAAGCCAAGCCAAGCCAAGCCAAGCCAAGCCAAGCCAAGCCAAGCCAAGCCAAGCCAAGCCAAGCCAAGCCAAGCCAAGCCAAGCCGAGCCGAGCCAAGCCAAGCCAAGCCAATCCAAGCCAAGCAAAGTCAAGCTAACCCAAGCCAAGCCAAGCCAAGCCAAGCCAAGCCAAGCCAAGCCAAGCCAAGCCAAGCCAAGCCAAACCAAGCCTAGCCAAGCCAAGCCAAGCCAAGCTAAGCCAAGCCAAGCCAGGCCAAGCCAAGCCAAGCCAAGGCAAGCTAAGCCAAGCCAAGCCAGGCCAAACCAAGCCAAGCCAAACCAAGGCAAGCCAACCCAAGTCCAGCCAAGCCAAGTCAAGCCAAGCCAAGCCAAGCTAAGCCAAGCCAAGCCAGGCCAAGCCAAGCCAAGCCAAGCCAAGGCAAGCTAAGCCAAGCCAAGCCAGGCCAAGCCAAGCCAAGCCAAACCAAGCCAAGCCAAGTCAAGCCAAGCCAAGCCAAGCCAAGCCAAGCCAATCCAAGCCAAGCCAAGCAAAGCCAAGCCAAGCCAAGTCAAGCCAAGCCAAGCCAAGCCAAGCCAAGCCAAGCCAAGCCAAGCCAGGCCAAGCCAAGCCAAGCCAAGCCAAGGCAAGCTAAGCCATGCCAAGCCAAGCCAAGCCAAGCTAAGCCAAGCCAAACCAAGCCAAGCCAAGCCAAGCCAAGCCAAGTCAAATCAAGGCAAGCCAACCCAAGCCAAGCCAAGAAAAACCAAGCCAAGTCAAGCCAAGCCAAACCAAGCCAAGCAAAGCCAAGCCAAGCCAAGCCAAGCCAGGCCAAGCCAAGCCAAGCCAAGGCAAGCTAAGCCAAACCAAGCCAATGCAAGCCAACCTAAGCCAACCCAAGCCAAGCCAAGCCAATCCAAGCCCAGACAAGCCAAGCCAAGCCAAGCCAAGCCAACCCAAGCCAAGCCAAGCCAAGCCAAGTTAAGCCAACCCAGGCCAAGCCAAGTCAAGCCAAGCCAAGCCAAGCCAAGCCAAGCCAAGCTAAGCCAAGCCAAGCCAAGCCAAGCCAAGCCAAGCCAAGCCAAGCCAAGCCAAGCCCAGCCAAGCCAAGCCAAGCCAAGCCAAGCCAAGCCAAGCCAAGCCAAGCCAAGCCAAGCCAAGCCAAGCCAAGCCAAGCCAAGCCAAGCCAAGCCTAGCTAAAATAAATGAAACCAAGCCACGCCAAGCCAAGCCAAGCCAAACCAAGCCAAGCCAAGCCAAGCCAAGCCAAGCCATCCAAGCCAAGCCAAGCCAAGCCAAGCCAAGCCAAGCCAAGCCAAGATAAGCCAAACCAAGCCAAGCCAAGCCAAGCCAAGCCAAGCCAAGCCAAGCCAATACAAGCCAAGCCAAGCCAAGCCAAGCCAAGCCAAGCCAAGCCAAGCCAAGCCAATCCAATCCAAGCCCAGACAAGCCAAGCCAAGCCAAACCAAGCCAACCCAAGCCAAGCCAAGCCAAGCCAAGTTAAGCCAACCCAAGCCAAGCCAAGTCAAGCCAAGCCAAGCCAACCCAAGCCAAGCCAAGCCAAGCCAAGCCAAGCCAAGCCTAGCCAAGCCAAGCCAAGCCCAGCCAAGCCAAGCCAAGCCAAGCCAAGCCAAGCCAAGCCAAGCCAAGCCAAGCCAAGCCGAGCCAAGCCAAGCCAAGCCAAGCCAAGCCAAGCCAAGCCAAGCCAAGCCAAGCTAAAATAAATGAAACCAAGCCACGCCAAACCAAGCCAAGCCAAACCAAGCCAAGCCAAGCCAAGCCAAGCCAAGCCAAGCCATCCAAGCCAAGCCAAGCCAAGCCAAGCCAAGCCAAGCCAAGCCAAGATAAGCCAAGCCAAGCCAATACAAGCCAAGCCAAGCCAAGCCAAGCCAAGCCAAGCCAAGCCAAGCCAAGCCAAGCCAAGCCAAGCCAAGCCAAGCTAAGCCAAGCCAAGCCAAGCCAAGCCAAGCCAAGCCAAGCCAAGCCAAGCCAAACCAAGCCTAGCCAAGCCAAGCCAAGCCAAGCTAAGCCAAGCCAAGCCAGGCCAAGCCAAGCCAAGGCAAGCCAACCCAAGTCCAGCCAAGCCAAGTCAAGCCAAGCCAAGCCAAGCTAAGCCAAGCCAAGCCAGGCCAAGCCAAGCCAAGCCAAGCCAAGGCAAGCTAAGCCAAGCCAAGCCAGGCCAAGCCAAGCCAAGCCAAAGCAAGCCAAGCCAAGTCAAGCCAAGCCAAGCCAAGCCAAGCCAAGCCAACCAAGCCAAGCCAAGCAAAGCCAAGCCAAGCCAAGTCAAGCCAAGCCAAGCCAAGCCAAGCCAAGCCAAGCCAAGCCAGGCCAAGCCAAGCCAAGCCAAGCCAAGGCAAGCTAAGCCATGCCAAGCCAAGCCAAGCCAAGCTAAGCCAAGCCAAGCCAAGCCAAGCCAAGCCAAGCCAAGCCAAATCAAGGCAAGCCAACCCAAGCCAAGCCAAGAAAAGCCAAGCCAAGCCAAGCCAAGCCAAACCAAACCAAGCAAAGCCAAGCCAAGCCAAGCCAAGCCAGGCCAAGCCAAGCCAAGCCAAGGCAAGCTAAGCCAAACCAAGCCAATGCAAGCCAACCTAAGCCAAGCCAAGCCAAGCCAAGCCAATCCAAGCCCAGACAAGCCAAGCCAAGCCAAGCCAAGCCAACCCAAGCCAAGCCAAGCCAAGCCAAGTTAAGCCAACCCAAGCCAAGCCAAGTCAAGCCAAGCCAAGCCAACCCAAGCCAAGCCAAGCCAAGCCAAGCCAAGCCAAGCCAAGCCAAGCCAAGCCAGGCCAAGCCAAGCCAAGCCCAGCCAAGCCAAGCCAAGCCAAGCCAAGCCAAGCCAAGCCAAGCCAAGCCAAGCCAAGCCAAGCCAAGCCAAGCCAAGCCAAGCCAAGCCAAGCCAAGCCAAGCTAAAATAAATGAAACCAAGCCACGCCAAGCCAAGCCAAGCCAAACCAAGCCAAGCCAAGCCAAGCCAAGCCAAGCCATGCAAGCCAAGCCAAGCCAAGCCAAGCCAAGCCAAGCCAAGCCAAGATAAGCCAAACCAAGCCAAGCCAAGCCAAGCCAAGCCAAGCCAAGGCAATACAAGCCAAACCAAGCCAAGCCAAGACAAGCCAAGCCAAGCCAAGCCAAGCCAAGCCAAGCCAAGCCAAGATAAGCGAAGCCAAGCAAAGCCAAGCCAAGCCAAGCCAAGATAAGCCAAGCCAAGCCAAGCCAAGCCAAGCCAAGCCAAGCCAACGCAAGCCAAGATAAGCCAAACCAAGCCAAGCCAAGCCAAGTCAAGCCAAGCCAAGCCAAGCCGAGCCGAGCCAAACCAAGCCAAGCCAAGCCAAGCCAAGCCAAGCCAAGCCAAGCCCAGCCAAGCCAAGCCAAGCCAAGCCAACCCAACCCAAGCCAAGCCAAGCTAAGTTAAGCCAAGCCAAGCCAAGCCAAGCCAAGCCAAGCAAAGCCAAGCCAACCCAAGCCGAGCCGAGCCGAGCCGAGCCAAGCCAAGCCAAGCCAAGCCAAGTAAAGCCAAGCCAAGCCAAGCCAAGCCAAGCCCAGCCAAGCCAAGCCAAGCCAAGCCAACCCAAGCCAAGCCAAGCCAAGCCAAGCCAAGGCAAGCCAAGCCAAGCCAAGCCAAGCCAAGCCAAGCCAAGCCAAGCCAAGCCAAGCCAAGCCAAGTCAAGCCAAGCCAAGCCAAGCCAAGCCAAGCCAACCCAAGCCAAGCCAAGCCAAGCTAAGTTAAACCAACCCAAGCCAAGCCAAGCCAAGCCAAGCCAAGCCAACTCAAGCCAAGCCAAGCCAAGCCAAGCCAAGCCAAGCCAAGCCAAGCCAAGCCAAGCCAAGCCAAGCCAAGCCAAGCCAAGCCAAGCCAAGCCAAGCCAAGCCAAGCCAAGCCAAGCCAAGCCAAGCCAAGCCAAGCCAAGCCAAGCCAAGCCAAGCCAAGCCAAGCCAAGCCAAGCCAAGCCAAGCCAAGCCAAGCCAAGCCAAGCCAAGCCAAGCCAAACCAAGCCAAGCCAAGCCAAGAGAAGCCAAGCCAAGCCAATCCAACCCAAGCCAAGCCAAGCCAAGCTAAGCCAAGCCAAGCCAGGCCAAGCCAAGCCAAGCCAAGCCAAGGCAAGCTAAGCCAAGCGAAGCCAGGCCAAACCAAGCCAAGCCATGCCAAGGCAAGCCAACCTAAGCCAAGCCAAGCCAAGCCAAGCCAAACCAAGCCAAGCTACGGCAAGCCAAGCCAGCCCAAACCAAGCCAAGCCAGGCCCAGGCAAGCCAACCTCAGCCAAGCCCAGCCAAGCCAAGCCAAGCCAAGCCAAGCCAAACCAAGCCAAGCCAAGCCAGGCCAGGCCAGGCCAGGCCAAGCCAAGCCAAGCCAAGCGAAGCCAAGCCAAGCCAAGCCAAGACAAGCCAAGCCAAGCCAAGCCAAGCCAAGCAAAGTCAAGTTAAAACAAGCCCAGCCTAGCGAAGCCAAGCCAAGCCAAGCCAAGCCAAGCCAAGTCAAGCCAAGCCAAACCAAGCCCAGCCAAGCCAAGCCAAGCCAAGCTAAGTCAAGCCAAGCCAGGCCAAGCCAAGCCAAGCCAAGCCAAGGCAAGCTAAGTCAAGCCAAGCCAGGCCAAACCAAGCCAAGCCAAGCCAAGGCAAGCCAACCCAAGCCAAGCCAAGCCAAGCCAAGCCAAGCCAAGCCAAGCCAAACCAAGCCAAGCAAAGCCAAGCCAAGCCAAGCCAAGCCAAGGCAAGCTAAGCCAAACCAAGCCAGGCCAAACCAAGCCAAGACAAGCCAAGGCAAGCCAACCCAAGCCAAGCTAAGCCAAGCCAAGCCAAGCCAAGCCAACCCAACCCGAGCCGAGCCGAGCCGAGCCAAGCCAAGCCAAGCCAAGCCAAGTAAAGCCAAGCCAAGCCAAGCCAAGCCAAGCCCAGCCAAGCCAAGCCAAGCCAAGCCAACCCAAGCCAAGCCAAGCCAAGCCAAGGCAAGCCAAGGCAAGCCAAGCCAAGCCAAGCCAAGCCAAGCCAAGCCAAGCCAAGCCAAGCCAAGCCAAGTCAAGCCAAGCCAAGCCAAGCCAAGCCAGGCCAAGCCAAGCCAAGCCAAGCCAAGGCAAGATAAGCCATGCCAAGCCAAGCCAAGCCAAGCTAAGCCAAGCCAAACCAAGCCAAGCCAAGCCAAGCCAAGCCAAGTCAAATCAAGGCAAGCCAACCCAAGCCAAGCCAAGAAAAACCAAGCCAAGTCAAGCCAAGCCAAACCAAGCCAAGCAAAGCCAAGCCAAGCCAAGCCAAGCCAGGCCAAGCCAAGCCAAGCCAAGGCAAGCTAAGCCAAACCAAGCCAATGCAAGCCAACCTAAGCCAACCCAAGCCAAGCCAAGCCAATCCAAGCCCAGACAAGCCAAGCCAAGTCAAGCCAAGCCAACCCAAGCCAAGCCAAGCCAAGCCAAGTTAAGCCAACCCAAGCCAAGCCAAGTCAAGCCAAGCCAAGCCAAGCCAAGCCAAGCCAAGCTAAGCCAAGCCAAGCCAAGCCAAGCCAAGCCAAGCCAAGCCAAGCCCAGCCAAGCCAAGCCAAGCCAAGCCAAGCCAAGCCAAGCCAAGCCAAGCCAAGCCAAGCCAAGCCAAGCCAAGCCAAGCCAAGCCAAGCCAAGCCAAGCCTAGCTAAAATAAATGAAACCAAGCCACGCCAAGCCAAGCCAAGCCAAACTAAGCCAAGCCAAGCCAAGCCAAGCCAAGCCAAGCCAAGCCAAGCCCAGCCAAGCCAAGCCAAGCCAAGCCAAGCCAAGCCAAGCCAAGCCAAGCCAAGCCGAGCCAAGCCAAGCCAAGCCAAGCCAAGCCAAGCCAAGCCAAGCCAAGCCAAGCCAAGCTAAAATAAATGAAACCAAGCCACGCCAAGCCAAGCCAAGCCAAACCAAGCCAAGCCAAGCCAAGCCAAGCCAAGCCAAGCCATCCAAGCCAAGCCAAGCCAAGCCAAGCCAAGCCAAGCCAAGCCAAGATAAGCCAAGCCAAGCCAATACAAGCCAAGCCAAGCCAAGCCAAGCCAAGCCAAGCCAAGCCAAGCCAAGCCAAGCCAAGCCAAGCCAAGCCAAGCCAAGCCAAGCCAAGCCAAGCCAAGCCAAGCCGAGCCAAGCCAAGCCAAGCCAATCCAAGCCAAGCAAAGTCAAGCTAACCCAAGCCAAGCCAAGCCAAGCCAAGCCAAGCCAAGCCAAGCCAAGCCAAGCCAAGCCAAGCCAAGCCAAACCAAGCCTAGCCAAGCCAAGCCAGGCCAAGCCAAGCCAAGCCAAGGCAAGCTAAGCCAAGCCAATCCAGGCCAAACCAAGCCAAGCCAAACCAAGGCAAGCCAAACCAAGCCTAGCCAAGCTAAGCCAAGCCAAGCCAGGCCAAGCCAAGCCAAGCCAAGGCAAGCTAAGCCAAGCCAAGCCAAGCCAAGCCAAACCAAGGCAAGCCAACTCAAGCCAAGCCAAGCCAAGCCAAGCCAAGCCAAGCCAAGCCAAGCCAAGCCAAGCCAAGCCAATCCAAGCCCAGACAAGCCAAGCCAAGTCAAGCCAAGCCAACCCAAGCCAAGCCAAGCCAAGCCAAGTTAAGCCAACCCAAGCCAAGCCAAGTCAAGCCAAGCCAAGCCAAGCCAAGCCAAGCCAAGCTAAGCCAAGCCAAGCCAAGCCAAGCCAAGCCAAGCCAAGCCAAGCCCAGCCAAGCCAAGCCAAGCCAAGCCAAGCCAAGCCAAGCCAAGCCAAGCCAAGCCAAGCCAAGCCAAGCCAAGCCAAGCCAAGCCAAGCCAAGCCAAGCCTAGCTAAAATAAATGAAACCAAGCCACGCCAAGCCAAGCCAAGCCAAACTAAGCCAAGCCAAGCCAAGCCAAGCCAAGCCAAGCCAAGCCAAGCCCAGCCAAGCCAAGCCAAGCCAAGCCAAGCCAAGCCAAGCCAAGCCAAGCCAAGCCAAGCCGAGCCAAGCCAAGCCAAGCCAAGCCAAGCCAAGCCAAGCCAAGCCAAGCCAAGCCAAGCTAAAATAAATGAAACCAAGCCACGCCAAGCCAAGCCAAGCCAAACCAAGCCAAGCCAAGCCAAGCCAAGCCAAGCCAAGCCATCCAAGCCAAGCCAAGCCAAGCCAAGCCAAGCCAAGCCAAGCCAAGATAAGCCAAGCCAAGCCAATACAAGCCAAGCCAAGCCAAGCCAAGCCAAGCCAAGCCAAGCCAAGCCAAGCCAAGCCAAGCCAAGCCAAGCCAAGCCAAGCCAAGCCAAGCCAAGCCAAGCCAAGCCGAGCCAAGCCAAGCCAAGCCAATCCAAGCCAAGCAAAGTCAAGCTAACCCAAGCCAAGCCAAGCCAAGCCAAGCCAAGCCAAGCCAAGCCAAGCCAAGCCAAGCCAAGCCAAGCCAAACCAAGCCTAGCCAAGCCAAGCCAGGCCAAGCCAAGCCAAGCCAAGGCAAGCTAAGCCAAGCCAATCCAGGCCAAACCAAGCCAAGCCAAACCAAGGCAAGCCAAACCAAGCCTAGCCAAGCTAAGCCAAGCCAAGCCAGGCCAAGCCAAGCCAAGCCAAGGCAAGCTAAGCCAAGCCAACCCAGGCCAAACCAAGCCAAGCCAAACCAAGGCAAGCCAACTCAAGCCAAGCCAAGCCAAGCCAAGCCAAGCCAAGCCAAGCCAAGCCAAGCCAAGCCAAGCCAAGCCAAGCCAAGCCAAGCCAAGCCAAGCCAAGCCAAGCCAAGCCAAGCCAAGCCAAGCCAAGCCAAGCCAAGCCAAGCCAAGCCAAGCCAAGCCAAGCCAAGCCAAGCCAATCCAAGCCAAGCCAAGCAAAGCCAAGCCAAGCCAAGTCAAGCCAAGCCAAGCCAAGCCAAGCCAAGCCAAGACAAGCCAAGCCAAGCCAGGCCAAGCCAAGCCAAGCCAAGCCAAGGCAAGCTAAGCCATGCCAAGCCAAGCCAAGCCAAGCTAAGCCAAGCCAAGCCAAGCCAAGCCAAGCCAAGCCAAGCCAAGCCAAATCAAGGCAAGCCAACACAAGCCAAGCCAAGAAAAGCCAAGCCAAGCCAAGCCAAGCCAAACCAAGCCAAGCAAAGCCAAGCCAAGCCAAGCCAGGCCAAGCCAAGCCAAGCCAAGGCAAGCTAAGCCAAACTAAGCCAATGCAAGCCAACCTAAGCCAAGCCAAGCCAAGCCAAGCCAATCCAAGCCCAGACAAGCCAAGCCAAGCCAAGCCAAGCCAACCCAAGCCAAGCCAAGCCAAGCCAAGTTAAGCCAACCCAAGCCAAGCCAAGTCAAGCCAAGCCAAGCCAACCCAAGCCAAGCCAAGCCAAGCCAAGCCAAGCCAAGCCAAGCCAAGCCAAGCCAAGCCAAGCCAAGCCAAGCCAAGCCCAGCCCAGCCAAGCCAAGCCAAGCCAAGCCAAGCCAAGCCAAGCCAAGCCAAGCCAAGCCAAGCCAAGCCAAGCCAAGCCAAGCCAAGCCAAGCCAAGCCAAGCCAAGCTAAAATAAATGAAACCAAGCCACGCCAAGCCAAGCCAAGCCAAACCAAGCCAAGCCAAGCCAAGCCAAGCCAAGCCATCCAAGCCAAGCCAAGCCAAGCCAAGCCAAGCCAAGCCAAGCCAAGATAAGCCAAACCAAGCCAAGCCAAGCCAAGCCAAGCCAAGCCAAGCCAAGGCAATACAAGCCAAACCAAGCCAAGCCAAGACAAGCCAAGCCAAGCCAAGCCAAGCCAAGCCAAGCCAAGCCAAGCCAAGCCAAGATAAGCGAAGCCAAGCAAAGCCAAGCCAAGCCAAGCCAAGATAAGCCAAGCCAAGCCAAGCCAAGCCAAGCCAAGCCAAGCCTAGCCAACGCAAGCCAAGATAAGCCAAACCAAGCCAAGCCAAGCCAAGTCAAGCCAACCCAAGCCAAGCCAAGCTAAGTTAAGCCAAGCCAAGATAAGCCAAACCAAGCCAAGCCAAGCCAAGCCAAGCCAAGCTAAGCCAAGGCAATACAAGCCAAACCAAGCCAAGCCAAGACAAGCCAAGCCAAGCCAAGCCAAGCCAAGATAAGCCAAGCCAAGCCAAGCCAAGCCAAGCCAAGCCAAGCCAAGCCAACGCAAGCCAAGATAAGCCAAACCAAGCCAAGCCAAGCCAAGTCAAGCCAACCCAAGCCAAGCCAAGCCAAGCCAAGCCAAGCCAAGATAAGCCAAACCAAGCCAAGCCAAGCCAAGCCAAGCCAAGCCAAGCCAAGGCAATACAAGCCAAACCAAGCCAAGCCAAGACAAGCCAAGCCAAGCCAAGCCAAGCCAAGCCAAGCCAAGCCAAGCCAAGCCAAGATAAGCGAAGCCAAGCAAAGCCAAGCCAAGCCAAGCCAAGATAAGCCAAGCCAAGCCAAGCCAAGCCAAGCCAAGCCAAGCCAAGCCAACGCAAGCCAAGATAAGCCAAGCCAAGCCGAGCCGAGCCAAACCAAGCCAAGCCAAGCCAAGCCAACCCAACCCAAGCCAAGCCAAGCTAAGTTAAGCCAAGCCAAGCCAAGCCAAGCCAAGCCAAGCCAAGCCAAGCCAAGCCAACCCAAGCCGAGCCGAGCCGAGCCGAGCCAAGCCAAGCCAAGCCAAGCCAAGTAAAGCCAAGCCAAGCCAAGCCAAGCCAAGCCCAGCCAAGCCAAGCCAAGCCAAGCCAACCCAAGCCAAGCCAAGCCAAGCCAAGGCAAGCCAAGCCAAGCCAAGCCAAGCCAAGCCAAGCCAAGCCAAGCCAAGCCAAGCCAAGTCAAGCCAAGCCAAGCCAAGCCAAGCCAAGCCAACCCAAGCCAAGCCAAGCCAAGCTAAGTTAAGCCAACCCAAGCCAAGCCAAGCCAAGCCAAGCCAAGCCAACTCAAGCCAAGCCAAGCCAAGCCAAGCCAAGCCAAGCCAAGCCAAGCCAAGCCAAGCCAAGCCAAACCAAGCCAAGCCAAGCCAAGCCAAGCCAAGCCAAGCCAAGCCAAGCCAAGCCAAGCCAAGCCAAGCCAAGCCAAGCCAAGCCAAGCCAAGCCAAGCCAAGCTAAGCCAAGCCAAGCCAAGCCAAACCAAGCCAAGCCAAGCCAAGAGAAGCCAAGCCAAGCCAATCCAACCCAAGCCAAGCCAAGCCAAGCTAAGCCAAGCCAAGCCAGGCCAAGCCAAGCCAAGCCAAGCCAAGGCAAGCTAAGCCAAGCGAAGCCAGGCTAAACCAAGCCAAGCCATGCCAAGGCAAGCCAACCTAAGCCAAGCCAAGCCAAGCCAAACCAAGCCAAGCTACGCCAAGCCAAGCCAGCCCAAACCAAGCCAAGCCACACCCAGGCAAGCCAACCTCAGCCAAGCCCAGCCAAGCCAAGCCAAGCCAAGCCAAGCCAAACCAAGCCAAGCCAAGCCAGGCCAGGCCAGGCCAGGCCAAGCCAAGCCAAGCCAAGCGAAGCCAAGCCAAGCCAAGCCTAGACAAGCCAAGCCAAGCCAAGCCAAGCCAAGCAAAGTCAAGTTAACCCAAGCCCAGCCTAGCGAAGCCAAGCCAAGCCAAGCCAAGCCAAGCCAAGCCAAGTCAAGCCAAGCCAAACCAAGCCCAGCCAAGGCAAGCTAAGCCAAGCCAAGCCAAGCCAAGCAAAGCCAAGCCAAGCCAAGTCAAGCCAAGCCAAGCCAAGCCAAGCCAAGCCAAGCCAAGCCAAGCCAGGCCAAGCCAAGCCAAGCCAAGCCAAGGCAAGCTAAGCCATGCCAAGCCAAGCCAAGCCAAGCTAAGCCAAGCCAAACCAAGCCAAGCCAAGCCAAGCCAAGCCAAGTCAAATCAAGGCAAGCCAACCCAAGCCAAGCCAAGAAAAGCCAAGCCAAGCCAAGCCAAGCCAAGCCAAGCTAAGCCAAGCCAAACCAAGCCAAGCCAAGCCAAGCCAAGCCAAGTCAAATCAAGGCAAGCCAACACAAGCCAAGCCAAGAAAAGCCAAGCCAAGCCAAGCCAAGCCAGGCCAAGCCAAGCCAAGCCAAGGCAAGCTAAGCCAAACCAAGCCAAGGCAAGCCAACCTAAGCCAACCCAAGCCAAGCCAAGCCAATCCAAGCCCAGACAAGCCAAGCCAAGCCAAGCCAAGCCAAGCCAAGCCAAGCCAAGCCAAGCCAAGCCAAGCCAAGCCAAGCCAAGCCAAGCCAAGCCCAGCCAAGCCAAGCCAAGCCAAGCCAAGCCAAGCCAAGCCAAGCCAAGCCAAGCCAAGCCAAGCCAAGCCAAGCCAAGCCAAGCCAAGCCAAGCCAAGCCAAGCCAAGCCAGGCCTAGCTAAAATAAATGAAACCAAGCCACGCCAAGCAAAGCCAAGTTAAGCCAACCCAAGCCAAGCCAAGTCAAGCCAAGCCAAGCCAAGCCAAGCCAAGCCAAGCCAAGCCAAGCCAAGCCAAGCCAAGCCAAGCCAAGCCAAGCCAAGCCAAGCCCAGCCAAGCCAAGCCTAGCCAAGCCAAGCCAAGCCAAGCCAAGCCAAGCCAAGCCAAGCCAAGCCAAGCCAAGCCAAGCCAAGCCAAGCCAAGCCAAGCCAAGCCAAGCCAAGCCAAGCCAAGCCAAGCCAAGCCAAGCCAACCTAAGCCAACCCAAGCCAAGCCAAGCCAAGCCAAGCCAAGCCAAGCCAAGCCAAGCCAAGCCAAGCCAAGCCAAGCCAAGCCAAGCCAAGCCAAGCCAAGCCAAGCCAAGCCAAGCCAAGCCAACCCAAGCCAAGCCAAGCAAAGCCAAGTTAAGCCAAGCCAAGCCAAGCCAAGCCAAGCCAAGCCAAGCCAAGCCAAGCCAAGCCAAGCCAAGCCAAGCCAAGCCAGGCCAAGCCAAGCCAAGCCAAAGCAAGCTAAGCCAAGCCAAGCCAGGCCAAGCCAAGCCAAGCCAAACCAAGCCAAGCCAAGTCAAGCCAAGCCAAGCCAAGCCAAGCCAAGCCAAGCCAAGCCAAGCCAAGCTAAAATAAATGAAACCAAGCCACGCCAAGCCAAGCCAAGCCAAACCAAGCCAAGCCAAGCCAAGCCAAGCCAAGCCATCCAAGCCAAGCCAAGCCAAGCCAAGCCAAGCCAAGCCAAGCCAAGATAAGCCAAACCAAGCCAAGCCAAGCCAAGCCAAGCCAAGCCAAGCCAAGGCAATACAAGCCAAACCAAGCCAAGCCAAGCCAAGCCAAGACAAGCCAAGCCAAGCCAAGCCAAGCCAAGCAAAGTCAAGTTAACCCAAGCCCAGCCTAGCGAAGCCAAGCCAAGCCAAGCCAAGCCAAGCCAAGCCAAGTCAAGCCAAGCCAAACCAAGCCCAGCCAAGGCAAGCTAAGCCAAGCCAAGCCAGGCCAAGCCAAGCCAAGCCAAACCAAGCCAAGCCAAGTCAAGCCAAGCCAAGCCAAGCCAAGCCAAGCCAATCCAAGCCAAGCCAAGCAAAGCCAAGCCAAGCCAAGTCAAGCCAAGCCAAGCCAAGCCAAGCCAAGCCAAGCCAAGCCAAGCCAGGCCAAGCCAAGCCAAGCCAAGCCAAGGCAAGCTAAGCCATGCCAAGCCAAGCCAAGCCAAGCTAAGCCAAGCCAAACCAAGCCAAGCCAAGCCAAGCCAAGCCAAGTCAAATCAAGGCAAGCCAACCCAAGCCAAGCCAAGAAAAGCCAAGCCAAGCCAAGCCAAACCAAGCCATGCAAAGCCAAGCCAAGCCAAGCCAAGCCAGGCCAAGCCAAGCCAAGCCAAGGCAAGCTAAGCCAAACCAAGCCAAGGCAAGCCAACCTAAGCCAACCCAAGCCAAGCCAAGCCAATCCAAGCCCAGACAAGCCAAGCCAAGCCAAGCCAAGCCAACCCAAGCCAAGCCAAGCAAAACCAAGTTAAGCCAACCCAAGCCAAGCCAAGTCAAGCCAAGCCAAGCCAAGCCAAGCCAAGCCAAGGCAAGCCAAGCCAAGCCAAGCCAAGCCAAGCCAAGCCAAGCCAAGCCAAGCCCAGCCAAGCCAAGCCAAGCCAAGCCAAGCCAAGCCAAGCCAAGCCAAGCCAAGCCAAGCCAAACCAAGCCAAGCCAAGCCAAGCCAAGCCAAGCCAAGCCAAGCCAAGCCAAGCCAAGCCAAGCCAAGCCAAGCCAGGCCTAGCTAAAATAAATGAAACCAAGCCACGCCAAGCCAAGCCAAGCCAAACCAAGCCAAGCCAAGCCAAGCCAAGCCAAGCCAAGATAAGCCAAACCAAGCCAAGCCAAGCCAAGCCAAGCCAAGCCAAGCCAAGCCAATACAAGCCAAGCCAAGCCAAGCCAAGCCAAGCCAAGCCAAGCCAAGCCAAGCTAAGCCAAGCCAAGCCCAGCCAAGCCAAGCCAAGCCAAGCCAACCCAACCCAAGCCAAGCCAAGCTAAGTTAAGCCAAGCCAAGCCAAGCCAAGCCAAGCCAAGCCAAGCCAAGCTAACCCAAGCCGAGCCGAGCCGAGCCGAGCCAAGCCAAGCCAAGCCAAGCCAAGTAATGCCAAGCCAAGCCAAGCCAAGCCAAGCCCAGCCAAGCCAAGCCAAGCCAAGCCAAGCCAACCCAAGCCAAGCCAAGCCAAGCCAAGGCAAGCCAAGCCAAGCCAAGCCAAGCCAAGCCAAGCCAAGCCAAGCCAAGCCAAGCCAAGTCAAGCCAAGCCAAGCCAAGCCAAGCCAAGCCAACCCAAGCCAAGCCAAGCCAAGCTAAGTTAAGCCAACCCAAGCCAAGCCAAGCCAAGCCAAGCCAAGCCAACTCAAGCCAAGCCAAGCCAAGCCAAGCCAAGCCAAGCCAAGCCAAGCCAAGCCAAGCCAAGCCAAGCCAAGCCAAGCCAAGCCAAGCCAAGCCAAGCCAAGCCAAGCCAAGCCAAGCCAAGCCAAGCCAAGCCAAGCCAAGCCAAGCCAACCTAAGCCAACCCAAGCCAAGCCAAGCCAAGCCAAGCCAAGCCAAGCCAAGCCAAGCCAAGCCAAGCCAAGCCAAGCCAAGCCAAGCCAAGCCAAGCCAAGCCAAGCCAAGCCAAGCCAACCTAAGCCAACCCAAGCCAAGCCAAGCCAATCCAAGCCCAGACAAGCCAAGCCAAGCCAAGCCAAGCCAACCCAAGCCAAGCCAAGCAAAGCCAAGTTAAGCCAAGCCAAGCCAAGCCAAGCCAAGCCAAGCCAAGCCAAGCCAAGCCAAGCCAAGCCAAGCCAAGTCAAGCCAAGCCAAGCCAAGCTAAGCCAAGCCAAGCCAGGCCAAGCCAAGCCAAGCCAAAGCAAGCTAAGCCAAGCCAAGCCAGGCCAAGCCAAGCCAAGCCAAACCAAGCCAAGCCAAGTCAAGCCAAGCCAAGCCAAGCCAAGCCAAGCCAAGCCAAGCCAAGCCAAGCTAAAATAAATGAAACCAAGCCACGCCAAGCCAAGCCAAGCCAAACCAAGCCAAGCCAAGCCAAGCCAAGCCAAGCCATCCAAGCCAAGCCAAGCCAAGCCAAGCCAAGCTAAGCCAAGCCAAGATAAGCCAAACCAAGCCAAGCCAAGCCAAGCCAAGCCAAGCCAAGGCAATACAAGCCAAACCAAGCCAAGCCAAGACAAGCCAAGCCAAGCCAAGCCAAGCCAAGCCAAGCCAAGCCAAGCCAAGCCAAGCCAAGATAAGCGAAGCCAAGCAAAGCCAAGCCAAGCCAAGCCAAGATAAGCCAAGCCAAGCCAAGCCAAGCCAAGCCAAGCCAAGCCAAGCCAACGCAAGCCAAGATAAGCCAAACCAAGCCAAGCCAAGCCAAGTCAAGCCAAGCCAAGCCAAGCCGAGCCGAGCCAAACCAAGCCAAGCCAAGCCAAGCCAAGCCAAGCCAAGCCAAGCCCAGCCAAGCCAAGCCAAGCCAAGCCAACCCAACCCAAGCCAAGCCAAGCTAAGTTAAGCCAAGCCAAGCCAAGCCAAGCCAAGCCAAGCCAAGCCAAGCCAACCCAAGCCGAGCCGAGCCGAGCCGAGCCAAGCCAAGCCAAGCCAAGCCAAGTAAAGCCAAGCCAAGCCAAGCCAAGCCAAGCCAAGCCAAGCCAAGCCAAGCCAAGCCAAGTCAAGCCAAGCCAAGCCAAGCCAAGCCAAGCCAACCCAAGCCAAGCCAAGCCAAGCCAAGCCAAGCCAAGCCAAGCCAAGCCAAGCCAAGCCAAGCCAAGCCAAGCCAAGCCAAGTCAAGCCAAGCCAAGCCAAGCCAAGCCAAGCCAACCCAAGCCAAGCCAAGCCAAGCTAAGTTAAGCCAACCCAAGCCAAGCCAAGCCAAGCCAAGCCAAGCCAACTCAAGCCAAGCCAAGCCAAGCCAAGCCAAGCCAAGCCAAGCCAAGCCAAGCCAAGCCAAGCCAAGCCAAGCCAAGCCAAGCCAAGCCAAGCCAAGCCAAGCCAAGCCAAGCCAAGCCAAGCCAAGTCAAGCCAAGCCAAGCCAAGCCAAGCCAAGCCAAGCCAAGCCAAACCAAGCCAAGCCAAGCCAAGAGAAGCCAAGCCAAGCCAATCCAACCCAAGCCAAGCCAAGCCAAGCTAAGCCAAGCCAACCCAGGCCAAGCCAAGCCAAGCCAAGCCAAGGCAAGCTAAGCCAAGCGAAGCCAGGCCAAACCAAGCCAAGCCATGCCAAGGGAAGCCAACCTAAGCCAAGCCAAGCCAAGCCAAGCCAAACCAAGCCAAGCTACGCCAAGCCAAGCCAGCCCAAACCAAGCCAAGCCAGGCCCAGGCAAGCCAACCTCAGCCAAGCCCAGCCAAGCCAAGCCAAGCCAAGCCAAGCCAAACCAAGCCAAGCCAAGCCAGGCCAGGCCAGACCAGGCCAAGCCAAGCCAAGCCAAGCGAAGCCAAGCCAAGCCAAGCCAAGACAAGCCAAGCCAAGCCAAGCCAAGCCAAGCAAAGTCAAGTTAACCCAAGCCCAGCCTAGCGAAGCCAAGCCAAGCCAAGCCAAGCCAAGCCAAGCCAAGTCAAGCCAAGCCAAACCAAGCCCAGCCAAGGCAAGCTAAGCCAAGCCAAGCCAGGCCAAGCCAAGCCAAGCCAAACCAAGCCAAGCCAAGCCAAGCTAAGTTAAGCCAACCCAAGCCAAGCCAAGCCAAGCCAAGCCAAGCCAACTCAAGCCAAGCCAAGCCAAGCCAAGCCAAGCCAAGCCAAGCCAAGCCAAGCCAAGCCAAGCCAAGCCAAGCCAAGCCAAGCCAAGCCAAGCCAAGCCAAGCCAAGTCAAGCCAAGCCAAGCCAAGCCAAGCCAAGCCAAGCCAAACCAAGCCAAGCCAAGCCAAGAGAAGCCAAGCCAAGCCAATCCAACCCAAGCCAAGCCAAGCCAAGCTAAGCCAAGCCAAGCCAGGCCAAGCCAAGCCAAGCCAAGCCAAGGCAAGCTAAGCCAAGCGAAGCCAGGCCAAACCAAGCCAAGCCATGCCAAGGGAAGCCAACCTAAGCCAAGCCAAGCCAAGCCAAGCCAAACCAAGCCAAGCTACGCCAAGCCAAGCCAGCCCAAACCAAGCCAAGCCAGGCCCAGGCAAGCCAACCTCAGCCAAGCCCAGCCAAGCCAAGCCAAGCCAAGCCAAGCCAAACCACGCCAAGCCAAGCCAGGCCAGGCCAGACCAGGCCAAGCCAAGCCAAGCCAAGCGAAGCCAAGCCAAGCCAAGCCAAGACAAGCCAAGCCAAGCCAAGCCAAGCCAAGCAAAGTCAAGTTAACCCAAGCCCAGCCTAGCGAAGCCAAGCCAAGCCAAGCCAAGCCAAGCCAAGCCAAGTCAAGCCAAGCCAAACCAAGCCCAGCCAAGGCAAGCTAAGCCAAGCCAAGCCAGGCCAAGCCAAGCCAAGCCAAACCAAGCCAAGCCAAGTCAAGCCAAGCCAAGCCAAGCCAAGCCAAGCCAATCCAAGCCAAGCCAAGCAAAGCCAAGCCAAGCCAAGTCAAGCCAAGCCAAGCCAAGCCAAGCCAAGCCAAGCCAAGCCAAGCCAGGCCAAGCCAAGCCAAGCCAAGCCAAGGCAAGCTAAGCCATGCCAAGCCAAGCCAAGCCAAGCTAAGCCAAGCCAAACCAAGCCAAGCCAAGCCAAGCCAAGCCAAGTCAAATCAAGGCAAGCCAACCCAAGCCAAGCCAAGAAAAGCCAAGCCAAGCCAAGCCAAACCAAGCCATGCAAAGCCAAGCCAAGCCAAGCCAAGCCAGGCCAAGCCAAGCCAAGCCAAGGCAAGCTAAGCCAAACCAAGCCAAGGCAAGCCAACCTAAGCCAACCCAAGCCAAGCCAAGCCAATCCAAGCCCAGACAAGCCAAGCCAAGCCAAGCCAAGCCAACCCAAGCCAAGCCAAGCAAAGCCAAGTTAAGCCAACCCAAGCCAAGCCAAGTCAAGCCAAGCCAAGCCAAGCCAAGCCAAGCCAAGGCAAGCCAAGCCAAGCCAAGCCAAGCCAAGCCAAGCCAAGCCAAGCCAAGCCCAGCCAAGCCAAGCCAAGCCAAGCCAAGCCAAGCCAAGCCAAGCCAAGCCAAGCCAAGCCAAACCAAGCCAAGCCAAGCCAAGCCAAGCCAAGCCAAGCCAAGCCAAGCCAAGCCAAGCCAAGCCAAGCCAAGCCAGGCCTAGCTAAAATAAATGAAACCAAGCCACGCCAAGCCAAGCCAAGCCAAACCAAGCCAAGCCAAGCCAAGCCAAGCCAAGCCAAGATAAGCCAAACCAAGCCAAGCCAAGCCAAGCCAAGCCAAGCCAAGCCAAGCCAATACAAGCCAAGCCAAGCCAAGCCAAGCCAAGCCAAGCCAAGCCAAGCCAAGCCAAGCTAAGCCAAGCCAAGCCCAGCCAAGCCAAGCCAAGCCAAGCCAACCCAACCCAAGCCAAGCCAAGCTAAGTTAAGCCAAGCCAAGCCAAGCCAAGCCAAGCCAAGCCAAGCCAAGCTAACCCAAGCCGAGCCGAGCCGAGCCGAGCCAAGCCAAGCCAAGCCAAGCCAAGTAATGCCAAGCCAAGCCAAGCCAAGCCAAGCCCAGCCAAGCCAAGCCAAGCCAAGCCAAGCCAACCCAAGCCAAGCCAAGCCAAGCCAAGGCAAGCCAAGCCAAGCCAAGCCAAGCCAAGCCAAGCCAAGCCAAGCCAAGCCAAGCCAAGTCAAGCCAAGCCAAGCCAAGCCAAGCCAAGCCAACCCAAGCCAAGCCAAGCCAAGCTAAGTTAAGCCAACCCAAGCCAAGCCAAGCCAAGCCAAGCCAAGCCAACTCAAGCCAAGCCAAGCCAAGCCAAGCCAAGCCAAGCCAAGCCAAGCCAAGCCAAGCCAAGCCAAGCCAAGCCAAGCCAAGCCAAGCCAAGCCAAGCCAAGCCAAGCCAAGCCAAGCCAAGCCAAGCCAAGCCAAGCCAAGCCAAGCCAAGCCAAACCAAGCCAAGCCAAGCCAAGAGAAGCCAAGCCAAGCCAATCCAACCCAAGCCAAGCCAAGCCAAGCTAAGCCAAGCCAAGCCAGGCCAAGCCTAGCCAAGCCAAGCCAAGGCAAGCTAAGCCAAGCGAAGCCAGGCCAAACCAAGCCAAGCCATGCCAAGGCAAGCCAACCTAAGCCAAGCCAAGCCAAGCCAAGCCAAACCAAGCCAAGCTACGCCAAGCCAAGCCAGCCCAAACCAAGCCAAGCCAGGCCCAGGCAAGCCAACCTCAGCCAAGCCCAGCCAAGCCAAGCCAAGCCAAGCCAAGCCAAACCAAGCCAAGCCAAGCCAGGCCAGGCCAGGCCAGGCCAAGCCAAGCCAAGCCAAGCGAAGCCAAGCCAAGCCAAGCCAAGACAAGCCAAGCCAAGCCAAGCCAAGCCAAGCAAAGTCAAGTTAACCCAAGCCCAGCCTAGCGAAGCCAAGCCAAGCCAAGCCAAGCCAAGCCAAGTCAAGCCAAGCCAAACCAAGCCCAGCCAAGGCAAGCTAAGCCAAGCCAAGCCAGGCCAAGCCAAGCCAAGCCAAACCAAGCCAAGCCAAGTCAAGCCAAGCCAAGCCAAGCCAAGCCAAGCCAATCCAAGCCAAGCCAAGCAAAGCCAAGCCAAGCCAAGTCAAGCCAAGCCAAGCCAAGCCAAGCCAAGCCAAGCCAAGCCAAGCCAGGCCAAGCCAAGCCAAGCCAAGCCAAGGCAAGCTAAGCCATGCCAAGCCAAGCCAAGCCAAGCTAAGCCAAGCCAAACCAAGCCAAGCCAAGCCAAGCCAAGCCAAGTCAAATCAAGGCAAGCCAACCCAAGCCAAGCCAAGAAAAGCCAAGCCAAGCCAAGCCAAGCCAAACCAAGCCAAGCAAAGCCAAGCCAAGCCAAGCCAAGCCAGGCCAAGCCAAGCCAAGCCAAGGCAAGCTAAGCCAAACCAAGCCAAGGCAAGCCAACCTAAGCCAACCCAAGCCAAGCCAAGCCAATCCAAGCCCAGACAAGCCAAGCCAAGCCAAGCCAAGCCAACCCAAGCCAAGCCAAGCAAAGCCAAGTTAAGCCAACCCAAGCCAAGCCAAGTCAAGCCAAGCCAAGCCAAGCCAAGCCAAGCCAAGCCAAGCCAAGCCAAGCCAAGCCAACCCAAGCCGAGCCGAGCCGAGCCGAGCCGAGCCAAGCCAAGCCAAGCCAAGCCAAGTAAAGCCAAGCCAAGCCAAGCCAAGCCAAGCCCAGCCAAGCCAAGCCAAGCCAACCCAAGCCAAGCCAAGCCAAGCCAAGGCAAGCCAAGCCAAGCCAAGCCAAGCCAAGCCAAGCCAAGCCAAGCCAAGCCAAGTCAAGCCAAGCCAAGCCAAGCCAAGCCAGGCCAAGCCAAGCCAAGCCAAGCCAAGGCAAGATAAGCCATGCCAAGCCAAGCCAAGCCAAGCTAAGCCAAGCCAAACCAAGCCAAGCCAAGCCAAGCCAAGCCAAGTCAAATCAAGGCAAGCCAACCCAAGCCAAGCCAAGAAAAACCAAGCCAAGTCAAGCCAAGCCAAACCAAGCCAAGCAACGCCAAGCCAAGCCAAGCCAAGCCAGGCCAAGCCAAGCCAAGCCAAGGCAAGCTAAGCCAAACCAAGCCAATGCAAGCCAACCTAAGCCAACCCAAGCCAAGCCAAGCCAATCCAATCCCAGACAAGCCAAGCCAAGCCAAGCCAAGCCAACCCAAGCCAAGCCAAGCCAAGCCAAGTTAAGCCAACCCAAGCCAAGCCAAGTCAAGCCAAGCCAAGCCAAGCCAAGCCAAGCCAAGCTAAGCCAAGCCAAGCCAAGCCAAGCCAAGCCAAGCCAAGCCAAGCCCAGCCAAGCCAAGCCAAGCCAAGCCAAGCCAAGCCAAGCCAAGCCAAGCCAAGCCAAGCCAAGCCAAGCCAAGCCAAGCCAAGCCAAGCCAAGCCAAGCCAAGCCAAGCCAAGCCAAGCCTAGCTAAAATAAATGAAACCAAGCCACGCCAAGCCAAGCCAAGCCAAACCAAGCCAAGCCAAGCCAAGCCAAGCCAAGCCATCCAAGCCAAGCCAAGCCAAGCCAAGCCAAGCCAAGCCAAGATATGCCAAACCAAGCCAAGCCAAGCCAAGCCAAGCCAAGCCAAGCCAAGTCAATACAAGCCAAGCCAAGCCAAGCCAAGCCAAGCCAAGCCAAGCCAAGCCAAGCCAAGCCAATCCAAGCCCAGACAAGCCAAGCCAAGCCAAGCCAAGCCAACCCAAGCCAAGCCAAGCCAAGCCAAGTTAAGCCAACCCAAGCCAAGCCAAGTCAAGCCAAGCCAAGCCAACCCAAGCCAAGCCAAGCCAAGCCAAGCCAAGCCAAGCCAAGCCAAGCCAAGCCCAGCCAAGCCAAGCCAAGCCAAGCCAAGCCAAGCCAAGCCAAGCCAAGCCAAGCCAAGCCAAGCCAAGCCGAGCCAAGCCAAGCCAAGCCAAGCCAAGCCAAGCCAAGCCAAGCCAAGCCAAGCCAAGCTAAAATAAATGAAACCAAGCCACGCCAAGCCAAGCCAAGCCAAACCAAGCCAAGCCAAGCCAAGCCAAGCCAAGCCAAGCCATCCAAGCCAAGCCAAGCCAAGCCAAGCCAAGCCAAGCCAAGATAAGCCAAGCCAAGCCAATACAAGCCAAGCCAAGCCAAGCCAAGCCAAGCCAAGCCAAGCCAAGCCAAGCCAAGCCAAGCCAAGCCAAGCCAAGCCAAGCCAAGCCGAGCCAAGCCAAGCCAAGCCAATCCAAGCCAAGCAAAGTCAAGCTAACCCAAGCCAAGCCAAGCCAAGCCAAGCCAAGCCAAGCCAAGCCAAGCCAAGCCAAGCCAAGCCAAGCCAAACCAAGCCTAGCCAAGCCAAGCCAAGCCAAGCTAAGCCAAGCCAAGCCAGGCCAAGCCAAGCCAAGCCAAGGCAAGCTAAGCCAAGCCAACCCAGGCCAAACCAAGCCAAGCCAAACCAAGGCAAGCCAACCCAAGTCCAGCCAAGCCAAGTCAAGCCAAGCCAAGCCAAGCTAAGCCAAGCCAAGCCAGGCCAAGCCAAGCCAAGCCAAGCCAAGGCAAGCTAAGCCAAGCCAAGCCAGGCCAAGCCAAGCCAAGCCAAACCAAGCCAAGCCAAGTCAAGCCAAGCCAAGCCAAGCCAAGCCAAGCCAATCCAAGCCAAGCCAAGCAAAGCCAAGCCAAGCCAAGTCAAGCCAAGCCAAGCCAAGCCAAGCCAAGCCAAGACAAGCCAAGCCAAGCCAGGCCAAGCCAAGCCAAGCCAAGCCAAGGCAAGCTAAGCCATGCCAAGCCAAGCCAAGCCAAGCTAAGCCAAGCCAAGCCAAGCCAAGCCAAGCCAAGCCAAGCCAAGCCAAATCAAGGCAAGCCAAGCCAAGCCAAGCCAAACCAAGCCAAGCAAAGCCAAGCCAAGCCAAGCCAAGCCAGGCCAAGCCAAGCCAAGCCAAGGCAAGCTAAGCCAAACTAAGCCAATGCAAGCCAACCTAAGCCAAGCCAAGCCAAGCCAAGCCAATCCAAGCCCAGACAAGCCAAGCCAAGCCAAGCCAAGCCAACCCAAGCCAAGCCAAGCCAAGCCAAGTTAAGCCAACCCAAGCCAAGCCAAGTCAAGCCAAGCCAAGCCAACCCAAGCCAAGCCAAGCCAAGCCAAGCCAAGCCAAGCCAAGCCAAGCCAACCCAAGCCAAGCCAAGCCAAGCCAAGCCCAGCCAAGCCAAGCCAAGCCAAGCCAAGCCAAGCCAAGCCAAGCCAAGCCAAGCCAAGCCAAGCCAAGCCAAGCCAAGCCAAGCCAAGCCAAGCCAAGCCAAGCCAAGCCAAGCCAAGCTAAAATAAATGAAACCAAGCCACGCCAAGCCAAGCCAAGCCAAACCAAGCCAAGCCAAGCCAAGCCAAGCCAAGCCATCCAAGCCAAGCCAAGCCAAGCCAAGCCAAGCCAAGCCAAGATAAGCCAAACCAAGCCAAGCCAAGCCAAGCCAAGCCAAGCCAAGCCAAGGCAATACAAGCCAAACCAAGCCAAGCCAAGACAAGCCAAGCCAAGCCAAGCCAAGCCAAGCCAAGCCAAGCCAAGCCAAGATAAGCAAAGCCAAGCAAAGCCAAGCCAAGCCAAGCCAAGATAAGCCAAGCCAAGCCAAGCCAAGCCAAGCCAAGCCAAGCCAAGCCAACGCAAGCCAAGATAAGTCAAACCAAGCCAAGCCAAGCCAAGTCAAGCCAAGCCAAGCCAAGCCGAGCCGAGCCAAACCAAGCCAAGCCAAGCCAAGCCAAGCCAAGCCAAGCCAAGCCAAACCAAGCCAAGCCAAGCCAAGCCAAGCCAAGCCAAGCCAAGCCAAGCCAAGCCAAGCCAAGCCAAGCTAAAATAAATGAAACCAAGCCACGCCAAGCCAAGCCAAGCCAAGCCAAACCAAGCCAAGCCAAGCCAAGCCAAGCCAAGCCATCCAAGCCAAGCCAAGCCAAGCCAAGCCAAGCCAAGCCAAGCCAAGATAAGCCAAGCCAAGCCAATACAAGCCAAGCCAAGCCAAGCCAAGCCAAGCCAAGCCAAGCCAAGCCAAGCCAAGCCAAGCCAAACCAAGCCAAGCCAAGCCAAGCCAAGCCAAGCCAAGCCAAGCCAAGCCAAGCCGAGCCAAGCCAAGCCAAGCCAATCCAAGCCAAGCAAAGTCAAGCTAACCCAAGCCAAGCCAAGCCAAGCCAAGCCAAGCCAAGCCAAGCCAAGCCAAGCCAAGCCAAGCCAAGCCAAGCCAAGCCAAGCCAAACCAAGCCTAGCCAAGCCAAGCCAAGCCAAGCTAAGCCAAGCCAAGCCAGGCCAAGCCAAGCCAAGCCAAGGCAAGCTAAGCCAAGCCAAACCAGACCAAACCAAGCCAAGCCAAACCAAGGCAAGCCAACCCAAGGCCAGCCAAGCCAAGTCAAGCCAAGCCAAGGCAAGCTAAGCCAAGCCAAGCCAGGCCAAGCCAAGCCAAGCCAAGCCAAGGCAAGCTAAGCCAAGCCAAGCCAGGCCAAGCCAAGCCAAGCCAAACCAAGCCAAGCCAAGTCAAGCCAAGCCAAGCCAAGCCAAGCCAAGCCAATCCAAGCCAAGCCAAGCAAAGCCAAGCCAAGCCAAGCCAAGCCAAGCCAAGCCAAGTCAAGCCAAGCCAAGCCAAGCCAAGCCAAGCCAACCCAAGCCAAGCCAAGCCAAGCTAAGTTAAGCCAACCCAAGACAAGCCAAGCCAAGCCAAGCCAAGCCAACTCAAGCCAAGCCAAGCCAAGCCAAGCCAAGCCAAGCCAAGCCAAGCCAAGCCAAGCCAAGCCAAGCCAACTCAAGCCAAGCCAAGCCAAGCCAAGCCAAGCCAAGCCAAGCCAAGCCAAGCCAAGCCAAGCCAAGCCAAGCCAAGCCAAGCCAAGCCAAGCCAAATCAAGGCAAGCCAAGCCAAGCCAAGCCAAGCCAAGCCAAGCCAAGCCAAGCCAAGCCAAGCCCAGCCAAGCCAAGCCAAGCCAAGCCAAGCCAAGCTAAGCCAAGCCAAGCCAAGACAAGCCAAGCCAAGCCAAGCCAAGCCTAGGCAAGAGAAGCCAAGCCAAGCCAATCCAACCCAAGCCAAGCCAAGCCAAGCCAAGCCAAGCCAAGCCAAGCCAAGCCAAGCCAAGCAAAGCTAAAATAAGTGAAACCAAGCCATGCCAAGCCAAGACAAGCCAAACCAAGTTAAGCCAAGCCAAGCCAAGCCAAGCCAAGCCAAGCCAAGCCAAGCCAAGCCAAGCCAAGCCAAGCCAAACCAAGCCAAGCCAAGCCAAGCCAAGCCAAGCCAAGCCAAGACAAGTTAAGCCAACCCAAGCCAAGCCAAACCAAGCCAAGCCAAGCCAAGCCAAGCCAAGCCAAGCCAAACCAAGCCAAGCCAAGCCAAACCAAGCCAAGCCAAGCCAATCCCAGCCAAGCCAAGCCAAGCCAAGCCTACCCAAGCCAAGCCAAGCCAAGCTAAGCCAAGCCAAGCAAAGACAAGCCAAGCCAAGCCAAGCCAAGCCTAGGCAAGAGAAGCCAAGCCAAGCCAATCCAACCCAAGCCAAGCCAAGCCAAGCCAAGCCAAGCCAAGCCAAGCAAAGCTAAAATAAATGAAACCAAGCCATGCCAAGCCAAGACAAGCCAAACAAGTTAAGCCAAGCCAAGCCAAGCCAAGCCAAGCCAAGCCAAGCCAAGCCAAGCCAAGCCAAGCCAAGCCAAACCAAGCCAAGCCAAGCCAAGCCAAGCCAAGCCAAGCCAAGACAAGTTAAGCCAACCCAAGCCAAGCCAAACCAAGCCAAGCCAAGCCAAGCCAAGCCAAGCCAAGCCAAACCAAGCCAAGCCAAGCCAAACCAAGCCAAGCCAAGCCAAGCTCAGCCAAGCCAAGCCAAGCCAAGCCAACCCAAGCCAAGCCAAGCCAAGTTAAGCCAACCCAAGCCAAGCCAAGCCAAGCCAAGACAAGCCAAGCCAAGCCAAGCCAAGCCTAGGCAAGAGAAGCCAAGCCAAGCCAATCCAACCCAAGCCAAGCCAAGCCAAGCCAAGCCAAGCCAAGCCAAGCCAAGCCAAGCCAAGCCAAGCCAAGCCAAGCAAAGCTAAAATAAATGAAACCAAGCCATGCCAAGCCAAGACAAGCCAAACCAAGTTAAGCCAAGCCAAGCCAAGCCAAGCCAAGCCAAGCTAAGCCAAGCCAAGCCAAGCCAAGCCAAACCAAGCCAAGCCAAGCCAAGCCAAGCCAAGTCCAGCCAAGCCAAGACAAGTTAAGCCAACCCAAGCCAAGCCAAGCCAAGCCAAGCCAAGCCAGGCAAAGCCAAGCCAAGCCAAGCCAAGGCAAGCTAAGCCAAGCCAAGCCAGGCCAAGCCAGGCCAAGCCAAGCCAAGCCAAGCCAAGCCAAGCCAAGAAAAGCCAAGCCAAGCCAAGCCAAGCCAAGCCAAGCCAAGCCAAGCCAAGCCAAGCCAAGCCAAGCCAAGCCAAGCCAAGCCAAGCCAAGGCAAGCCAAGCCGAGCCAAGCCAAGCCAAGCCAAGCCCAGCCAAGCCAAGCCAAGCCAAGCCAAACCAAGCCCAGCCAAGCCAAGCCAAGCCAAGCCAACCCAAGCCAAGCCAAGCCAAGCCAAGCCAAGCCAAGCCAAGCCAAGCCAAGACAAGCCAAGCCAAGCCAACCTAAGCCAAGCCAAGCCAAGCCAAGCCAAGCCAAGCCAAGCCCAGCCAAGCCAAGCCAAGCCAAGCCAACCCAAGCCAAGCCAAGCCAAGCCAAGCCAAGCCAAGCCAAGCCAAGCCAAGACAAGCCAAGCCAAGCCAACCTAAGCCAAGCCAAGCCAAGCCAAGCCAAACCAAGCCAAGCTACGCCAAGCCAAGCCAAGCCAAACCAAGCCAAGCCAAGCCCAGGCAAGCCAACCTAAGCCAAGCCCAGCCAAGCCAAGCCAAGCCAAGCCAAGCCAAACCAAGCCAAGCCAAGCCAGGCCAGGCCAGGCCAGGCTAAGCCAAGCCAAGCCAAGCCAAGCCAAGCCAAGCCAAGCCAAGACAAGCCAAGCCAAGCCAAGCCAAGCCAAGCAAAGTCAAGTTAACCCAAGCCAAGCCTAGCGAAGCCAAGCCAAGCCAAGCCAAGCCAAGCCAAGTCAAGCCAAGCCAAACCAAGCCCAGCCAAGCCAAGCCAAGCCAAGCTAAGTCAAGCCAAGCCAGGCCAAGCTAAGCCAAGCCAAGCCAAGGCAAGCTAAGTCAAGCCAAGCCAGGCCAAACCAAGCCAAGCCAAGCCAAGGCAAGCCAACCCAAGCCAAGCCAAGCCAAGCCAAGCCAAGCCAAGCCAAGCCAAACCAAGCCAAGCAAAGCCAAGCCAAGCCAAGTCAAGCCAGGCCAAGCCAAGCCAAGCCAAGCCAAGGCAAGCTAAGCCAAACCAAGCCAGGCCAAACCAAGCCAAGCCAAGCCAAGGCAAGCCAACCCAAGCCAAGCCAAGCCAAGCCAAGCCAAGATAAGCAAAGCCAAGCAAAGCCAAGCCAAGCCAAGCCAAGATAAGCCAAGCCAAGCCAAGCCAAGCCAAGCCAAGCCAAGCCAAGCCAACGCAAGCCAAGATAAGCCAAACCAAGCCAAGCCAAGCCAAGTCAAGCCAAGCCAAGCCAAGACGAGCCGAGCCAAACCAAGCCAAGCCAAGCCAAGCCAAGCCAAGCCAAGCCAAGCCAAGCCAAGCCAAGCTAAAATAAATGAAACCAAGCCACGCCAAGCCAAGCCAAGCGAAACCAAGCCAAGCCAAGCCAAGCCAAGCCAAGCCATCCAAGCCAAGCCAAGCCAAGCCAAGCCAAGCCAAGCCAAGCCAAGATAAGCCAAGCCAAGCCAATACAAGCCAAGCCAAGCCAAGCCAAGCCAAGCCAAGCCACCAAGTCAAGCCAAGCCAAGCCAAGCCAAGCCAGGCCAAGCCAAGCCAAGCCAAGCCAAGGCAAGATAAGCCATGCCAAGCCAAGCCAAGCCAAGCTAAGCCAAGCCAAGCCAAGCCAAGCCAAGCCAAGCCAAGCCAAGCCAAGCCAAGCCCAGCCAAGCCAAGCCAAGCCAAGCCAAGCCAAGCCAAGCCAAGCCAAGCCAAGCCAAGCCAAGCCAAGCCAAGCCAAGCCAAGCCAAGCCTAGCTAAAATAAATGAAACCAAGCCACGCCAAGCCAAGCCAAGCCAAACCAAGCCAAGCCAAGCCAAGCCAAGCCAAGCCAAGCCAAGCCAAGCCCAGCCAAGCCAAGCCAAGCCAAGCCAAGCCAAGCCAAGCCAAGCCAAGCCAAGCCAAGCCGAGCCAAGCCAAGCCAAGCCAAGCCAAGCCAAGCCAAGCCAAGCCAAGCCAAGCCAAGCTAAGCCAAGCCAAGATAAGCAAAGCCAAGCAAAGCCAAGCCAAGCCAAGCCAAGATAAGCCAAGCCAAGCCAAGCCAAGCCAAGCCAAGCCAAGCCAAGCCAACGCAAGCCAAGATAAGCCAAACCAAGCCAAGCCAAGCCAAGTCAAGCCAAGCCAAGCCAAGACGAGCCGAGCCAAACCAAGCCAAGCCAAGCCAAGCCAAGCCAAGCCAAGCCAAGCCAAGCCAAGCCAAGCTAAAATAAATGAAACCAAGCCACGCCAAGCCAAGCCAAGCGAAACCAAGCCAAGCCAAGCCAAGCCAAGCCAAGCCATCCAAGCCAAGCCAAGCCAAGCCAAGCCAAGCCAAGCCAAGCCAAGATAAGCCAAGCCAAGCCAATACAAGCCAAGCCAAGCCAAGCCAAGCCAAGCCAAGCCACCAAGTCAAGCCAAGCCAAGCCAAGCCAAGCCAGGCCAAGCCAAGCCAAGCCAAGCCAAGGCAAGATAAGCCATGCCAAGCCAAGCCAAGCCAAGCTAAGCCAAGCCAAGCCAAGCCAAGCCAAGCCAAGCCAAGCCAAGCCAAGCCAAGCCCAGCCAAGCCAAGCCAAGCCAAGCCAAGCCAAGCCAAGCCAAGCCAAGCCAAGCCAAGCCAAGCCAAGCCAAGCCAAGCCAAGCCAAGCCTAGCTAAAATAAATGAAACCAAGCCACGCCAAGCCAAGCCAAGCCAAACCAAGCCAAGCCAAGCCAAGCCAAGCCAAGCCAAGCCAAGCCAAGCCCAGCCAAGCCAAGCCAAGCCAAGCCAAGCCAAGCCAAGCCAAGCCAAGCCAAGCCAAGCCGAGCCAAGCCAAGCCAAGCCAAGCCAAGCCAAGCCAAGCCAAGCCAAGCCAAGCCAAGCTAAAATAAATGAAACCAAGCCACGCCAAGCCAAGCCAAGCCAAACCAAGCCAAGCCAAGCCAAGCCAAGCCAAGCCATCCAAGCCAAGCCAAGCCAAGCCAAGCCAAGCCAAGCCAAGCCAAGATAAGCCAAGCCAAGCCAATACAAGCCAAGCCAAGCCAAGCCAAGCCAAGCCAAGCCAAGCCAAGCCAAGCCAAGCCAAGCCAAGCCAAGCCAAACCAAGCCAAGCCAAGCCAAGCCAAGCCAAGCCGAGCCAAGCCAAGCCAAGCCAATCCAAGCCAAGCAAAGTCAAGCTAACCCAAGCCAAGCCAAGCCAAGCCAAGCCAAGCCAAGCCAAGCCAAGCCAAGCCAAGCCAAGCCAAGCCAAACCAAGCCTAGCCAAGCCAAGCCAAGCCAAGCCAGGCCAAGCCAAGCCAAGCCAAGGCAAGCTAAGCCAAGCCAACCCAGGCCAAACCAAGCCAAGCCAAACCAAGGCAAGCCAAGCCAAGCCTAGCCAAGCTAAGCCAAGCCAAGCCAGGCCAAGCCAAGCCAAGCCAAGGCAAGCTAAGCCAAGCCAACCCAGGCCAAACCAAGCCAAGCCAAACCAAGGCAAGCCAACCCAAGTCCGGCCAAGCCAAGTCAAGCCAAGCCAAGCCAAGCTAAGCCAAGCCAAGCCAGGCCAAGCCAAGCCAGGCCAAGCCAAGGCAAGCTAAGCCAAGCCAAGCCAGGCCAAGCCAAGCCAAGCCAAACCAAGCCAAGCCAAGTCAAGCCAAGCCAAGCCAAGCCAAGCCAAGCCAATCCAAGCCAAGCCAAGCCAATCCAAGCCAAGCCAAGCAAAGCCAAGCCAAGCCAAGTCAAGCCAAGCCAAGCCAAGCCAAGCCAAGACAAGCCAAGCCAAGCCAGGCCAAGCCAAGCCAAGCCAAGCCAAGGCAAGCTAAGCCATGCCAAGCCAAGCCAAGCCAAGCTAAGCCAAGCCAAGCCAAGCCAAGCCAAGCCAAGCCAAGCCAAGCCAAATCAAGGCAAGCCAACACAAGCCAAGCCAAGAAAAGCCAAGCCAAGCCAAGCCAAGCCAAACCAAGCCAAGCAAAGCCAAGCCAAGCCAAGCCAAGCCAGGCCAAGCCAAGCCAAGCCAAGGCAAGCTAAGCCAAACTAAGCCAATGCAAGCCAACCTAAGCCAAGCCAAGCCAAGCCAAGCCAATCCAAGCCCAGACAAGCCAAGCCAAGCCAAGCCAAGCCAAGCCAACCCAAGCCAAGCCAAGCCAAGCCAAGTTAAGCCAACCCAAGCCAAGCCAAGTCAAGCCAAGCCAAGCCAACCCAAGCCAAGCCAAGCCAAGCCAAGCCAAGCCAAGCCAAGCCAAGCCAAGCCAAGCCAAGCCAAGCCAAGCCAAGCCAAGCCCAGCCAAGCCAAGCCAAGCCAAGCCAAGCCAAGCCAAGCCAAGCCAAGCCAAGCCAAGCCAAGCCAAGCCAAGCCAAGCCAAGCCAAGCCAAGCCAAGCCAAGCCAAGCCAAGCCAAGCCAAGCTAAAATAAATGAAACCAAGCCACGCCAAGCCAAGCCAAGCCAAACCAAGCCAAGCCAAGCCAAGCCAAGCCAAGCCAAGCCAAGCCAAGCCAAGCCAAGCCAAGCCAAGCCAAGCCAAGATAAGCCAAACCAAGCCAAGCCAAGCCAAGCCAAGCCAAGCAAAGCCAAGGCAATACAAGCCAAACCAAGCCAAGCCAAGACAAGCCAAGCCAAGCCAAGCCAAGCCAAGCCAAGCCAAGCCAAGCCAAGCCAAGCCAAGCCAAGCCAAGATAAGCGAAGCCAAGCAAAGCCAAGCCAAGCCAAGCCAAGATAAGCCAAGCCAAGCCAAGCCCAGCCAAGCCAAGCCAAGCCAAGCCAACGCAAGCCAAGATAAGCCAAACCAAGCCAAGCCAAGCCAAGTCAAGCCAAGCCAAGCCAAGCCGAGCCGAGCCAAACCAAGCCAAGCCAAGCCAAGCCAACCCAACCCAAGCCAAGCCAAGCTAAGTTAAGCCAAGCCAAGCCAAGCCAAGCCAAGCCAAGCCAAGCCAAGCCAAGCCAACCCAAGCCGAGCCGAGCCGAGCCGAGCCAAGCCAAGCCAAGCCAAGCCAAGTAAAGCCAAGCCAAGCCAAGCCAAGCCAAGCCCAGCCAAGCCAAGCCAAGCCAAGCCAAGCCAACCCAAACCAAGCCAAGCCAAGCCAAGGCAAGCCAAGCCAAGCCAAGCCAAGCCAAGCCAAGCCAAGCCAAGCCAAGCCAAGCCAAGTCAAGCCAAGCCAAGCCAAGCCAAGCCAAGCCAACCCAAGCCAAGCCAAGCCAAGCTAAGTTAAGCCAACCCAAGCCAAGCCAAGCCAAGCCAAGCCAAGCCAACTCAAGCCAAGCCAAGCCAAGCCAAGCCAAGCCAAGCCAAGCCAAGCCAAGCCAAGCCAAGCCAAGCCAAGCCAAGCCAAGCCAAGCCAAGCCAAGCCAAGCCAAGCCAAGCCAAGCCAAGCCAAGCCAAGCCAAGCCAAGCCAAGCCAAGCCAAGCCAAGCCAAACCAAGCCAAGCCAAGCCAAGAGAAGCCAAGCCAAGCCAATCCAACCCAAGCCAAGCCAAGCCAAGCTAAGCCAAGCCAAGCCAGGCCAAGCCAAGCCAAGCCAAGCCAAGGCAAGCTAAGCCAAGCGAAGCCAGGCCAAACCAAGCCAAGCCAACCTAAGCCAAGCCAAGCCAAGCCAAGCCAAACCAAGCCAAGCTACGCCAAGCCAAGCCAGCCCAAACCAAGCCAAGCCACACCCAGGCAAGCCAACCTCAGCCAAGCCCAGCCAAGCCAAGCCAAGCCAAGCCAAGCCAAACCAAGCCAAGCCAAGCCAGGCCAGGCCAGGCCAGGCCAAGCCAAGCCAAGCCAAGCGAAGCCAAGCCAAGCCAAGCCTAGACAAGCCAAGCCAAGCCAAGCCAAGCCAAGCAAAGTCAAGTTAACCCAAGCCCAGCCTAGCGAAGCCAAGCCAAGCCAAGCCAAGCCAAGCCAAGCCAAGTCAAGCCAAGCCAAACCAAGCCCAGCCAAGGCAAGCTAAGCCAAGCCAAGCCAAGCCAAGCAAAGCCAAGCCAAGCCAAGTCAAGCCAAGCCAAGCCAAGCCAAGCCAAGCCAAGCCAAGCCAAGCCAGGCCAAGCCAAGCCAAGCCAAGCCAAGGCAAGCTAAGCCATGCCAAGCCAAGCCAAGCCAAGCTAAGCCAAGCCAAACCAAGCCAAGCCAAGCCAAGCCAAGCCAAGTCAAATCAAGGCAAGCCAACCCAAGCCAAGCCAAGAAAAGCCAAGCCAAGCCAAGCCAAGCCAAACCAAGCCAAGCAAAGCCAAGCCAAGCCAAGCCAAGCCAGGCCAAGCCAAGCCAAGCCAAGGCAAGCTAAGCCAAACCAAGCCAAGGCAAGCCAACCTAAGCCAACCCAAGCCAAGCCAAGCCAATCCAAGCCCAGACAAGCCAAGCCAAGCCAAGCCAAGCCAACCCAAGCCAAGCCAAGCAAAGCCAAGTTAAGCCAACCCAAGCCAAGCCAAGTCAAGCCAAGCCAAGCCAAACCAAGCCAAGCCAAGCCAAGCCAAGCCAAGCCAAGCCAAGCCAAGCCAAGCCAAGCCAAGCCAAGCCCAGCCAAGCCAAGCCAAGCCAAGCCAAGCCAAGCCAAGCCAAGCCAAGCCAAGCCAAGCCAAGCCAAGCCAAGCCAAGCCAAGCCAAGCCAAGCCAAGCCAAGCCAAGCCAAGCCAAGCCAGGCCTAGCTAAAATAAATGAAACCAAGCCACGCCAAGCAAAGCCAAGTTAAGCCAACCCAAGCCAAGCCAAGTCAAGCCAAGCCAAGCCAAGCCAAGCCAAGCAAAGCCAAGCCAAGCCAAGCCAAGCCAAGCCAAGCCAAGCCAAGCCAAGCCAAGCCCAGCCAAGCCAAGCCAAGCCAAGCCAAGCCAAGCCAAGCCAAGCCAAGCCAAGCCAAGCCAAGCCAAGCCAAGCCAAGCCAAGCCAAGCCAAGCCAAGCCAAGCCAAGCCAAGCCAAGCCAAGCCAAGCCAAGCCAAGCCAAGCCAACCTAAGCCAACCCAAGCCAAGCCAAGCCAAGCCAAGCCAAGCCAAGCCAAGCCAAGCCAAGCCAAGCCAAGCCAAGCCAAGCCAAGCCAAGCCAAGCCAAGCCAAGCCAAGCCAAGCCAAGCCAACCTAAGCCAACCCAAGCCAAGCCAAGCCAATCCAAGCCCAGACAAGCCAAGCCAAGCCAAGCCAAGCCAACCCAAGCCAAGCCAAGCAAAGCCAAGTTAAGCCAAGCCAAACCAAGCCAAGCCAAGCCAAGCCAAGCCAAGCCAAGCCAAGCCAAGCCAAGCCAAGCCAAGTCAAGCCAAGCCAAGCCAAGCTAAGCCAAGCCAAGCCAGGCCAAGCCAAGCCAAGCCAAGGCAAGCTAAGGCAAGCCAAGCCAGGCCAAGCCAAGCCAAGCCAAACCAAGCCAAGCCAAGTCAAGCCAAGCCAAGCCAAGCCAAGCCAAGCCAAGCCAAGCCAAGCCAAGCTAAAATAAATGAAACCAAGCCACGCCAAGCCAAACCAAGCCAAACCAAGCCAAGCCAAGCCAAGCCAAGCCAAGCCATCCAAGCCAAGCCAAGCCAAGCCAAGCCAAGCCAAGCCAAGATAAGCCAAACCAAGCCAAGCCAAGCCAAGCCAAGCCAAGCCAAGCCAAGGCAATACAAGCCAAACCAAGCCAAGCCAAGACAAGCCAAGCCAAGCCAAGCCAAGCCAAGCCAAGCCAAGCCAAGCCAAGCCAAGCCAAGTCAAGCCAAGCCAAGCCAAGCCAAGCCAGGCCAAGCCAAGCCAAGCCAAGCCAAGGCAAGATAAGCCATGCCAAGCCAAGCCAAGCCAAGCTAAGCCAAGCCAAACCAAGCCAAGCCAAGCCAAGCCAAGCCAAGTCAAATCAAGGCAAGCCAAGCCAAGCCAAGCCAAGCCAAGCCAAGCCAAGCCAAGCCAAGCCAAGCCAAGTCAAGCCAAGCCAAGCCAAGCCAAGCCAGGCCAAGCCAAGCCAAGCCAAGCCAAGGCAAGATAAGCCATGCCAAGCCAAGCCAAGCCAAGCTAAGCCAAGCCAAGCCAAGCCAAGCCAAGCCAAGCCAAGCCAAGCCAAGCCAAGCCCAGCCAAGCCAAGCCAAGCCAAGCCAAGCCAAGCCAAGCCAAGCCAAGCCAAGCCAAGCCAAGCCAAGCCAAGCCAAGCCAAGCCAAGCCTAGCTAAAATAAATGAAACCAAGCCACGCCAAGCCAAGCCAAGCCAAACCAAGCCAAGCCAAGCCAAGCCAAGCCAAGCCAAGCCAAGCCAAGCCCAGCCAAGCCAAGCCAAGCCAAGCCAAGCCAAGCCAAGCCAAGCCAAGCCAAGCCAAGCCGAGCCAAGCCAAGCCAAGCCAAGCCAAGCCAAGCCAAGCCAAGCCAAGCCAAGCCAAGCTAAAATAAATGAAACCAAGCCACGCCAAGCCAAGCCAAGCCAAACCAAGCCAAGCCAAGCCAAGCCAAGCCAAGCCAAGCCATCCAAGCCAAGCCAAGCCAAGCCAAGCCAAGCCAAGCCAAGCCAAGATAAGCCAAGCCAAGCCAATACAAGCCAAGCCAAGCCAAGCCAAGCCAAGCCAAGCCAAGCCAAGCCAAGCCAAGCCAAGCCAAGCCAAGCCAAGCCAAGCCAAGCCAAGCCAAGCCAAGCCAAGCCGAGCCAAGCCAAGCCAAGCCAATCCAAGCCAAGCAAAGTCAAGCTAACCCAAGCCAAGCCAAGCCAAGCCAAGCCAAGCCAAGCCAAGCCAAGCCAAGCCAAGCCAAGCCAAGCCAAACCAAGCCTAGCCAAGCCAAGCCAAGCCAAGCCAGGCCAAGCCAAGCCAAGCCAAGGCAAGCTAAGCCAAGCCAACCCAGGCCAAACCAAGCCAAGCCAAACCAAGGCAAGCCAAACCAAGCCTAGCCAAGCTAAGCCAAGCCAAGCCAGGCCAAGCCAAGCCAAGCCAAGGCAAGCTAAGCCAAGCCAACCCAGGCCAAACCAAGCCAAGCCAAACCAAGGCAAGCCAACCCAAGTCCAGCCAAGCCAAGTCAAGCCAAGCCAAGCCAAGCTAAGCCAAGCCAAGCCAGGCCAAGCCAAGCCAGGCCAAGCCAAGGCAAGCTAAGCCAAGCCAAGCCAGGCCAAGCCAAGCCAAGCCAAACCAAGCCAAGCCAAGTCAAGCCAAGCCAAGCCAAGCCAAGCCAAGCCAATCCAAGCCAAGCCAAGCAAAGCCAAGCCAAGCCAAGTCAAGCCAAGCCAAGCCAAGCCAAGCCAAGCCAAGACAAGCCAAGCCAAGCCAGGCCAAGCCAAGCCAAGCCAAGCCAAGGCAAGCTAAGCCATGCCAAGCCAAGCCAAGCCAAGCTAAGCCAAGCCAAGCCAAGCCAAGCCAAGCCAAGCCAAGCCAAGCCAAATCAAGGCAAGCCAACACAAGCCAAGCCAAGAAAAGCCAAGCCAAGCCAAGCCAAGCCAAACCAAGCCAAGCAAAGCCAAGCCAAGCCAAGCCAAGCCAGGCCAAGCCAAGCCAAGCCAAGGCAAGCTAAGCCAAACTAAGCCAATGCAAGCCAACCTAAGCCAAGCCAAGCCAAGCCAAGCCAATCCAAGCCCAGACAAGCCAAGCCAAGCCAAGCCAAGCCAACCCAAGCCAAGCCAAGCCAAGCCAAGTTAAGCCAACCCAAGCCAAGCCAAGTCAAGCCAAGCCAAGCCAACCCAAGCCAAGCCAAGCCAAGCCAAGCCAAGCCAAGCCAAGCCAAGCCAAGCCAAGCCAAGCCAAGCCAAGCCAAGCCAAGCCAAGTCAAATCAAGGCAAGCCAACCCAAGCCAAGCCAAGAAAAGCCAAGCCAAGCCAAGCCAAGCCAAACCAAGCCAAGCAAAGCCAAGCCAAGCCAAGCCAAGCCAGGCCAAGCCAAGCCAAGCCAAGGCAAGCTAAGCCAAACCAAGCCAAGGCAAGCCAACCTAAGCCAACCCAAGCCAAGCCAAGCCAATCCAAGCCCAGACAAGCCAAGCCAAGCCAAGCCAAGCCAACCCAAGCCAAGCCAAGCAAAGCCAAGTTAAGCCAACCCAAGCCAAGCCAAGTCAAGCCAAGCCAAGCCAAGCCAAGCCAAGCCAAGCCAAGCCAAGCCAAGCCAAGCCAAGCCAAGCCAAGCCAAGCCAAGCCAAGCCAAGCCCAGCCAAGCCAAGCCAAGCCAAGCCAAGCCAAGCCAAGCCAAGCCAAGCCAAGCCAAGCCAAGCCAAGCCAAGCCAAGCCAAGCCAAGCCAAGCCAAGCCAAGCCAAGCCAAGCCAAGCCAGGCCTAGCTAAAATAAATGAAACCAAGCCACGCCAAGCAAAGCCAAGTTAAGCCAACCCAAGCCAAGCCAAGTCAAGCCAAGCCAAGCCAAGCCAAGCCAAGCAAAGCCAAGCCAAGCCAAGCCAAGCCAAGCCAAGCCAAGCCAAGCCAAGCCAAGCCCAGCCAAGCCAAGCCAAGCCAAGCCAAGCCAAGCCAAGCCAAGCCAAGCCAAGCCAAGCCAAGCCAAGCCAAGCCAAGCCAAGCCAAGCCAAGCCAAGCCAAGCCAAGCCAAGCCAAGCCAAGCCAAGCCAAGCCAAGCCAAGCCAACCTAAGCCAACCCAAGCCAAGCCAAGCCAAGCCAAGCCAAGCCAAGCCAAGCCAAGCCAAGCCAAGCCAAGCCAAGCCAAGCCAAGCCAAGCCAAGCCAAGCCAAGCCAAGCCAAGCCAAGCCAACCTAAGCCAACCCAAGCCAAGCCAAGCCAATCCAAGCCCAGACAAGCCAAGCCAAGCCAAGCCAAGCCAACCCAAGCCAAGCCAAGCAAAGCCAAGTTAAGCCAAGCCAAACCAAGCCAAGCCAAGCCAAGCCAAGCCAAGCCAAGCCAAGCCAAGCCAAGCCAAGCCAAGCCAAGTCAAGCCAAGCCAAGCCAAGCTAAGCCAAGCCAAGCCAGGCCAAGCCAAGCCAAGCCAAGGCAAGCTAAGGCAAGCCAAGCCAGGCCAAGCCAAGCCAAGCCAAACCAAGCCAAGCCAAGTCAAGCCAAGCCAAGCCAAGCCAAGCCAAGCCAAGCCAAGCCAAGCCAAGCTAAAATAAATGAAACCAAGCCACGCCAAGCCAAACCAAGCCAAACCAAGCCAAGCCAAGCCAAGCCAAGCCAAGCCATCCAAGCCAAGCCAAGCCAAGCCAAGCCAAGCCAAGCCAAGATAAGCCAAACCAAGCCAAGCCAAGCCAAGCCAAGCCAAGCCAAGCCAAGGCAATACAAGCCAAACCAAGCCAAGCCAAGACAAGCCAAGCCAAGCCAAGCCAAGCCAAGCCAAGCCAAGCCAAGCCAAGCCAAGCCAAGTCAAGCCAAGCCAAGCCAAGCCAAGCCAGGCCAAGCCAAGCCAAGCCAAGCCAAGGCAAGATAAGCCATGCCAAGCCAAGCCAAGCCAAGCTAAGCCAAGCCAAACCAAGCCAAGCCAAGCCAAGCCAAGCCAAGTCAAATCAAGGCAAGCCAAGCCAAGCCAAGCCAAGCCAAGCCAAGCCAAGCCAAGCCAAGCCAAGCCAAGTCAAGCCAAGCCAAGCCAAGCCAGGCCAAGCCAAGCCAAGCCAAGCCAAGGCAAGATAAGCCATGCCAAGCCAAGCCAAGCCAAGCTAAGCCAAGCCAAGCCAAGCCAAGCCAAGCCAAGCCAAGCCAAGCCAAGCCAAGCCCAGCCAAGCCAAGCCAAGCCAAGCCAAGCCAAGCCAAGCCAAGCCAAGCCAAGCCAAGCCAAGCCAAGCCAAGCCAAGCCAAGCCAAGCCTAGCTAAAATAAATGAAACCAAGCCACGCCAAGCCAAGCCAAGCCAAACCAAGCCAAGCCAAGCCAAGCCAAGCCAAGCCAAGCCAAGCCAAGCCCAGCCAAGCCAAGCCAAGCCAAGCCAAGCCAAGCCAAGCCAAGCCAAACCAAGCCGAGCCGAGCCAAGCCAAGCCAAGCCAAGCCAAGCCAAGCCAAGCCAAGCCAAGCCAAGCCAAGCTAAAATAAATGAAACCAAGCCACGCCAAGCCAAGCCAAGCCAAACCAAGCCAAGCCAAGCCAAGCCAAGCCAAGCCAAGCCATCCAAGCCAAGCCAAGCCAAGCCAAGCCAAGCCAAGCCAAGCCAAGATAAGCCAAGCCAAGCCAATACAAGCCAAGCCAAGCCAAGCCAAGCCAAGCCAAGCCAAGCCAAGCCAAGCCAAGCCAAGCCAAGCCAAGCCAAGCCAAGCCAAGCCAAGCCAAGCCAAGCCAAGCCGAGCCAAGCCAAGCCAAGCCAATCCAAGCCAAGCAAAGTCAAGCTAACCCAAGCCAAGCCAAGCCAAGCCAAGCCAAGCCAAGCCAAGCCAAGCCAAGCCAAGCCAAGCCAAGCCAAGCCAAGCCAAACCAAGCCTAGCCAAGCCAAGCCAAGCCAAGCCAGGCCAAGCCAAGCCAAGCCAAGGCAAGCTAAGCCAAGCCAACCCAGGCCAAACCAAGCCAAGCCAAACCAAGGCAAGCCAAACCAAGCCTAGCCAAGCTAAGCCAAGCCAAGCCAGGCCAAGCCAAGCCAAGCCAAGGCAAGCTAAGCCAAGCCAACCCAGGCCAAACCAAGCCAAGCCAAACCAAGGCAAGCCAACCCAAGTCCAGCCAAGCCAAGTCAAGCCAAGCCAAGCCAAGCTAAGCCAAGCCAAGCCAGGCCAAGCCAAGCCAGGCCAAGCCAAGGCAAGCTAAGCCAAGCCAAGCCAGGCCAAGCCAAGCCAAGCCAAACCAAGCCAAGCCAAGTCAAGCCAAGCCAAGCCAAGCCAAGCCAAGCCAATCCAAGCCAAGCCAAGCAAAGCCAAGCCAAGCCAAGTCAAGCCAAGCCAAGCCAAGCCAAGCCAAGCCAAGACAAGCCAAGCCAAGCCAGGCCAAGCCAAGCCAAGCCAAGCCAAGGCAAGCTAAGCCATGCCAAGCCAAGCCAAGCCAAGCTAAGCCAAGCCAAGCCAAGCCAAGCCAAGCCAAGCCAAGCCAAGCCAAATCAAGGCAAGCCAACACAAGCCAAGCCAAGAAAAGCCAAGCCAAGCCAAGCCAAGCCAAACCAAGCCAAGCAAAGCCAAGCCAAGCCAAGCCAAGCCAGGCCAAGCCAAGCCAAGCCAAGGCAAGCTAAGCCAAACTAAGCCAATGCAAGCCAACCTAAGCCAAGCCAAGCCAAGCCAAGCCAATCCAAGCCCAGACAAGCCAAGCCAAGCCAAGCCAAGCCAACCCAAGCCAAGCCAAGCCAAGCCAAGTTAAGCCAACCCAAGCCAAGCCAAGTCAAGCCAAGCCAAGCCAACCCAAGCCAAGCCAAGCCAAGCCAAGCCAAGCCAAGCCAAGCCAAGCCAAGCCAAGCCAAGCCAAGCCAAGCCAAGCCAAGCCCAGCCAAGCCAAGCCAAGCCAAGCCAAGCCAAGCCAAGCCAAGCCAAGCCAAGCCAAGCCAAGCCAAGCCAAGCCAAGCCAAGCCAAGCCAAGCCAAGCCAAGCCAAGCTAAAATAAATGAAACCAAGCCACGCCAAGCCAAGCCAAGCCAAACCAAGCCAAGCCAAGCCAAGCCAAGCCAAGCCAAGCCAAGCCAAGCCAAGCCAAGCCAAGCCAAGATAAGCCAAACCAAGCCAAGCCAAGCCAAGCCAAGCCAAGCCAAGCCAAGGCAATACAAGCCAAACCAAGCCAAGCCAAGACAAGCCAAGCCAAGCCAAGCCAAGCCAAGCCAAGCCAAGCCAAGCCAAGCCAAGATAAGCGAAGCCAAGCAAAGCCAAGCCAAGCCAAGCCAAGATAAGCCAAGCCAAGCCAAGCCAAGCCAAGCCAAGCCAAGCCAAGCCAACGCAAGCCAAGATAAGCCAAACCAAGCCAAGCCAAGCCAAGTCAAGCCAAGCCAAGCCAAGCCGAGCCGAGCCAATCCAAGCCAAGCCAAGCCAAGCCAACCCAACCCAAGCCAAGCCAAGCTAAGTTAAGCCAAGCCAAGCCAAGCCAAGCCAAGCCAAGCCAAGCCAACCCAAGCCGAGCCGAGCCGAGCCGAGCCAAGCCAAGCCAAGCCAAGCCAAGTAAAGCCAAGCCAAGCCAAGCCAAGCCAAGCCCAGCCAAGCCAAGCCAAGCCAAGCCAACCCAAACCAAGCCAAGCCAAGCCAAGGCAAGCCAAGCCAAGCCAAGCCAAGCCAAGCCAAGCCAAGCCAAGCCAAGCCAAGCCAAGTCAAGCCAAGCCAAGCCAAGCCAAGCCAAGCCAACCCAAGCCAAGCCAAGCCAAGCTAAGTTAAGCCAACCCAAGCCAAGCCAAGCCAAGCCAAGCCAAGCCAACTCAAGCCAAGCCAAGCCAAGCCAAGCCAAGCCAAGCCAAGCCAAGCCAAGCCAAGCCAAGCCAAGCCAAGCCAAGCCAAGCCAAGCCAAGCCAAGCCAAGCCAAGCCAAGCCAAGCCAAGCCAAGCCAAGCCAAGCCAAGCCAAGCCAAGCCAAGCCAAGCCAAGCCAAGCCAAGCCAAACCAAGCCAAGCCAAGCCAAGAGAAGCCAAGCCAAGCCAATCCAACCCAAGCCAAGCCAAGCCAAGCTAAGCCAAGCCAAGCCAGGCCAAGCCAAGCCAAGCCAAGCCAAGGCAAGCTAAGCCAAGCGAAGCCAGGCCAAACCAAGCCAAGCCATGCCAAGGCAAGCCAACCTAAGCCAAGCCAAGCCAAGCCAAGCCAAACCAAGCCAAGCTACGCCAAGCCAAGCCAGCCCAAACCAAGCCAAGCCACACCCAGGCAAGCCAACCTCAGCCAAGCCCAGCCAAGCCAAGCCAAGCCAAGCCAAGCCAAACCAAGCCAAGCCAAGCCAGGCCAGGCCAGGCCAGGCCAAGCCAAGCCAAGCCAAGCGAAGCCAAGCCAAGCCAAGCCTAGACAAGCCAAGCCAAGCCAAGCCAAGCCAAGCAAAGTCAAGTTAACCCAAGCCCAGCCTAGCGAAGCCAAGCCAAGCCAAGCCAAGCCAAGCCAAGCCAAGTCAAGCCAAGCCAAACCAACCCCAGCCAAGGCAAGCTAAGCCAAGCCAAGCCAAGCCAAGCAAAGCCAAGCCAAGCCAAGTCAAGCCAAGCCAAGCCAAGCCAAGCCAAGCCAAGCCAAGCCAAGCCAAGCCAAGCCAAGCCAAGCCAGGCCAAGCCAAGCCAAGCCAAGCCAAGGCAAGCTAAGCCATGCCAAGCCAAGCCAAGCCAAGCTAAGCCAAGCCAAACCAAGCCAAGCCAAGCCAAGCCAAGCCAAGTCAAATCAAGGCAAGCCAACCCAAGCCAAGCCAAGAAAAGCCAAGCCAAGCCAAGCCAAGCCAAACCAAGCCAAGCAAAGCCAAGCCAAGCCAAGCCAAGCCAGGCCAAGCCAAGCCAAGCCAAGGCAAGCTAAGCCAAACCAAGCCAAGGCAAGCCAACCTAAGCCAACCCAAGCCAAGCCAAGCCAATCCAAGCCCAGACAAGCCAAGCCAAGCCAAGCCAAGCCAACCCAAGCCAAGCCAAGCAAAGCCAAGTTAAGCCAACCCAAGCCAAGCCAAGTCAAGCCAAGCCAAGCCAAGCCAAGCCAAGCCAAGCCAAGCCAAGCCAAGCCAAGCCAAGCCAAGCCAAGCCAAGCCAAGCCAAGCCAAGCCCAGCCAAGCCAAGCCAAGCCAAGCCAAGCCAAGCCAAGCCAAGCCAAGCCAAGCCAAGCCAAGCCAAGCCAAGCCAAGCCAAGCCAAGCCAAGCCAAGCCAAGCCAAGCCAGGCCTAGCTAAAATAAATGAAACCAAGCCACGCCAAGCAAAGCCAAGTTAAGCCAACCCAAGCCAAGCCAAGTCAAGCCAAGCCAAGCCTAGCTAAAATAAATGAAACCAAGCCAAGCCAAGCCAAGCCAAGCCCAGCCAAGCCAAGCCAAGCCAAGCCAAGCCAAGCCAAGCCAAGCCAAGCCAAGCCAAGCCAAGCCAAGCCAAGCCAAGCCAAGCCAAGCCAAGCCAAGCCAAGCCAAGCCAAGCCAGGCCTAGCTAAAATAAATGAAACCAAGCCACGCCAAGCAAAGCCAAGTTAAGCCAACCCAAGCCAAGCCAAGTCAAGCCAAGCCAAGCCAAGCCAAGCCAAGCCAAGCCAAGCCAAGCCAAGCCAAGCCAAGCCAAGCCAAGCCAAGCCAAGCCCAGCCAAGCCAAGCCAAGCCAAGCCAAGCCAAGCCAAGCCAAGCCAAGCCAAGCCAAGCCAAGCCAAGCCAAGCCAAGCCAAGCCAAGCCAAGCCAAGCCAAGCCAAGCCAAGCCAAGCCAAGCCAAGCCAAGCCAAGCCAACCTAAGCCAACCCAAGCCAAGCCAAGCCAAGCCAAGCCAAGCCAAGCCAAGCCAAGCCAAGCCAAGCCAAGCCAAGCCAAGCCAAGCCAAGCCAAGCCAAGCCAAGCCAAGCCAACCTAAGCCAACCCAAGCCAAGCCAAGCCAATCCAAGCCCAGACAAGCCAAGCCAAGCCAAGCCAAGCCAACCCAAGCCAAGCCAAGCAAAGCCAAGTTAAGCCAAGCCAAACCAAGCCAAGCCAAGCCAAGCCAAGCCAAGCCAAGCCAAGCCAAGCCAAGCCAAGCCAAGTCAAGCCAAGCCAAGCCAAGCTAAGCCAAGCCAAGCCAGGCCAAGCCAAGCCAAGCCAAGGCAAGCTAAGCCAAGCCAAGCCAGGCCAAGCCAAGCCAAGCCAAACCAAGCCAAGCCAAGTCAAGCCAAGCCAAGCCAAGCCAAGCCAAGCCAAGCCAAGCCAAGCCAAGCTAAAATAAATGAAACCAAGCCACGCCAAGCCAAGCCAAGCCAAACCAAGCCAAGCCAAGCCAAGCCAAGCCAAGCCATCCAAGCCAAGCCAAGCCAAGCCAAGCCAAGCCAAGCCAAGATAAGCCAAACCAAGCCAAGCCAAGCCAAGCCAAGCCAAGCCAAGCCAAGGCAATACAAGCCAAACCAAGCCAAGCCAAGACAAGCCAAGCCAAGCCAAGCCAAGCCAAGCCAAGCCAAGCCAAGCCAAGCCAAGATAAGCGAAGCCAAGCAAAGCCAAGCCAAGCCAAGCCAAGATAAGCCAAGCCAAGCCAAGCCAAGCCAAGCCAAGCCAAGCCAAGCCAACGCAAGCCAAGATAAGCCAAACCAAGCCAAGCCAAGCCAAGTCAAGCCAAGCCAAGCCAAGCCGAGCCGAACCAAACCAAGCCAAGCCAAGCCAAGCCAAGCCAAGCCAAGCCAAGCCCAGCCAAGCCAAGCCAAGCCAAGTCAACCCAACCCAAGCCAAGCCAAGCTAAGTTAAGCCAAGCCAAGCCAAGCCAAGCCAAGCCAAGCCAAGCCAAGCCAACCCAAGCCGAGCCGAGCCGAGCCGAGCCAAGCCAAGCCAAGCCAAGCCAAGTAAAGCCAAGCCAAGCCAAGCCAAGCCAAGCCAAGCCAAGCCAAGCCAAGCCAAGCCAAGTCAAGCCAAGCCAAGCCAAGCCAAGCCAAGCCAACCCAAGCCAAGCCAAGCCAAGCCAAGCCAAGCCAAGCCAAGCCAAGCCAAGCCAAGCCAAGCCAAGCCAAGCCAAGCCAAGCCAAGTCAAGCCAAGCCAAGCCAAGCCAAGCCAAGCCAACCCAAGCCAAGCCAAGCCAAGCTAAGTTAAGCCAACCCAAGCCAAGCCAAGCCAAGCCAAGCCAAGCCAACTCAAGCCAAGCCAAGCCAAGCCAAGCCAAGCCAAGCCAAGCCAAGCCAAGCCAAGCCAAGCCAAGCCAAGCCAAGCGAAGCCAAGCCAAGCCAAGCCAAGCCAAGCCAATCCAAGTCAAGCCAAGCCAAGCCAAGCCAAGCCAAGCCAAGCCAAACCAAGCCAAGCCAAGCCAAGAGAAGCCAAGCCAAGCCAATCCAACCCAAGCCAAGCCAAGCCAAGCTAAGCCAAGCCAAGCCAGGCCAAGCCAAGCCAAGCCAAGCCAAGGCAAGCTAAGCCAAGCGAAGCCAGGCCAAACCAAGCCAAGCCATGCCAAGGGAAGCCAACCTAAGCCAAGCCAAGCCAAGCCAAGCCAAACCAAGCCAAGCTACGCCAAGCCAAGCCAGCCCAAACCAAGCCAAGCCAGGCCCAGGCAAGCCAACCTCAGCCAAGCCCAGCCAAGCCAAGCCAAGCCAAGCCAAGCCAAACCGAGCCAAGCCAAGCCAGGCCAGGCCAGACCAGGCCAAGCCAAGCCAAGCCAAGCGAAGCCAAGCCAAGCCAAGCCAAGACAAGCCAAGCCAAGCCAAGCCAAGCCAAGCCAAGCCAAGCCAAGCCAAGTCAAGCCAAGCCAAACCAAGCCCAGCCAAGGCAAGCTAAGCCAAGCCAAGCCAGGCCAAGCCAAGCCAAGCCAAACCAAGCCAAGCCAAGTCAAGCCAAGCCAAGCCAAGCCAAGCCAAGCCAATCCAAGCCAAGCCAAGCAAAGCCAAGCCAAGCCAAGTCAAGCCAAGCCAAGCCAAGCCAAGCCAAGCCAAGCCAAGCCAAGCCAGGCCAAGCCAAGCCAAGCCAAGCCAAGGCAAGCTAAGCCATGCCAAGCCAAGCCAAGCCAAGCTAAGCCAAGCCAAACCAAGCCAAGCCAAGCCAAGCCAAGCCAAGTCAAATCAAGGCAAGCCAACCCAAGCCAAGCCAAGAAAAGCCAAGCCAAGCCAAGCCAAACCAAGCCAAGCAAAGCCAAGCCAAGCCAAGCCAAGCCAGGCCAAGCCAAGCCAAGCCAAGGCAAGCTAAGCCAAACCAAGCCAAGGCAAGCCAACCTAAGCCAACCCAAGCCAAGCCAAGCCAATCCAAGCCCAGACAAGCCAAGCCAAGCCAAGCCAAGCCAACCCAAGCCAAGCCAAGCAAAGCCAAGTTAAGCCAACCCAAGCCAAGCCAAGTCAAGCCAAGCCAAGCCAAGCCAAGCCAAGCCAAGGCAAGCCAAGCCAAGCCAAGCCAAGCCAAGCCAAGCCAAGCCAAGCCAAGCCCAGCCAAGCCAAGCCAAGCCAAGCCAAGCCAAGCCAAGCCAAGCCAAACCAAGGCAAGCCAAACCAAGCCTAGCCAAGCTAAGCCAAGCCAAGCCAGGCCAAGCCAAGCCAAGCCAAGGCAAGCTAAGCCAAGCCAACCCAGGCCAAACCAAGCCAAGCCAAACCAAGGCAAGCCAACCCAAGTCCAGCCAAGCCAAGTCAAGCCAAGCCAAGCCAAGCTAAGCCAAGCCAAGCCAGGCCAAGCCAAGCCAGGCCAAGCCAAGGCAAGCTAAGCCAAGCCAAGCCAGGCCAAGCCAAGCCAAGCCAAACCAAGCCAAGCCAAGTCAAGCCAAGCCAAGCCAAGCCAAGCCAAGCCAATCCAAGCCAAGCCAAGCAAAGCCAAGCCAAGCCAAGTCAAGCCAAGCCAAGCCAAGCCAAGCCAAGCCAAGACAAGCCAAGCCAAGCCAGGCCAAGCCAAGCCAAGCCGAGCCAAGGCAAGCTAAGCCATGCCAAGCCAAGCCAAGCCAAGCTAAGCCAAGCCAAGCCAAGCCAAGCCAAGCCAAGCCAAGCCAAGCCAAATCAAGGCAAGCCAACACAAGCCAAGCCAAGAAAAGCCAAGCCAAGCCAAGCCAAGCCAAACCAAGCCAAGCAAAGCCAAGCCAAGCCAAGCCAAGCCAGGCCAAGCCAAGCCAAGCCAAGGCAAGCTAAGCCAAACTAAGCCAATGCAAGCCAACCTAAGCCAAGCCAAGCCAAGCCAACCCAATCCAAGCCCAGACAAGCCAAGCCAAGCCAAGCCAAGCCAACCCAAGCCAAGCCAAGCCAAGCCAAGTTAAGCCAACCCAAGCCAAGCCAAGTCAAGCCAAGCCAAGCCAACCCAAGCCAAGCCAAGCCAAGCCAAGCCAAGCCAAGCCAAGCCAAGCCAAGCCAAGCCAAGCCAAGCCAAGCCAAGCCAAGCCAAGCCCAGCCAAGCCAAGCCAAGCCAAGCCAAGCCAAGCCAAGCCAAGCCAAGCCAAGCCAAGCCAAGCCAAGCCAAGCCAAGCCAAGCCAAGCCAAGCCAAGCCAAGCCAAGCCAAGCCAAGCCAAGCCAAGCCAAGCTAAAATAAATGAAACCAAGCCACGCCAAGCCAAGCCAAGCCAAACCAAGCCAAGCCAAGCCAAGCCAAGCCAAGCCAAGCCAAGCCAAGCCAAGCCAAGCCAAGCCAAGATAAGCCAAACCAAGCCAAGCCAAGCCAAGCCAAGCCAAGCCAAGCCAAGGCAATACAAGCCAAACCAAGCCAAGCCAAGACAAGCCAAGCCAAGCCAAGCCAAGCCAAGCCAAGCCAAGATAAGCGAAGCCAAGCAAAGCCAAGCCAAGCCAAGCCAAGATAAGCCAAGCCAAGCCAAGCCAAGCCAAGCCAAGCCAAGCCAAGCCAACGCAAGCCAAGATAAGCCAAACCAAGCCAAGCCAAGCCAAGTCAAGCCAAGCCAAGCCAAGCCGAGCCGAGCCAAACCAAGCCAAGCCAAGCCAAGCCAACCCAACCCAAGCCAAGCCAAGCTAAGTTAAGCCAAGCCAAGCCAAGCCAAGCCAAGCCAAGCCAAGCCAAGCCAACCCAAGCCGAGCCGAGCCGAGCCGAGCCAAGCCAAGCCAAGCCAAGCCAAGTAAAGCCAAGCCAAGCCAAGCCAAGCCAAGCCCAGCCAAGCCAAGCCAAGCCAAGCCAAGCCAAGCCAACCCAAGCCAAGCCAAGCCAAGCTAAGTTAAGCCAACCCAAGCCAAGCCAAGCCAAGCCAAGCCAAGCCAACTCAAGCCAAGCCAAGCCAAGCCAAGCCAAGCCAAGCCAAGCCAAGGCAAGCCAAGCCAAGCCAAGCCAAGCCAAGCCAAGCCAAGCCAAGCCAAGCCAAGCCAAGTCAAGCCAAGCCAAGCCAAGCCAAGCCAAGCCAACCCAAGCCAAGCCAAGCCAAGCTAAGTTAAGCCAACCCAAGCCAAGCCAAGCCAAGCCAAGCCAAGCCAACTCAAGCCAAGCCAAGCCAAGCCAAGCCAAGCCAAGCCAAGCCAAGCCAAGCCAAGCCAAGCCAAGCCAAGCCAAGCCAAGCCAAGCCAAGCCAAGCCAAGCCAAGCCAAGCCAAGCCAAGCCAAGCCAAGCCAAGCCAAGCCAAGCCAAGCCAAGCCAAGCCAAGCCAAGCCAAGCCAAACCAAGCCAAGCCAAGCCAAGAGAAGCCAAGCCAAGCCAATCCAACCCAAGCCAAGCCAAGCCAAGCTAAGCCAAGCCAAGCCAGGCCAAGCCAAGCCAAGCCAAGGCAAGCTAAGCCAAGCGAAGCCAGGCCAAACCAAGCCAAGCCATGCCAAGGCAAGCCAACCTAAGCCAAGCCAAGCCAAGCCAAGCCAAACCAAGCCAAGCTACGCCAAGCCAAGCCAGCCCAAACCAAGCCAAGCCACACCCAGGCAAGCCAACCTCAGCCAAGCCCAGCCAAGCCAAGCCAAGCCAAGCCAAGCCAAACCAAGCCAAGCCAAGCCAGGCCAGGCCAGGCCAGGCCAAGCCAAGCCAAGCCAAGCGAAGCCAAGCCAAGCCAAGCCTAGACAAGCCAAGCCAAGCCAAGCCAAGCCAAGCAAAGTCAAGTTAACCCAAGCCCAGCCTAGCGAAGCCAAGCCAAGCCAAGCCAAGCCAAGCCAAGCCAAGTCAAGCCAAGCCAAACCAAGCCCAGCCAAGGCAAGCTAAGCCAAGCCAAGCCAAGCCAAGCAAAGCCAAGCCAAGCCAAGTCAAGCCAAGCCAAGCCAAGCCAAGCCAAGCCAAGCCAAGCCAAGCCAGGCCAAGCCAAGCCAAGCCAAGCCAAGGCAAGCTAAGCCATGCCAAGCCAAGCCAAGCCAAGCTAAGCCAAGCCAAACCAAGCCAAGCCAAGCCAAGCCAAGCCAAGTCAAATCAAGGCAAGCCAACCCAAGCCAAGCCAAGAAAAGCCAAGCCAAGCCAAGCCAAGCCAAACCAAGCCAAGCAAAGCCAAGCCAAGCCAAGCCAAGCCAAACCAAGCCAAGCCAAGCCAAGCCAAGCCAAGTCAAATCAAGGCAAGCCAACCCAAGCCAAGCCAAGAAAAGCCAAGCCAAGGCAAGCTAAGCCAAACCAAGCCAAGGCAAGCCAACCTAAGCCAACCCAAGCCAAGCCAAGCCAATCCAAGCCCAGACAAGCCAAGCCAAGCCAAGCCAAGCCAACCCAAGCCAAGCCAAGCAAAGCCAAGTTAAGCCAACCCAAGCCAAGCCAAGTCAAGCCAAGCCAAGCCAAGCCAAGCCAAGCCAAGCCAAGCCAAGCCAAGCCAAGCCAAGCCAAGCCAAGCCAAGCCAAGCCAAGCCCAGCCAAGCCAAGCCAAGCCAAGCCAAGCCAAGCCAAGCCAAGCCAAGCCAAGCCAAGCCAAGCCAAGCCAAGCCAAGCCAAGCCAAGCCAAGCCAAGCCAAGCCAAGCCAAGCCAAGCCAGGCCTAGCTAAAATAAATGAAACCAAGCCACGCCAAGCAAAGCCAAGTTAAGCCAACCCAAGCCAAGCCAAGTCAAGCCAAGCCAAGCCAAGCCAAGCCAAGCCAAGCCAAGCCAAGCCAAGCCAAGCCAAGCCAAGCCAAGCCAAGCCAAGCCAAGCCAAGCCCAGCCAAGCCAAGCCAAGCCAAGCCAAGCCAAGCCAAGCCAAGCCAAGCCAAGCCAAGCCAAGCCAAGCCAAGCCAAGCCAAGCCAAGCCAAGCCAAGCCAAGCCAAGCCAAGCCAAGCCAAGCCAAGCCAACCTAAGCCAACCCAAGCCAAGCCAAGCCAAGCCAAGCCAAGCCAAGCCAAGCCAAGCCAAGCCAAGCCAAGCCAAGCCAAGCCAAGCCAAGCCAAGCCAAGCCAAGCCAAGCCAAGCCAACCTAAGCCAACCCAAGCCAAGCCAAGCCAATCCAAGCCCAGACAAGCCAAGCCAAGCCAAGCCAAGCCAACCCAAGCCAAGCCAAGCAAAGCCAAGTTAAGCCAAGCCAAACCAAGCCAAGCCAAGCCAAGCCAAGCCAAGCCAAGCCAAGCCAAGCCAAGCCAAGTCAAGCCAAGCCAAGCCAAGCTAAGCCAAGCCAAGCCAGGCCAAGCCAAGCCAAGCCAAGGCAAGCTAAGCCAAGCCAAGCCAGGCCAAGCCAAGCCAAGCCAAACCAAGCCAAGCCAAGTCAAGCCAAGCCAAGCCAAGCCAAGCCAAGCCAAGCCAAGCCAAGACAAGCTAAAATAAATAAAACCAAGCCACGCCAAGCCAAGCCAAGCCAAACCAAGCCAAGCCAAGCCAAGCCAAGCCAAGCCATCCAAGCCAAGCCAAGCCAAGCCAAGCCAAGCCAAGCCAAGATAAGCCAAACCAAGCCAAGCCAAGCCAAGCCAAGCCAAGCCAAGCCAAGGCAATACAAGCCAAACCAAGCCAAGCCAAGACAAGCCAAGCCAAGCCAAGCCAAGCCAAGCCAAGCCAAGCCAAGCCAAGCCAAGATAAGCGAAGCCAAGCAAAGCCAAGCCAAGCCAAGCCAAGATAAGCCAAGCCAAGCCAAGCCAAGCCAAGCCAAGCCAAGCCAAGCCAACGCAAGCCAAGATAAGCCAAACCAAGCCAAGCCAAGCCAAGTCAAGCCAAGCCAAGCCAAGCCGAGCCGAGCCAAACCAAGCCAAGCCAAGCCAAGCCAAGCCAAGCCAAGCCAAGCCCAGCCAAGCCAAGCCAAGCCAAGCCAACCCAACCCAAGCCAAGCCAAGCTAAGTTAAGCCAAGCCAAGCCAAGCCAAGCCAAGCCAAGCCAAGCCAAGCCAACCCAAGCCGAGCCGAGCCGAGCCGAGCCAAGCCAAGCCAAGCCAAGCCAAGTAAAGCCAAGCCAAGCCAAGCCAAGCCAAGCCAAGCCAAGCCAAGCCAAGCCAAGCCAAGCCAAGTCAAGCCAAGCCAAGCCAAGCCAAGCCAAGCCAACCCAAGCCAAGCCAAGCCAAGCCAAGCCAAGCCAAGCCAAGCCAAGCCAAGCCAAGCCAAGCCAAGCCAAGCCAAGCCAAGTCAAGCCAAGCCAAGCCAAGCCAAGCCAAGCCAACCCAAGCCAAGCCAAGCCAAGCTAAGTTAAGCCAACCCAAGCCAAGCCAAGCCAAGCCAAGCCAAGCCAACTCAAGCCAAGCCAAGCCAAGCCAAGCCAAGCCAAGCCAAGCCAAGCCAAGCCAAGCCAAGCCAAGCCAAGCCAAGCCAAGCCAAGCCAAGCCAAGCCAAGCCAAGTCAAGCCAAGCCAAGCCAAGCCAAGCCAAGCCAAGCTAAACCAAGCCAAGCCAAGCCAAGAGAAGCCAAGCCAAGCCAATCCAACTCAAGCCAAGCCAAGCCAAGCTAAGCCAAGCCAAGCCAGGCCAAGCCAAGCCAAGCCAAGCCAAGGCAAGCTAAGCCAAGCGAAGCCAGGCCAAACCAAGCCAAGCCATGCCAAGGGAAGCCAACCTAAGCCAAGCCAAGCCAAGCCAAGCCAAACCAAGCCAAGCTACGCCAAGCCAAGCCAGCCCAAACCAAGCCAAGCCAGGCCCAGGCAAGCCAACCTCAGCCAAGCCCAGCCAAGCCAAGCCAAGCCAAGCCAAGCCAAACCAAGCCAAGCCAAGCCAGGCCAGGCCAGACCAGGCCAAGCCAAGCCAAGCCAAGCGAAGCCAAGCCAAGCCAAGCCAAGACAAGCCAAGCCAAGCCAAGCCAAGCCAAGCCAAGCCAAGCCAAGCCAAGTCAAGCCAAGCCAAACCAAGCCCAGCCAAGGCAAGCTAAGCCAAGCCAAGCCAGGCCAAGCCAAGCCAAGCCAAACCAAGCCAAGCCAAGTCAAGCCAAGCCAAGCCAAGCCAAGCCAAGCCAATCCAAGCCAAGCCAAGCAAAGCCAAGCCAAGCCAAGTCAAGCCAAGCCAAGCCAAGCCAAGCCAAGCCAAGCCAAGCCAAGCCAGGCCAAGCCAAGCCAAGCCAAGCCAAGGCAAGCTAAGCCATGCCAAGCCAAGCCAAGCCAAGCTAAGCCAAGCCAAACCAAGCCAAGCCAAGCCAAGCCAAGCCAAGTCAAATCAAGGCAAGCCAACCCAAGCCAAGCCAAGAAAAGCCAAGCCAAGCCAAGCCAAACCAAGCCAAGCAAAGCCAAGCCAAGCCAAGCCAAGCCAGGCCAAGCCAAGCCAAGCCAAGGCAAGCTAAGCCAAACCAAGCCAAGGCAAGCCAACCTAAGCCAACCCAAGCCAAGCCAAGCCAATCCAAGCCCAGACAAGCCAAGCCAAGCCAAGCCAAGCCAACCCAAGCCAAGCCAAGCAAAGCCAAGTTAAGCCAACCCAAGCCAAGCCAAGTCAAGCCAAGCCAAGCCAAGCCAAGCCAAGCCAAGGCAAGCCAAGCCAAGCCAAGCCAAGCCAAGCCAAGCCAAGCCAAGCCAAGCCCAGCCAAGCCAAGCCAAGCCAAGCCAAGCCAAGCCAAGCCAAGCCAAGCCAAGCCAAGCCAAACCAAGCCAAGCCAAGCCAAGCCAAGCCAAGCCAAGCCAAGCCAAGCCAAGCCAAGCCAAGCCAAGCCAAGCCAGGCCTAGCTAAAATAAATGAAACCAAGCCACGCCAAGCCAAGCCAAGCCAAACCAAGCCAAGCCAAGCCAAGCCAAGCCAAGCCAAGATAAGCCAAACCAAGCCAAGCCAAGCCAAGCCAAGCCAAGCCAAGCCAAGCCAATACAAGCCAAGCCAAGCCAAGCCAAGCCAAGCCAAGCCAAGCCAAGCCAAGCCAAGCTAAGCCAAGCCAAGCCCAGCCAAGCCAAGCCAAGCCAAGCCAACCCAACCCAAGCCAAGCCAAGCTAAGTTAAGCCAAGCCAAGCCAAGCCAAGCCAAGCCAAGCCAAGCTAACCCAAGCCGAGCCGAGCCGAGCCGAGATAAGCCAAGCCAAGCCAAGCCAAGTAAAGCCAAGCCAAGCCAAGCCAAGCCCAGCCAAGCCAAGCCAAGCCAAGCCAACCCAAGCCAAGCCAAGCCAAGCCAAGCCAAGGCAAGCCAAGCCAAGCCAAGCCAAGCCAAGCCAAGCCAAGCCAAGCCAAGCCAAGCCAAGTCAAGCCAAGCCAAGCCAAGCCAAGCCAAGCCAATCCAAGCCAAGCCAAGCCAAGCTAAGTTAAGCCAACCCAAGCCAACCCAAGCCAAGCCAAGCCAAGCCAACTCAAGCCAAGCCAAGCCAAGCCAAGCCAAGCCAAGCCAAGCCAAGCCAAGCCAAGCCAAGCCAAGCCAAGCCAAGCCAAGCCAAGCCAAGCCAAGCCAAGCCAAGCCAAGCCAAGCCAAGCCAAGCCAAGCCAAGCCAAGCCAAGCCAAGCCAAGCCAAGCCAAGCCAAGCCAAACCAAGCCAAGCCAAGCCAAGAGAAGCCAAGCCAAGCCAATCCAACCCAAGCCAAGCCAAGCCAAGCTAAGCCAAGCCAAGCCAGGCCAAGCCTAGCCAAGCCAAGCCAAGGCAAGCTAAGCCAAGCGAAGCCAGGCCAAACCAAGCCAAGCCATGCCAAGGCAAGCCAACCTAAGCCAAGCCAAGCCAAGCCAAGCCAAACCAAGCCAAGCTACGCCAAGCCAAGCCAGCCCAAACCAAGCCAAGCCAGGCCCAGGCAAGCCAACCTCAGCCAAGCCCAGCCAAGCCAAGCCAAGCCAAGCCAAGCCAAACCAAGCCAAGCCAAGCCAGGCCAGGCCAGGCCAGGCCAAGCCAAGCCAAGCCAAGCGAAGCCAAGCCAAGCCAAGCCAAGACAAGCCAAGCCAAGCCAAGCCAAGCCAAGCAAAGTCAAGTTAACCCAAGCCCAGCCTAGCGAAACCAAGCCAAGCCAAGCCAAGCCAAGCCAAGCCAAGTCAAGCCAAGCCAAACCAAGCCCAGCCAAGGCAAGCTAAGCCAAGCCAAGCCAGGCCAAGCCAAGCCAAGCCAAACCAAGCCAAGCCAAGTCAAGCCAAGCCAAGCCAAGCCAAGCCAAGCCAATCCAAGCCAAGCCAAGCAAAGCCAAGCCAAGCCAAGTCAAGCCAAGCCAAGCCAAGCCAAGCCAAGCCAAGCCAAGCCAAGCCAGGCCAAGCCAAGCCAAGCCAAGCCAAGGCAAGCTAAGCCATGCCAAGCCAAGCCAAGCCAAGCTAAGCCAAGCCAAACCAAGCCAAGCCAAGCCAAGCCAAGCCAAGTCAAATCAAGGCAAGCCAACCCAAGCCAAGCCAAGAAAAGCCAAGCCAAGCCAAGCCAAGCCAAACCAAGCCAAGCAAAGCCAAGCCAAGCCAAGCCAATCCAGGCCAAGCCAAGCCAAGCCAAGGCAAGCTAAGCCAAACTAAGCCAAGGCAAGCCAACCTAAGCCAACCCAAGCCAAGCCAAGCCAATCCAAGCCCAGACAAGCCAAGCCAAGCCAAGCCAAGCCAACCCAAGCCAAGCCAAGCAAAGCCAAGTTAAGCCAACCCAAGCCAAGCCAAGTCAAGCCAAGCCAAGCCAAGCCAAGCCAAGCCAAGCCAAGCCAAGCCAAGCCAAGCCAACCCAAGCCGAGCCGAGCCGAGCCGAGCCGAGCCAAGCCAAGCCAAGCCAAGCCAAGTAAAGCCAAGCCAAGCCAAGCCAAGCCAAGCCCAGCCAAGCCAAGCCAAGCCAACCCAAGCCAAGCCAAGCCAAGCCAAGGCAAGCCAAGCCAAGCCAAGCCAAGCCAAGCCAAGCCAAGCCAAGCCAAGCCAAGCCAAGCCAAGCCAAGCCAAGCCAGGCCAAGCCAAGCCAAGCCAAGCCAAGGCAAGATAAGCCATGCCAAGCCAAGCCAAGCCAAGCTAAGCCAAGCCAAACCAAGCCAAGCCAAGCCAAGCCAAGCCAAGTCAAATCAAGGCAAGCCAACCCAAGCCAAGCCAAGAAAAACCAAGCCAAGTCAAGCCAAGCCAAACCAAGCCAAGCAAAGCCAAGCCAAGCCAAGCCAAGCCAGGCCAAGCCAAGCCAAGCCAAGGCAAGCTAAGCCAAACCAAGCCAATGCAAGCCAACCTAAGCCAACCCAAGCCAAGCCAAGCCAATCCAAGCCCAGACAAGCCAAGCCAAGCCAAGCCAAGCCAACCCAAGCCAAGCCAAGCCAAGCCAAGTTAAGCCAACCCAAGCCAAGCCAAGTCAAGCCAAGCCAAGCCAAGCCAAGCCAAGCCAAGCTAAGCCAAGCCAAGCCAAGCCAAGCCAAGCCAAGCCAAGCCAAGCCCAGCCAAGCCAAGCCAAGCCAAGCCAAGCCAAGCCAAGCCAAGCCAAGCCAAGCCAAGCCAAGCCAAGCCAAGCCAAGCCAAGCCAAGCCAAGCCAAGCCAAGCCAAGCCAAGCCTAGCTAAAATAAATGAAACCAAGCCACGTCAAGCCAAGCCAAGCCAAACCAAGCCAAGCCAAGCCAAGCCAAGCCAAGCCATCCAAGCCAAGCCAAGCCAAGCCAAGCCAAGCCAAGCCAAGATAAGCCAAACCAAGCCAAGCCAAGCCAAGCCAAGCCAAGCCAAGCCAAGCCAATACAAGCCAAGCCAAGCCAAGCCAAGCCAAGCCAAGCCAAGCCAAGCCAATCCAAGCCCAGACAAGCCAAGCCAAGCCAAGCCAAGCCAACCCAAGCCAAGCCAAGCCAAGCCAAGTTAAGCCAACCCAAGCCAAGCCAAGTCAAGCCAAGCCAAGCCAACCCAAGCCAAGCCAAGCCAAGCCAAGCCAAGCCAAGCCAAGCCAAGCCAAGCCAAGCCCAGCCAAGCCAAGCCAAGCCAAGCCAAGCCAAGCCAAGCCAAGCCAAGCCAAGCCAAGCCAAGCCGAGCCAAGCCAAGCCAAGCCAAGCCAAGCCAAGCCAAGCCAAGCCAAGCCAAGCCAAGCTAAAATAAATGAAACCAAGCCACGCCAAGCCAAGCCAAGCCAAACCAAGCCAAGCCAAGCCAAGCCAAGCCAAGCCAAGCCATCCAAGCCAAGCCAAGCCAAGCCAAGCCAAGCCAAGCCAAGCCAAGATAAGCCAAGCCAAGCCAATACAAGCCAAGCCAAGCCAAGCCAAGCCAAGCCAAGCCAAGCCAAGCCAAGCCAAGCCAACTCAAGCCAAGCCAAGCCAAGCCAAGCCAAGCCAAGCCAAGCCAAGCCAAGCCAAGCCAAGCCAAGCCAAGCCAAGCCGAGCCAAGCCAAGCCAAGCCAATCCAAGCCAAGCAAAGTCAAGCTAACCCAAGCCAAGCCAAGCCAAGCCAAGCCAAGCCAAGCCAAGCCAAGCCAAGCCAAGCCAAGCCAAGCCAAGCCAAACCAAGCCTAGCCAAGCCAAGCCAAGCCAAGCTAAGCCAAGCCAAGCCAGGCCAAGCCAAGCCAAGCCAAGGCAAGCTAAGCCAAGCCAACCCAGGCCAAACCAAGCCAAGCCAAACCAAGGCAAGCCAACCCAAGTCCAGCCAAGCCAAGTCAAGCCAAGCCAAGCCAAGCTAAGCCAAGCCAAGCCAGGCCAAGCCAAGCCAAGCCAAGCCAAGGCAAGCTAAGCCAAGCCAAGCCAGGCCAAGCCAAGCCAAGCCAAACCAAGCCAAGCCAAGTCAAGCCAAGCCAAGCCAAGCCAAGCCAAGCCAATCCAAGCCAAGCCAAGCAAAGCCAAGCCAAGCCAAGTCAAGCCAAGCCAAGTCAAGCCAAGCCAAGCCAAGACAAGCCAAGCCAAGCCAGGCCAAGCCAAGCCAAGCCAAGCCAAGGCAAGCTAAGCCATGCCAAGCCAAGCCAAGCCAAGCTAAGCCAAGCCAAGCCAAGCCAAGCCAAGCCAAGCCAAATCAAGGCAAGTTAACACAAGCCAAGCCAAGAAAAGCCAAGCCAAGCCAAGCCAAGCCAAACCAAGCCAAGCAAAGCCAAGCCAAGCCAAGCCAAGCCAGGCCAAGCCAAGCCAAGCCAAGGCAAGCTAAGCCAAACTAAGCCAATGCAAGCCAACCTAAGCCAAGCCAAGCCAAGCCAAGCCAATCCAAGCCCAGACAAGCCAAGCCAAGCCAAGCCAAGCCAACCCAAGCCAAGCCAAGCCAAGCCAAGTTAAGCCAACCCAAGCCAAGCCAAGTCAAGCCAAGCCAAGCCAACCCAAGCCAAGCCAAGCCAAGCCAAGCCAAGCCAAGCCAAGCCAAGCCAAGCCAAGCCAAGCCAAGCCAAGCCAAGCCCAGCCAAGCCAAGCCAAGCCAAGCCAAGCCAAGCCAAGCCAAGCCAAGCCAAGCCAAGCCAAGCCAAGCCAAGCCAAGCCAAGCCAAGCCAAGCCAAGCCAAGCCAAGCCAAGCCAAGCCAAGCCAAGCCAAGCTAAAATAAATGAAACCAAGCCACGCCAAGCCAAGCCAAGCCAAACCAAGCCAAGCCAAGCCAAGCCAAGCCAAGCCATCCAAGCCAAGCCAAGCCAAGCCAAGCCAAGCCAAGCCAAGATAAGCCAAACCAAGCCAAGCCAAGCCAAGCCAAGCCAAGCCAAGCCAAGGCAATACAAGCCAAACCAAGCCAAGCCAAGACAAGCCAAGCCAAACCAAGCCAAGCCAAGCCAAGCCAAGCCAAGCCAAGCCAAGCCAAGCCAAGCCAAGCCAAGCCAACGCAAGCCAAGATAAGCCAAACCAAGCCAAGCCAAGCCAAGTCAAGCCAAGCCAAGCCAAGCCGAGCCGAGCCAAACCAAGCCAAGCCAAGCCAAGCCAAGCCAAGCCAAGCCAAGCAAAACCAAGCCAAGCCAAGCCAAGCCAAGCCAAGCCAAGCCAAGCCAAGCCAAGCCAAGCCAAGCCAAGCCAAGCCAAGCCGAGCCGAGCCAAGCCAAGCCAAGCCAAGCCAAGCCAAGCCAAGCCAAGCCAAGCCAAGCCAAGCCAAGCCAAGCCAAGCCAAGCCAAGCTAAAATAAATGAAACCAAGCCACGCCAAGCCAAGCCAAGCCAAACCAAGCCAAGCCAAGCCAAGCCAAGCCAAGCCATTCAAGCCAAGCCAAGCCAAGCCAAGCCAAGCCAAGCCAAGCCAAGATAAGCCAAGCCAAGCCAATACAAGCCAAGCCAAGCCAAGCCAAGCCAAGCCAAGCCAAGCCAAGCCAAGCCAAGCCAAGCCAAGCCAAGCCAAGCCAAGCCAAGCCAAGCCAAGCCAAGCCAAGCCGAGCCAAGCCAAGCCAAGCCAATCCAAGCCAAGCAAAGTCAAGCTAACCCAAGCCAAGCCAAGCCAAGCCAAGCCAAGCCAAGCCAAGCCAAGCCAAGCCAAGCCAAGCCAAGCCAAGCCAAGCCAAGCCAAACCAAGCCTAGCCAAGCCAAGCCAAGCCAAGCTAAGCCAAGCCAAGCCAGGCCAAGCCAAGCCAAGCCAAGGCAAGCTAAGCCAAGCCAAACCAGGCCAAACCAAGCCAAGCCAAACCAAGGCAAGCCAACCCAAGGCCAGCCAAGCCAAGTCAAGCCAAGCCAAGGCAAGCTAAGCCAAGCCAAGCCAGGCCAAGCCAAGCCAAGCCAAGCCAAGGCAAGCTAAGCCAAGCCAAGCCAGGCCAAGCCAAGCCAAGCCAAACCAAGCCAAGCCAAGTCAAGCCAAGCCAAGCCAAGCCAAGCCAAGCCAATCCAAGCCAAGCCAAGCAAAGCCAAGCCAAGCCAAGCCAAGCCAAGCCAAGCCAAGTCAAGCCAAGCCAAGCCAAGCCAAGCCAAGCCAACCCAAGCCAAGCCAAGCCAAGCTAAGTTAAGCCAACCCAAGACAAGCCAAGCCAAGCCAAGCCAAGCCAACTCAAGCCAAGCCAAGCCAAGCCAAGCCAAGCCAAGCCAAGCCAAGCCAAGCCAAGCCAAGCCAAGCCAAGCCAACTCAAGCCAAGCCAAGCCAAGCCAAGCCAAGCCAAGCCAAGCCAAGCCAAGCCAAGCCAAGCCAAGCCAACTCAAGCCAAGCCAAGCCAAGCCAAGCCAAGCCAAGCCAAGCCAAGAGAAGCCAAGCCAAGCCAAGCCAAGCCAAGCCAAGCCAAGCCAAGCCAAGCCAAATCAAGGCAAGCCAAGCCAAGCCAAGCCAAGCCAAGCCAAGCCAAGCCAAGCCAAGCCAAGCCCAGCCAAGCCAAGCCAAGCCAAGCCAAGCCAAGCTAAGCCAAGCCAAGCCCAGACAAGCCAAGCCACGCCAAGCCAAGCCTAGGCAAGAGAAGCCAAGCCAAGCCAATCCAACCCAAGCCAAGCCAAGCCAAGCCAAGCCAAGCCAAGCCAAGCCAAGCCAAGCAAAGCTAAAATAAGTGAAACCAAGCCATGCCAAGCCAAGACAAGCCAAACCAAGTTAAGCCAAGCCAAGCCAAGCCAAGCCAAGCCAAGCCAAGCCAAGCCAAGCCAAGCCAAGCCAAGCCAAGCCAAACCAAGCCAAGCCAAGCCAAGCCAAGCCAAGCCAAGCCAAGACAAGTTAAGCCAACCCAAGCCAAGCCAAACCAAGCCAAGCCAAGCCAAGCCAAGCCAAGCCAAGCCAAACCAAGCCAAGCCAAGCCAAACCAAGCCAAGCCAAGCCAAGCCCAGCCAAGCCAAGCCAAGCCAAGCCAACCCAAGCCAAGCCAAGCCAAGCTAAGCCAAGCCAAGCAAAGACAAGCCAAGCCAAGCCAAGCCAAGCCTAGGCAAGAGAAGCCAAGCCAAGCCAATCCAACCCAAGCCAAGCCAAGCCAAGCCAAGCCAAGCCAAGCCAAGCCAAGCAAAGCTAAAATAAATGAAACCAAGCCATGCCAATCCAAGACAAGCCAAACAAGTTAAGCCAAGCCAAGCCAAGCCAAGCCAAGCCAAGCCAAGCCAAGCCAAGCCAAGCCAAGCCAAGCCAAACCAAGCCAAGCCAAGCCAAGCCAAGCCAAGCCAAGCCAAGACAAGTTAAGCCAACCCAAGCCAAGCCAAACCAAGCCAAGCCAAGCCAAGCCAAGCCAAGCCAAGCCAAACCAAGCCAAGCCAAGCCAAACCAAGCCAAGCCAAGCCAAGCCCAGCCAAGCCAAGCCAAGCCAAGCCAACCCAAGCCAAGCCAAGCCAAGTTAAACCAACCCAAGCCAAGCCAAGCCAAGCCAAGACAAGCCAAGCCAAGCCAAGCCAAGCCTAGGCAAGAGAAGCCAAGCCAAGCCAATCCAACCCAAGCCAAGCCAAGCCAAGCCAAGCCAAGCCAAGCCAAGCCAAGCCAAGCCAAGCCAAGCAAAGCTAAAATAAATGAAACCAAGCCATGCCAAGCCAAGACAAGCCAAACCAAGTTAAGCCAAGCCAAGCCAAGCCAAGCCAAGCCAAGCTAAGCCAATCCAAGCCAAGCCAAGCCAAACCAAGCCAAGCCAAGCCAAGCCAAGCCAAGCCAAGCCAAGACAAGTTAAGCCAACCCAAGCCAAGCCAAACCAAGCCAAGCCAAGCCAAGCCAAGCCAAGCCAAGCCAAACCAAGCCAAGCCAAGCCAAACCAAGCCAAGCCAAGCCAAGCCCAGCCAAGCCAAGCCAAGCCCAGCCAAGCCAAGCCAAGCCAAGCCAACCCAAGCCAAGCCAAGCCAAGTTAAGCCAACCCAAGCCAAGCCAAGCCAAGCCAAACCAAGCCAACCCAAACCAAGCCAAGCCAAGCCAAGCCAAGCCAAGCCAAGCCAAGCCAAGCCAAGCCAAGCCAAGCCAAGCCAAGCCAAGCCAAGCCAAGCCAAGTCAAGCCAAGCCAAACCAAGCCCAGCCAAGCCAAGCCAAGCCAAGCTAAGTCAAGCCAAGCCAGGCCAAGCCAAGCCAAGCCAAGCCAAGGCAAGCTAAGTCAAGCCAAGCCAGGCCAAACCAAGCCAAGCCAAGCCAAGGCAAGCCAACCCAAGCCAAGCCAAGCCAAGCCAAGCCAAGCCAAGCCAAACCAAGCCAAGCAAAGCCAAGCCAAGCCAAGCCAAGCCAGGCCAATCCAAGCCAAGCCAAGCCAAGGCAAGCTAAGCCAAACCAAGCCAGGCCAAACCAAGCCAATTGGCTTGGCTTGGCTTGGGTTGGCTTGCCTTGGCTTGGCTTGGCTTGGCTTGGCTTGGATGGCTTGGCTTGGCTTGGCTTGGCTTGGCTTGGTTTGGCTTGGCTTGGCTTGGCGTGGCTTGGTTTCATTTATTTTAGCTTGGCTTGGCTTGGCTTGGCTTGGCTTGGCTTGGCTTGGCTTGGTTTGGCTTGGCTTGGCTTGGCTTGGCTTGGCTTGGCTTGGCTTGGCTTGGGTTGGCTTGCCTTGGCTTGGCTTGGCTTGGCTTTTCTTGGCTTGGCTTGGGTTGGCTTGCCTTGGTTTGGCTTGGCTTCGCTTGGCTTGGCTTAGCTTGACTTGGCTTGGCTTGGCATGGCTTAGCTTACCTTGGCTTGGCTTGGCTTGGCTTGGCCTGGCTTGGCTTGGCTTGGCTTGGCTTGGCTTGGCTTGGCTTGGCTTGGCTTGGCTTGGCTTGGCTTGGCTTTGCTTGGCTTGGCTTGGATTGGCTTGGCTTGGCTTGGCTTGGCTTGGCCTGACTTGGCTTGGCTTGGCTTGGCTTGGCTTGGCTTGGCTTGGCTTGACTTGGCTTGGCTTGGCTTGGCTTGGCTTGGCTTGGCTTGGCTTGGCTTGGCCTGGCTTGGCTTGGCTTAGCTTGCCTTGGCTTGGCTTGGCTTGGCTTGGCCTGGTTTGGCTTGGCTTAGCTTGGCTTGGCTTGGCTTGACTTGGCTTGGCTGGACTTGGGTTGGCTTGCCTTGGCTTGGCTTGGCTTGGTTTGGCCTGGCTTGGCTTGGCTTAGCTTGGCTTGGCTTGGCTTGGCTAGGCTTGGTTTGTCTTGGCTTGGCTTGGCTTGGCTTGGCTTGGCTTGGCTTGGCTTGGCTTGGCTTGGGTTAGCTTGACTTTGCTTGGCTTGGATTGGCTTGGCTTGGCTTGGCTCGGCTGGGCTTGGTTTGGCTTGGCTTGGCTTGGCTTGGCTTGGCTTGGCTTGGCTTGGCTTGGCTTGGCTTGGCTTGGCTTGGCTTGGCTTGGCTTGGCTTGGCTTGGCTTGGCTTGGCTTGGCTTGGCTTGGCTTGGCTTGGATTGGCTTGGCTTGGCTTGGCTTGGCTTGGCTTGGCTTGGTTTGGCTTGGCTTGGCTTGGCTTGGCTTGGCTTGGCTTGGCTTGGCTTGGCTTGGCTTGGCTTGGCTTGGCTTGGCTTGGTTTGGCTTGGATTGGCTTGTCTTGGTTTGGCTTGGCTTGGCTTGGCTTGGCTTGGCTTGGCTTGGCTTGGCTTGGCTTGGCTTGGCTTGGCTTGGCTTGACTTGGCTTGGCTTGGCTTGGTTTGGCTTGGCTTGGCTTTGCTTGGCTTGGCTTGGCTTGGCTTGGCTTGGCTTGGCTTGGCTTGGCTGGGCTTGGCTTGGTTTGGCTTGGCTTGGCTTGACTTGGCTTGGCTTGGCTTGGGTTGGCTTGCCTTGGCTTGGCTTGGCTTGGCTTGGTTTGGCTTGGCTTGGCTTGGCTTGGCTTGTCTGGGCTTGGATTGGCTTGGCTTGGCTTGGCTTGGCTTGGCTTGGCTTGGCTTGGCTTGTATTGGCTTGGCTTGGCTTGGCTTGGCTTGGCTTGGCTTGGCTTGGTTTGGCTTATCTTGGCTTGGCTTGGCTTGGCTTGGCTTGGCTTGGTTTGGCTTGGCTTGGCTTGGCGTGGCTTGGTTTCATTTATTTTAGCTAGGCCTGGCTTGGCTTGGCTTGGCTTGGCTTGGCTTGGCTTGGCTTGGCTTGGCTTGGTTTGGCTTGGCTTGGCTTGGCTTGGCTTGGCTTGGCTTGGCTTGGCTTGGCTTGGCTTGGCTTGGCTGTTCTTGGCTTGGCTTGGCTTGGCTTGGCATGGCTTGGCTTGGCTTGGCTTGGCTTGGCTTGGCTTGGCTTGGCTTGGCTTGGCTTGACTTGGCTTGGCTTGGGTTGGCTTAACTTGGCTTTGCTTGGCTTGGCTTGGGTTGGCTTGGCTTGGCTTGGCGTGGCTTGTCTGGGCTTGGATTGGCTTGGCTTGGCTTGGGTTGGCTTAGGTTGGCTTGCCTTGGCTTGGTTTGGCTTAGCTCACCTTGGCTTGGCTTGGCTTGGCCTGGCTTGGCTTGGCTTGGCTTGGCTTTGCTTGGCTTGGTTTGGCTTGGCTTGGCTTGGCTTGGCTTTTCTTGGCTTGGCTTGGGTTGGCTTGCCTTGATTTGACTTGGCTTGGCTTGGCTTGGCTTGGCTTGGTTTGGCTTGGCTTAGCTTGGCTTGGCTTGGCTTGGAATGGCTTAGCTTGGCTTGGCTTGGCTTGGCTTGGCTTGGCCTGGCTTGGCTTGGCTTGGCTTGGCTTGGCTTGGCTTGGCTTGGCTTGACTTGGCTTGGCTTGGCTTTGCTTGGCTTGGCTTGGATTGGCTTGGCTTGGCTTGGCTTGGCTTGGCTTGACTTGGCTTGGCTTGGTTTGGCTTGGCTTGGCTTGGCCTGGCTTGGCTTGGCTTAGCTTGCCTTGGCTGGGCTTGGTTTGGCTTGGCTTGACTTGGCTTGGCTTGGCTTGGCTTGGCTTGGCTTGGCTTCGCTAGGCTGGGCTTGGGTTAACTTGACTTTGCTTGGCTTGGCTTGGCTTGGCTTGGCTTGTCTTGGCTTGGCTTGGCTTGGCTTCGCTTGGCTTGGCTTGGCTTGGCCTGGCCTGGCCTGGCCTGGCTTGGCTTGGCTTGGTTTGGCTTGGCTTGGCTTGGCTTGGCTTGGCTGGGCTTGGCTGAGGTTGGCTTGCCTGGGCCTGGCTTGGCTTGGTTTGGGCTGGCTTGGCTTGGCGTAGCTTGGGTTGGTTTGGCTTGGCTTGGCTTGGCTTGGCTTAGGTTGGCTTGCCTTGGCATGGCTTGGCTTGGTTTGGCCTGGCTTCGCTTGGCTTAGCTTGCCTTGGCTTGGCTTGGCTTGGCTTGGCCTGGCTTGGCTTGGCTTAGCTTGGCTTGGCTTGGCTTGGGTTGGATTGGCTTGGCTTGGCTTCTCTTGGCTTGGCTTGGCTTGGTTTGGCTTGGCTTGGCTTGGCTTGGCTTGGCTTGGCTTGGCTTGGCTTGGCTTGGCTTGGCTTGGCTTGGCTTGGCTTGGCTTGGCTTGGCTTGGCTTGGCTTGGCTTGGCTTGGCTTGGCTTGGCTTGGCTTGGCTTGGCTTGGCTTGGCTTGAGTTGGCTTGGCTTGGCTTGGCTTGGCTTGGCTTGGGTTGGCTTAACTTATCTTGGCTTGGCTTGGCTTGGGTTGGCTTGGCTTGGCTTGGCTTGGCTTGGCTTGACTTGGCTTGGCTTGGCTTGGCTTGGCTTGGCTTGGCTTGGCTTGGCTTGGCTTGGGTTGGCTTGGCTTGGCTTGGCTTGGCTGGGCTTGGCTTGGCTTGGCTTGGCTTGGCTTTCCTTGGCTTGGCTTGGCTTGGCTTGGCTCGGCTCGGCTCGGCTCGGCTTGGGTTGGCTTGGCTTGGCTTGGCTTGGCTTGGCTTGGCTTGGCTTGGCTTGGCTTGGCTTGGCTTGGCTTGGCTTGGCTTGGCTTGGCTTGGCTTGGCTTGGCTTGGCTTGGCTTGGCTTGGCTTGGCTTGGCTTGGCTTGGCTTGGCTTGGCTTGGCTTGGCTTGTCTTGGGTTGGCTTGGCTTGGCTTGGCTTGGTTTGGCTTGTCTTGGCTTGGCATGGCTGGGTTTCATTTATTTTAGCTTTGCTTGGCTTGGCTTGGCTTGGCTTGGCTTGGCTTGGCTTGGCTTGGCTTGGCTTGGCTTGGCTTGGGTTGGGTTGGATTGGCTTGTATTGGCTTCTCTTGGCTTGTCTTGGCTTGGCTTGGCTTGGCTTGGCTTGGCTTGGCTTGGGTTGGCTTGGCTTGGCTTGGCTTGGTTTGGCTTGTCTTGGCTTGGCATGGCTTGGTTTCATTTATTTTAGCTTGGCTTGGCTTGGCTTGGCTTGGCTTGGCTTGACTTGGCTTGGGTTGGCTTAACTTGTCTTGGCTTGGCTTGGCTTGGCTTCTCTTGGCTTGGCTTGGCTTGGCTTGGCTTGGCTTGTCTTGGCTTGGCTTGGCTTGGCTTAGCTTGGCTTGGCTTGGCTTGGCTTGGCTTGGCTTGGCTTGGCTTGGCTTGGCTTGGCTTGGCTTGGCTTGGCTTGTCTTGGGTTGGCTTGGCTTGGCTTGGCTTGGTTTGGCTTGTCTTGGCTTGGCATGGCTTGGTTTCATTTATTTTAGCTTTGCTTGGCTTGGCTTGGCTTGGCTTGGCTTGGCTTGGCTTGGCTTGGCTTGGCTTGGCTTGGCTTGGGTTGGATTGGCTTGTATTGGCTTCTCTTGGCTTGGCTTGGCTTGGCTTGGCTTGGCTTGGCTTGGCTTAGCTTGTCTTGTCTTGGCTTGGCTTAGCTTGGCTTGGCTTGGCTTGGCTTGGGTTGGCTTGGCTTGGCTTGGCTTGGCTTGGGTTGGCTTGCCTTGGCTTGGCTTGGCTTGGTTTGGCCTGGCTTGGTTTGGCTTAGCTTGCCTTGGCTTGGCTTGGCTTGGATTGGCCTGGCTTGGCTTGGCTTGGCTTGGCTTGGCTTGGGTTGGCTTGCCTTGGCTTGGCTTGGCTTGGTTTGGCCTGGCTTGGCTTGACTTAGCTTGCCTTGGCTTGGCTTGGCTTGGCTTGGCTTGGCCTGGCTTGGCTTGACTTAGCTTGGCTAGGCTTGGCTTGGCTGGGCTTGGTTTGGCTTGGCTTGACTTGGCTTGGCTTGGCTTGGCTTGGCTTGGCTTCGCTAAGCTTGGCTTAGGTTAACTTGACTTTGCTTGGCTTGGCTTGGCTTGGCTTGGCTTGCCTTGGCTTGGCTTGGCTTGGCTTGGCCTGGATTGGCTTGACTTAGCTTGGCTTGGCTTGGCTTGGCTGGGCTTGGTTTGGCTTGGCTTGACTTGGCTTGGCTTGGCTTGGCTTGGCTTGGCTTCGCTAAGCTTGGCTTAGGTTAACTTGACTTTGCTTGGCTTGGCTTGGCTTGGCTTGGCTTGTCTTGGCTTGGCTTGGCTTGGCTTGGCTTGGCTTGGCTTGGCCTGGCCTGGCCTGGCCTGGCTTGGCTTGGCTTGGTTTGGCTTGGCTTGGCTTGGCTTGGCTTGGCTTGGCTTGGCTGGGCTTGGCTGAGGTTGGCTTGCCTGGGCTTGGCTTGGCTTGGTTTGGGCTGGCTTGGCTTGGCGTAGCTTGGCTTGGTTTGGCTTGGCTTGGCTTGGCTTAGGTTGGCTTGCCTTGGCATGGCTTGGCTTGGTTTGGCCTGGCTTCGCTTGGCTTAGCTTGCCTTGGCTTGGCTTGGCTTGGCTTGGCCTGGCTTGGCTTGGCTTAGCTTGGCTTGGCTTGGCTTGGGTTGGATTGGCTTGGCTTGGCTTCTCTTGGCTTGGCTTGGCTTGGTTTAGCTTGGCTTGGCTTGGCTTGGCTTGGCTTGGCTTGGCTTGGCTTGGCTTGGCTTGGCTTGGCTTGGCTTGGCTTGGCTTGGCTTGGCTTGGCTTGGCTTGGCTTGCCTTGGCTTGGCTTGGCTTGGCTTGGCTTGGCTTGGCTTGGCTTGAGTTGGCTTGGCTTGGCTTGGCTTGGCTTGTCTTGGGTTGGCTTGGCTTGGCTTGGCTTGGCTTTGCTTGGCTTGGTTTGGCTTGGCTTGGCTTGGCTTGGCTTTTCTTGGCTTGGCTTGGGTTGGCTTGCCTTGATTTGGCTTGGCTTGGCTTGGCTTGGCTTGGCTTGGCTTGGCTTGGCTTAGCTTGGCTTGGCTTGGCTTGGTATGGCTTAGCTTGCCTTGGCTTGGCTTGGCTTGGCTTGTCCTGGCTTGGCTTGGATTGGCTTGGCTTGGCTTGGCTTGGCTTGGCTTGACTTGGCTTGGCTTGGCTTTGCTTGGCTTGGCTTGGATTGGCTTGGCTTGGGTTGGCTTGACTTGGCTTGGCTTGGTTTGGCTTGGCTTGGCTTGGCCTGGCTTGGCTTGGCTTAGCTTGCCTTGGCTTGGCTTGGCTTGGCTTGGCCTGGCTTAGCTTGGCTTAGCTTGACTTGGCTTGGCTTGACTTGGCTTGGCTGGACTTGGGTTGGCTTGCCTTGGTTTGGCTTGGCTTGGTTTGGCCTGGTTTGGCTTGGCTTAGCTTGCCTTGGCTTGGCTTGGCTTGGCCTGGCTTGGCTTGGCTTAGCTTGGCTTGGCTTGGCTTGGCTAGGCTTGGTTTGGCTTGGCTTGGCTTGGCTTGGCTTGGCTTGGCTTGGCTTGGCTTGGCTTGGCTTGGCTTGGCTTGGGTTAGCTTGACTTTGCTTGGCTTGGATTGGCTTGGCTTGGCTTGGCTCGGCTTGGCTTGGCTTGGCTTGGCTTGGCTTGGCTTGAATTGGCTTGGCTTGGCTTGGCTTGGCTTGGCTTGGCTTGGCTTGGCTTGGCTTGGCTTGGCTTGGCTTGGCTTGGCTTGTATTGGCTTGGCTTGGCTTATCTTGGCTTGGCTTGGCTTGGCTTGGCTTGGATGGCTTGGCTTGGCTTGGCTTGGCTTGGCTTGGTTTGGCTTGGCTTGGCTTGGCGTGGCTTGGTTTCATTTATTTTAGCTTGGCTTGGCTTGGCTTGGCTTGGCTTGGCTTGGCTTGGCTTGGCTTGGCTTGGCTTGGCTTGGCTTGGCTTGGCTTGGCTTGGCTTGGCTTGGCTTGGCTTGGCTTGGCTTGGCTTGGCTTGGCTTGGCTTGGCTTGGGTTGGCTTGGCTTGGCTTGGCTTGGCTTGGGTTGGCTTGCCTTGGCTTGACTTGGCTTGGCTTGGGTTGGCTTAACTTGGCTTGGCTTGGCTTGGCTTGGGTTGGCTTGGCTTGGCTTGGCTTGGCTTGTCTGGGCTTGGATTGGCTTGGCTTGGCTTGGCTTGGCTTGGCTTGGCTTGGCTTGGCTTGTATTGGCTTGGCTTGGCTTGGCTTGGCTTGGCTTGGCTTGGCTTGGTTTGGCTTATCTTGGCTTGGCTTGGCTTGGCTTGGCTTGGCTTGGTTTGGCTTGGCTTGGCTTGGCGTGGCTTGGTTTCATTTATTTTAGCTAGGGCTGGCTTGGCTTGGCTTGGCTTGGCTTGGCTTGGCTTGGCTTGGCTTGGCTTGGCTTGGCTTGGCTTGGCTTGGCTTGGCTTGGCTTGGCTTGGCTTGGCTTGGCTTGGCTTGGCTTGGCTTGGCTTGGTTTGGCTTGGCTTGGCTGGGCTTGGCTTGGCTTGGCTTGGCTTGGCTTGGCTTGGCTTGGCTTGGCTTGGCTTGGCTTGGCTTGGCTTGGCTTGGCTTGGCTTGGCTTGACTTGGCTTGGCTTGGGTTGGCTTAACTTGGCTTTGCTTGGCTTGGTTTGGGTTGGCTTGGCTTGGCTTGGCTTGGCTTGTCTGGGCTTGGATTGGCTTGGCTTGGCTTGGGTTGGCTTAGGTTGGCTTGCCTTGGCTTGGTTTGGCTTAGCTTGCCTTGGCTTGGCTTGGCTTGGCCTGGCTTGGCTTGGCTTGGCTTGGCTTTGCTTGGCTTGGTTTGGCTTGGCTTGGCTTGGCTTGGCTTTTCTTGGCTTGGCTTGGGTTGGCTTGCCTTGATTTGACTTGGCTTGGCTTGGCTTGGCTTGGCTTGGTTTGGCTTGGCTTAGCTTGGCTTGGCTTGGCTTGGCATGGCTTAGCTTGCCTTGGCTTGGCTTGGCTTGGCTTGGCCTGGCTTGGCTTGGCTTGGCTTGGCTTGGCTTGGCTTGGCTTGGCTTGACTTGGCTTGGCTTGGCTTTGCTTGGCTTGGCTTGGATTGGCTTGGCTTGGCTTGGCTTGGCTTGACTTGGCTTGGCTTGGTTTGTCTTGGCTTGGCTTGGCCTGGCTTGGCTTGGCTTAGCTTGCCTTGGCTTGGCTTGGCTTGGCCTGGCTTGGCTTGGCTTGACTTGGCTTGGCTGGACTTGGGTTGGCTTGCCTTGGTTTGGCTTGGCTTGGTTTGGCCTGGCTTGGCTTGGCTTAGCTTGCCTTGGCTTGGCTTGGCTTGGCCTGGCTTGGCTTGGCTTAGCTTGGCTTGGCTTGGCTTGGCTAGGCTTGGTTTGGCTTGGCTTGGCTTGGCTTGGCTTGGCTTGGCTTGGCTTGGCTTGGCTTGGCTTGGCTTGGGTTAGCTTGACTTTGCTTGGCTTGGATTGGCTTGGCTTGGCTTGGCTCGGCTCGGCTCGGCTCGGCTCGGCTCGGCTCGGCTCGGCTGGGCTTGGCTTGGCTTGGCTTGGCTTGGCTTGGCTTGGCTTGGCTTGGCTTGGCTTGGCTTGGCTTGGCTTGGCTTGGCTTGGCTTGGCTTGGCTTGGCTTGGCTTGGCTTGGCTTGGCTTGGCTTGGCTTGGCTTGGCTTGGCTTGGCTTGGCTTGGCTTGGCTTGGTTTGGCTTGGGTTGGCTTGGCTTGGCTTGGCTTGCCTGGGCTTGGATTGGCTTGGCTTGGCTTGGCTTGGCTGGCTTGGCTTGGCTTGGCTTGGCTGGGCTTAGCTTAGGTTGGCTTGCCTGGGCTTGGCTTGGTTTGGTTTGGCCTGGCTTGGCTTGACTTAGCTTGGCTTGGCTTGGCTTGGCTTGGCTTGGCTTGGCTTGGCTGGGCTTAGCTTAGGTTGGCTTGCCTGTGCTTGGCTTGGTTTGGTTTGGCCTGGCTTGGCTTGACTTAGCTTGGCTTGACTTGGCTTGGCTTGGCTTGGCTTGGCTTGGCTTGGCTTGGCTTGGCTTGGCTTGGCTTGGCTTGGCTTGGGTTGGATTGGCTTGGCTTGGCTTCTCTTGGCTTGGCTTCTCTTGGCTTGGCTGGGCTTGGCTTGGCTTGGCTTGGCTTGGCTTGGCTTGGCTTGGCTTGGCTTGGCTTGGCTTGGCTTGGCTTGGCTTGGCTTGGCTTGGCTTGGCTTGGCTTGGCTTGGTTTCTGTTGGCTTGGTTTGGCTTGGCTTGGCTTGGCTTGTGTTGGCTTAACTTGGCTTGGCTTGCCTTGGGTTGGCTTGCCTTGGCTTGGCTTGGCTGGGCTTGGCTTGGCTTGGCTTGGTTTGGCTTGGCTTGGCTTGGTTTGGCTTGGCTTGGCTTGGCTTGGCTTGGTTTGGCTTGGCTTGGGTTGGCTTAACTTGTCTTGGCTTGGCTTGGCTTGGCTTGGCTTGGCTTGGCTTGGCTTGGCTTGGCTTGGCTTGGCTTGGCTTGACTTGGCTTGGCTTGGCCTGGCTTGGCTTGGCTTGGCTTGGCTTGGCTTGGCTTGGCTTGGCTTGACTTGGCTTGGCTTGGCTTTGCTTGGCTTGGCTTGGATTGGCTTGGCTTGGCTTGGCTTGGCTTGGCTTGACTTGGCTTGGCTTGGTTTGGCTTGGCTTGGCTTGGCCTGGCTTGGCTTGGCTTAGCTTGCCTTGGCTTGGCTTGGCTTGGCTTGGCCTGGCTTGGCTTGGCTTAGCTTGGCTTGGCTTGGCTTGACTTGGCTTGGCTGGACTTGGGTTGGCTTGCCTTGGTTTGGCTTGGCTTGGTTTGGCCTGGCTTGGCTTGGGTTAGCTTGCCTTGGCTTGGCTTGGCTTGGCCTGGCTTGGCTTGGCTTAGCTTGGCTTGGCTTGGCTTGGCTAGGCTTGGTTTGGCTTGGCTTGGCTTGGCTTGGCTTGGCTTGGCTTGGCTTGGCTTGGCTTGGCTTGGGTTAGCTTGACTTTGCTTGGCTTGGATTGGCTTGGCTTGGCATGGCTCGGCTCGGCTCGGCTCGGCTCGGCTCGGCTCGGCTCGGCTGGGCTTGGCTTGGCTTGGCTTGGCTTGGCTTGGCTTGGCTTGGCTTGGCTTGGCTTGGCTTGGCTTGGCTTGGCTTGGCTTGGCTTGGCTTGGCTTGGCTTGGCTTGGCTTGGCTTGGCTTGGCTTGGCTTGGCTTGGCTTGGCTTGGCTTGGCTTGGTTTGGCTTGGGTTGGCTTGGCTTGGCTTGGCTTGCCTGGGCTTGGATTGGCTTGGCTTGGCTTGGCTTGGCTGGCTTGGCTTGGCTTGGCTTGGCTGGGCTTAGCTTAGGTTGGCTTGCCTGGGCTTGGCTTGGTTTGGTTTGGCCTGGCTTGGCTTGACTTAGCTTGGCTTGGCTTGGCTTGGCTTGGCTTGGCTTGGCTTGGCTTGGCTGGGCTTAGCTTAGGTTGGCTTGCCTGGGCTTGGCTTGGTTTGGTTTGGCCTGGCTTGGCTTGACTTAGCTTGGCTTGACTTGGCTTGCCTTGGCTTGGCTTGGCTTGGCTTGGCTTGGCTTGGCTTGGCTTGGCTTGGGTTGGATTGGCTTGGCTTGGCTTCTCTTGGCTTGGCTGGGCTTGGCTTGGCTTGGCTTGGCTTGGCTTGGCTTGGCTTGGCTTGGCTTGGCTTGGCTTGGCTTGGCTTGGCTTGGCTTGGCTTGGCTTGGCTTGGCTTGGCTTGGCTTGGCTTGGCTTGGCTTGGCTTGGTTTCTGTTGGCTTGGTTTGGCTTGGCTTGGCTTGGCTTGTGTTGGCTTAACTTGGCTTGGCTTGCCTTGGGTTGGCTTGCCTTGGCTTGGCTTGGCTGGGCTTGGCTTGGCTTGGCTTGGTTTGGCTTGGCTTGGCTTGGTTTGGCTTGGCTTGGCTTGGCTTCTCTTGGTTTGGCTTGGCTTGGGTTGGCTTAACTTGTCTTGGCTTGGCTTGGCTTGGCTTGGCTTGGCTTGGCTTGGCTTGGCTTGGCTTGGCTTGGCTTGGCTTGGCTTGGCTTGGCTTAGCTTGGCTTGGCTTGGCTTGGCTTGGCTTGGCTTGGCTTTCGCTTGGCTTGGCTTGGCTTGGCTTGGCTTGGCTTGGCTTGGCTTGGCTTGGCTTGGCTTGGCTTGGCTTGGCTTGGCTTGGCTTGGCTTGGCTTGGCTGGGCTTAGCTTAGGTTGGCTTGCCTGGGCTTGGCTTGGTTTGGTTTGGCCTGGCTTGGCTTGACTTAGCTTGGCTTGACTTGGCTTGGCTTGGCTTGGCTTGGCTTGGCTTGGCTTGGCTTGGCTTGGCTTGGCTTGGGTTGGATTGGCTTGGCTTGGCTTCTCTTGGCTTGGCTGGGCTTGGCTTGGCTTGGCTTGGCTTGGCTTGGCTTGGCTTGGCTTGGCTTGGCTTGGCTTGGCTTGGCTTGGCTTGGCTTGGCTTGGCTTGGCTTGGCTTGGCTTGGCTTGGTTTCTGTTGGCTTGGTTTGGCTTGGCTTGGCTTGGCTTGTGTTGGCTTAACTTGGCTTGGCTTGCCTTGGGTTGGCTTGCCTTGGCTTGGCTTGGCTGGGCTTGGCTTGGCTTGGCTTGGTTTGGCTTGGCTTGGCTTGGTTTGGCTTGGCTTGGCTTGGCTTCTCTTGGTTTGGCTTGGCTTGGGTTGGCTTAACTTGTCTTGGCTTGGCTTGGCTTGGCTTGGCTTGGCTTGGCTTGGCTTGGCTTGGCTTGGCTTGGCTTGGCTTGGCTTGGCTTGGCTTGGCTTGGCTTGGCTTGGCTTGGCTTAGCTTGGCTTGGCTTGGCTTGGCTTGGCTTGGCTTTCGCTTGGCTTGGCTTGGCTTGGCTTGGCTTGGCTTGGCTTGGCTTGGCTTGGCTTGGCTTGGCTTGGCTTGGTTTCTGTTGGCTTGGTTTGGCTTGGCTTGGCTTGGCTTGTGTTGGCTTAACTTGGCTTGGCTTGCCTTGGGTTGGCTTGCCTTGGCTTGGCTTGGCTGGGCTTGGCTTGGCTTGGCTTGGTTTGGCTTGGCTTGGCTTGGTTTGGCTTGGCTTGGCTTGGCTTCTCTTGGTTTGGCTTGGCTTGGGTTGGCTTAACTTGTCTTGGCTTGGCTTGGCTTGGCTTGGCTTGGCTTGGCTTGGCTTGGCTTGGCTTGGCTTGGCTTGGCTTAGCTTGGCTTGGCTTGGCTTGGGTTGGATTGGCTTGGCTTGGCTTCTCTTGGCTTGGCTTGGCTTGGCTTGGCTTGGCTTGGCTTGGCTTGGCTTGTCTTGGCTTGGCTAGGCTTGGCTTGGCTTGGCTTGGCTTGGCTTGGCTTGGCTTGGCTTGGCTTGGCTTGGCTTGGCTTGGCTTGGCTTGGCTTGGCTTGGCTTGGCTTGGCTTGGCTTGGCTTGGCTTGGCTTGGCTTGAGTTGGCTTGGCTTGGCTTGGCTTGGCTTGGGTTGGCTTAACTTAGCTTGGCTTGGCTTGGCTTGGGTTGGCTTGGCTTGAGTTGGCTTGGCTTGGCTTGGCTTGGCTTGGCTTGGGTTGGCTTAACTTAGCTTGGCTTGGCTTGGCTTGGCTTGGCTTGGCTTGGCTTGGCTTGGCTTGGCTTGGCTTGGCTTGGCTTGGCTTGGCTTGGCTTGGCTTGGCTTGGCTTGGCTTGGCTTGGCTCGGCTCGGCTCGTCTCGGCTCGGCTCGGCTCGGCTTGGCTTGGCTTGGCTTGGCTCGGCTCGGCTCGGCTCGGCTTGGGTTGGCTTGGCTTGGCTTGGCTTGGCTTGGCTTGGGTTGGCTTAACGTAGCTTGGCTTGGCTTGGGTTGGGTTGGGTTGGCTTGGCTTGGCTTGGCTGGGCTTGGCTTGGCTTGGCTTGGCTTGGCTTGGCTTGGCTTGGCTTGGTTTGGCTCGGCTCGGCTTGGTTTGGCCTGGCTAGACTTGGCTTGGCTTGGCTTGGTTTGGCTTGGCTTGGCTTGTATTGGCTTGGCTTGGCTTGGCTTGGCTTGGCTTGGCTTGGCTTGGCTTGGCTTGGTTTGGCTTATCTTGGCTTGGCTTGGCTTGGCTTGGCTTGGCTTGGCTTGGCTTGGATGGCTTGGCTTGGCTTGGCTTGGCTTGGCTTAACTTGGCTTGGCTTGGCTTGGCTTGGGTTGGCTTGGCTTGGCTTGGCTTGGCTTGTCTGGGCTTGGATTGGCTTGGCTTGGCTTGGCTTGGCTTAGGTTGGCTTGCATTGGCTTGGTTTGGCTTAGCTTGCCTTGGCTTGGCTTGGCTTGGCCTGGCTTGGCTTGGCTTGGCTTGGCTTTGCTTGGCTTGGTTTGGCTTGGCTTGGCTTGGCTTGGCTTTTCTTGGCTTGGCTTGGGTTGGCTTGCCTTGATTTGGCTTGGCTTGGCTTGGCTTGGCTTGGCTTGGCTTGGCTTGGCTTGGCCTGGCTTGGCTTGGCTTAGCTTGCCTTGGCTTGGCTTGGCTTGGCTTTGCCTGGCTTGGCTTGGCTTAGCTTGGCTTGGCTTGGCTTGACTTGGCTTGGCTGGACTTGGCTTGGCTTGGCTTGGCTTGGCTTGACTTGGGTTAGATTGTTTTGGCTTGGCTTCTCTTGGCTTGGCTTGGCTTGGCTTGGCTTGGCTTGGCTTGGCTTGGCTTGGCTTGGCTTGGCTTGGCTTGTCTTGGGTTGGCTTGGCTTGGCTTGGCTTGGTTTGGTTTGTCTTGGCTTGGCATGGCTTGGTTTCATTTATTTTAGCTTTGCTTGGCTTGGCTTGGCTTGGCTTGGCTTGGCTTGGCTTGGCTTGGCTTGGCTTGGCTTGACTTGGCTTGGCTTGGCTTGGCTTGGCTTGGCTTGGCTTGGTTTGGCTTGGGTTGGTTTGGCTTGGCTTGGCTTGTCTGGGCTTGGATTGGCTTGGCTTGCCTTGGCTTGGCTGGCTTGGCTTGGCTTGGCTGGGCTTAGCTTAGGTTGGCTTGCCTGGGCTTGGCTTGGTTTGGTTTGGCCTGGCTTGGCTTGACTTAGCTTGGCTTGGCTTGGCTTGGCTTGCCTGGGCTTGGCTTGGTTTGGTTTGGCCTGGCTTGGCTTGACTTAGCATGGCTTGGGTTGGCTTAACTTGGCTTGGCTTCGCTTGGCTTGGGTTGGCTTGGCTTGGCTTGGCTTGGCTTGTCTGGGCTTGGATTGGCTTGGCTTGGCTTGGCTTGGCTTGGCTTGGCTTGGCTTGGCTTGGCTTGGCTTGGCTTGTATTGGCTTGGCTTGGCTTGGTTTGGGTTGGCTTGGTTTGGCTTGGCTTGGCTTGGCTTGGGTTGGCTTAACTTGGCTTGGCTTGGCTTGGGTTGGCTTGGCTTGGCTTGGCTTGGCTGGGCTTGGCTTGGCTTGGCTTGGCTTGGCTTGGCTTGGCTTGGTTTGGCTTGGCTTGGCTTGGCTTGGCTTGGCTTGGCTTGGGTTGGCTTAACTTGTCTTGGCTTGGCTTGGCTTGGCTTCTCTTGGCTTGGCTTGGCTTGGCTTGGCTTGGCTTGGCTTGTCTTGGCTTGGCTTGGCTTAACTTGGCTTGGCTTGGCTTGGCTTGGCTTGGCTTGGCTTGGCTTGGCTTGGCTTGGCTTGGCTTGGCTTGGCTTGGCTTGTCTTGGGTTGGCTTGGCTTGGCTTGGCTTGGTTTCGCTTGTCTTGGCTTGGCATGGCTTGGTTTTATTTATTTTAGCTTTGCTTGGCTTGGCTTGGCTTGGCTTGGCTTGGCTTGGCTTGGCTTGGCTTGGCTTGGGTTGGATTGGCTTGGCTTGGCTTCTCTTGGCTTGGCTTGGCCTGGCTTGGCTTGGATTGTCTTGGCTTGGCTTGGCTTAGCTTGGCTTGGCTTGGCTTGGTTTGGGTTGGCTTGACTTGGCTTGGCTTGTATTGGCTTGGCTTGGCTTGGCATGGCTTGGCTTGGCTTGGCTTGGTTTGGCTTATATTGGCTTGGCTTGGCTTGGCTTGGCTTGGCTTTGCTTGGCTTGGTTTGGCTTGGCTTGGCTTGGCTTGGCTTGGCTTGGCTTGGCTTGGCTTGGGTTGGCTTGCCTTGGCTTGGCTTGGCTTGGTTTGGCCTGGCTTGGTTTGGCTTAGCTTGCCTTGGCTTGGCTTGGCTTGGCTTGGCCTGGCTTGGCTTGGCTTGGCTTGGCTTTGCTTGGCTTGGTTTGGCTTGGCTTGGCTTGGCTTGGCTTGGCTTGGCTTGGCTTGGGTTGGCTTGCCTTGGCTTGGCTTGGCTTGGTTTGGCCTGGCTTGGCTTGACTTAGCTTGCCTTGGCTTGGCTTGGCTTGGCTTGGCCTGGCTTGGCTTGACTTAGCTTGGCTTGGCTTGGCTTGGCTGGGCTTGGTTTGGCTTGGCTTGACTTGGCTTGGCTTGGCTTGGCTTGGCTTCGCTAGGCTTGGCTTGGGTTAACTTGACTTTGCTTGGCTTGGCTTGGCTTGGCTTGGCTTGTCTTGGCTTGGCTTGGCTTGGCTTGGCTTGGCTTGGTTTGGCTTGGCCTGGCCTGGCCTGGCCTGGCTTGGCTTGGCTTGGTTTGGCTTGGCTTGGCTTGGCTTGGCTTGGCTGGGCTTGGCTTAGGTTGGCTTGCCTGGGCTTGGCTTGGCTTGGTTTGGCCTGGCTTGGCTTGGCGTAGCTTGGCTTGGTTTGGCTTGGCTTGGCTTGGCTTGGCTTAGGTTGGCTTGCCTTGGCTTGGCTTGGCTTGGTTTGGCCTGGCTTCGCTTGGCTTAGCTTGCCTTGGCTTGGCTTGGCTTGGCTTGGCCTGGCTTGGCTTGGCTTAGCTTGGCTTGGCTTGGCTTGGGTTGGATTGGCTTGGCTTGGCTTCTCTTGGCTTGGCTTGGCTTGGTTTGGCTTGGCTTGGCTTGGCTTGGCTTGGCTTGGCTTGGCTTGGCTTGGCTTGGCTTGGCTTGGCTTGGCTTGGCTTGGCTTGGCTTGGCTTGGCTTGGCTTGGCTTGGCTTGGCTTGGCTTGGCTTGGCTTGGCTTGGCTTGGCTTGGCTCGGCTCGGCTCGGCTTGGCTTGGGTTGGCTTGGCTTGGCTTGGCTTGGCTTGGCTTGGCTTGGCTTGGCTTGGGTTGGCTTAACTTAGCTTGGCTTGGCTTGGGTTGGGTTGGCTTGGCTTGGCTTGGCTTGGCTGGGCTTGATTTGACTTGGCTTGGCTTGGCTTGGCTTGGTTTGGCTTGGCTTAGCTTGGCTTGGCTTGGCTTGGCATGGCTTGGCTTGGCTTGACTTGGCTTGGCTTGGCTTGGCTTGGCATGGCTTAGCTTGCCTTGGCTTGGCTTGGCTTGGCTTGGCCTGGCTTGGCTTGGCTTGGCTTGGCTTGGCTTGGCTTAGCTTGCCTTGGCTTGGCTTGGCTTGGCTTGGCCTGGCTTGGCTTGGCTTGGCTTGGCTTGGCTTGGCTTGGCTTGGCTTGACTTGGCTTGGCTTGGCTTTGCTTGGCTTGGCTTGGATTGGCTTGGCTTGGCTTGGCTTGGCTTGGCTTGACTTGGCTTGGCTTGGTTTGGCTTGGCTTGGCTTGGCCTGGCTTGGCTTGGCTTAGCTTGCCTTGGCTTGGCTTGGCTTGGCTTGGCCTGGCTTGACTTGGCTTGGCTGGACTTGGGTTGGGTTGCCTTGGTTTGGATTGGCTTGGTTTGGCCTGGCTTGGCTTGGCTTGGCTTGGCCTGGCTTGGCTTGGCTTAGCTTGGCTTGGCTTGGCTTGACTTGGCTTGGCTGGACTTGGGTTGGCTTGCCTTGGTTTGGCTTAGCTTGCCTTGGCTTGGCTTGGCTTGGCTTGGCTTGGCTTGGCTTGGCTCGGCTTGGCTTGGCTTGACTTGGCTTGGTTTGGCTTGGCTTGGCTTGGCTTGGCTTGGCTTGGCATGGCTTGGCTTGGCTTGGCTTGGCTTGGCTTGGCTTGGCTTGGCTTGGCTTGGCTAGGCTTGGCTTGGCTTGGCTTAGCTTGGCTTGGCTTGGCTTGGCTAGGCTTGGTTTGGCTTGGCTTGGCTTGGCTTGGCTTGGCTTGGCTTGGCTTGGCTTGGCTTGGCTTGGCTTGGGTTAGCTTGACTTTGCTTGGCTTGGATTGGCTTGGCTTGGCTTGGCTTGGCTTCTCTTGGCTTGGTTTGGCTTGGCTTGGCTTGGCTTGGCTTGGCTTGGCTTGGCTTGGCTTGGCTTGGCTTGGCTTGGCTTGGCTTGGCTTGGCTTGGCTTGAGTTGGCTTGGCTTGTCTTGGCTTGGCTTGGCTTGGGTTGGCTTAACTTAGCTTGGCTTGGCTTGGCTTGGGTTGGCTTGGCTTGGCTTGGCTTGGCTTGGCTTGACTTGGCTTGGCTTGGCTTGGCTTGGCTTGGCTCGGCTCGGCTTGGCTTGGCCTTGCTTGACTTGGCTTGGCTTGGCTTGGTTTGGCTTGGCTTGGCTTGGTTTGGCTTTTCTTGGCTTATCGTGGCTTGGCTTGGCTTGGCTTGGCTTGGCTTGGCTTGGCTTTGCTTGGCTTGGCTTGGCTTGGCTTGGCTTGGCTTGGCTTGGCTTGGTTTGGCTTGGCTTGGCATGGCTTTGTTTCATTTATTTTAGCTTGGCTTGGCTTGGCTTGGCTTGGCTTGGCTTGGCTTGGTTTGGCTTGGCTTGGCTTGGCTTGGCTTGGCTTGGCTTGGCTTGGCTTGGCTTGGCTTGGCTTGGCTTGGCTTGGCTTGGCTTGGGTTGGCTTGGTTTGGCTTGGCTTGGCTTGGGTTGGCTTAACTTGGCTTGGCTTGGCTTGGCTTGGGTTGGCTTGGCTTGGCTTGGCTTGTCTGGGCTTGGATTGGCTTGGCTTGGCTGGGCTTGGCTTAGGTTGGCTTGCATTGGCTTGGTTTGGCTTAGCTTGCCTTGGCTTGGCTTGGCTTGGCCTGGCTTGGCTTGGCTTGGCTTGGCTTTGCTTGGCTTGGTTTGGCTTGGCTTGGCTTGGCTTGGCTTTTCTTGGCTTGGCTTGGGTTGGCTTGCCTTGGTTTGGCTTGGCTTCGCTTGGCTTGGCTTGGCTTGGCTTGGCCTGGCTTGGCTTGGCTTGGCTTGGCTTGGCTTGGCTTGGCTTGGCTTGGCTTGGCTTTGCTTGGCTTGGCTTGGATTGGCTTGGCTTGGCTTGGCTTGGCTTGGCTTGGCTTGACTTGGCTTGGCTTGGCTTGGCTTGGCTTGGCTTGGCCTGCCTTGGCCTGGCTTGGCTTGGCTTAGCTTGCCTTGGCTTGGCTTGGCTTGGCTTTGCCTGGCTTGGCTTGGCTTAGCTTGGCTTGGCTTGGCTTGACTTGGCTTGGCTGGACTTGGCTTGGCTTGGCTTGGCTTGGCTTGACTTGGGTTGGATTGTTTTGGCTTGGCTTCTCTTGGCTTGGCTTGGCTTGGCTTGGCTTGGCTTGGCTTGGCTTGGCTTGGCTTGGCTTGGCTTGGCTTGGCTTGGCTTGGCTTGGTTTGGGTTGGCTTGGTTTGGCTTGGCTTGGCTTGGCTTGGGTTGGCTTAACTTGGCTTGGCTTGGCTTGGGTTGGCTTGGCTTGGCTTGGCTGGGCTTGGCTTGGCTTGGCTTGGTTTGGCTTGGCTTGGCTTGGTTTGGCTTGGCTTGGCTTGGCTTGGCTTGGCTTGGCTTGGTTTGGCTTGGCTTGGGTTGGCTTAACTTGTCTTGGCTTGGCTTGGCTTGGCTTGGCTTGGCTTGGCTTGGTTTGGCTTGGCTTGGCTTGGCTTGGCTTGGCTTGGCTTGGCTTGGCTTGGCTTGGCTTGGCTTGGCTTGGCTTGGCTTGGCTTGGCTTGGGTTGGATTGGCTTGGCTTGGCTTGGCTTGGCTTGGCTTGGCTTGGCTTGGCTTGGCTTGGCTTGGCTTGGATTGGCTTGGCTTGGCTTCTCTTGCCTAGGCGTGGCTTGGCTTGGCTTGGCTTGTCTTGGCTTGGCTTGGCTTAGCTTGGCTTGGCTTGGCTTGGCTTGGCTTGGCTTGGGTTGGCTTGGCTTGGCTTGGCTTGGCTTGGCTTGGGTTGACTTAACTTGGCTTGGCTTGGCTTGGCTGGGCTTGGCTTGGCTTGGCTTGGCTTGGCTTGGCTTGGCTTCACTTGGCTCGGCTCGGCTCGGCTCGGCTCGGCTCGGCTTGGCTTGGCTTGGCTTGGCTTGGCTTGGCTTGGCTTGGCTTGGCTTAGCTTGGCTTGGCTTGGCTTGGGTTGGATTGGCTTGGCTTGGCTTCTCTTGGCTTGGCTTGGCTTGGTTTGGCTTGGCTTGGCTTAGCTTGGCTTGGCTTGGCTTGGGTTGGATTGGCTTGGCTTGGCTTCTCTTGGCTTGGCTTGGCTTGGTTTGGCTTGACTTGGCTTGGCTTGGCTTGGCTTGGCTTGGCTTGGCTTGGCTTGGCTTGGCTTGGCTTGGCTTGGCTTGGCTTGGCTTGGCTTGGCTTGGCTTGGCCTGGCTTGGCTTGGCTTGGCTTGGCTTGGCTTGGCTTAGCTTGCCTTGGCTTGGCTTGGCTTGGCTTGGCCTGGCTTGGCTTGGCTTGGCTTGGCTTGGCTTGGCTTGGCTTGGCTTGACTTGGCTTGGCTTGGCTTTGCTTGGCTTGGCTTGGATTGGCTTGGCTTGGCTTGGCTTGGCTTGGCTTGACTTGGCTTGGCTTGGTTTGGCTTGGCTTGGCTTGGCCTGGCTTGGCTTGGCTTAGCTTGCCTTGGCTTGGCTTGGCTTGGCTTGGCCTGGCTTGACTTGGCTTGGCTGGACTTGGGTTGGCTTGCCTTGGTTTGGATTGGCTTGGTTTGGCCTGGCTTGGCTTGGCTTGGCTTGGCCTGGCCTGGCTTGGCTTGGCTTAGCTTGGCTTGGCTTGGCTTGACTTGGCTTGGCTGGACTTGGGTTGACTTGCCTTGGTTTGGCTTAGCTTGCCTTGGCTTGGCTTGGCTTGGCTTGGCTTGGCTTGGCTTGGCTCGGCTTGGCTTGGCTTGACTTGGCTTGGCTTGGCTTGGCTTGGCTTGGCTTGGCTTGGCTTGGCATGGCTTGGCTTGGCTTGGCTTGGCTTGGCTTGGCTTGGCTTGGCTTGGCTTGGCTAGGCTTGGCTTGGCTTGGCTTAGCTTGGCTTGGCTTGGCTTGGCTAGGCTTGGTTTGGCTTGGCTTGGCTTGGCTTGGCTTGGCTTGGCTTGGCTTGGCTTGGCTTGGCTTGGCTTGGCTTGGGTTAGCTTGACTTTGCTTGGCTTGGATTGGCTTGGCTTGGCTTGGCTTGGCTTCTCTTGGCTTGGTTTGGCTTGGCTTGGCTTGGCTTGGCTTGGCTTGGCTTGGCTTGGCTTGGCTTGGCTTGGCTTGGCTTGGCTTGGCTTGGCTTGAGTTGGCTTGGCTTGGCTTGGCTTGGCTTGGCTTGGGTTGGCTTAACTTAGCTTGGCTTGGCTTGGCTTGTGTTGGCTTGGCTTGGCTTGGCTTGGCTTGGCTTGACTTGGCTTGGCTTGGCTTGGCTTGGCTTGGCTCGGCTCGGCTTGGCTTGGCTTTGCTTGACTTGGCTTGGCTTGGCTTGGTTTGGCTTGGCTTGGCTTGGTTTGGCTTATCTTGGCTTATCGTGGCTTGGCTTGGCTTGGCTTGGCTTGGCTTGGCTTGGCTTTGCTTGGCTTGGCTTGGCTTGGCTTGGCTTGGCTTGGCTCGGCTCGGCTTGGCTTGGCTTTGCTTGACTTGGCTTGGCTTGGCTTGGTTTGGCTTGGCTTGGCTTGGTTTGGCTTATCTTGGCTTATCGTGGCTTGGCTTGGCTTGTCTTGGCTTGGCTTGGCTTGGCTTTGCTTGGCTTGGCTTGGCTTGGCTTGGCTTGGCTTGGCTTGGCTTGGCTTGGTTTCGCTTGGCTTGGCTTGGCTTGGCTTGGCTTGGCTTGGCTTGGCTTGGCTTGGCTTGGCTTGGCTTGGCTTGGCTTGGCTTGGGTTGGCTTGGTTTGGCTTGGCTTGGCTTGGGTTGGCTTAACTTGGCTTGGCTTGGCTTGGCTTGGGTTGGCTTGGCTTGGCTTGGCTTGTCTGGGCTTGGATTGGCTTGGCTTGGCTAGGCTTGTCTTAGGTTGGCTTGCATTGGCTTGGTTTGGCTTAGCTTGCCTTGGCTTGGCTTGGCTTGGCCTGGCTTGGCTTGCCTTGGCTTGGCTTTGCTTGGCTTGGTTTGGCTTGGCTTGGCTTGGCTTGGCTTTTCTTGGCTTGGCTTGGGTTGGCTTGCCTTGGTTTGGCTTGGCTTCGCTTGGCTTGGCTTGGCTTGGCTTGGCCTGGCTTGGCTTGGCTTGGCTTGGCTTGGCTTGGCTTGGCTTGGCTTGGCTTGGCTTGGCTTTGCTTGGCTTGGCTTGGATTGGCTTGGCTTGGCTTGGCTTGGCTTGGCTTGACTTGGCTTGGCTTGGCTTGGCTTGGCTTGGCCTGCCTTGGCCTGGCTTGGCTTAGCTTAGCTTGCCTTGGCTTGGCTTGGCTTGGCTTTGCCTGGCTTGGCTTGGCTTAGCTTGGCTTGGCTTGGCTTGACTTGGCTTGGCTGGACTTGGCTTGGCTTGGCTTGGCTTGGCTTGACTTGGGTTGGATTGTTTTGGCTTGGCTTCTCTTGGCTTGGCTTGGCTTGGCTTGGCTTGGCTTGGCTTGGCTTGGCTTGGCTTGGCTTGGCTTGGCTTGGCTTGGCTTGGCTTGGCTTGGCTTGGTTTGGGTTGGCTTGGTTTGGCTTGGCTTGGCTTGGCTTGGGTTGGCTTAACTTGGCTTGGCTTGGCTTGGGTTGGCTTGGCTTGGCTTTTCTGGGCTTGGCTTGGCTTGGCTTGGTTTGGCTTGGCTTGGCTTGGTTTGGCTTGGCTTGGCTTGGCTTGGCTTGGCTTGGCTTGGTTTGGCTTGGCTTGGGTTGGCTTAACTTGTCTTGGCTTGGCTTGGCTTGGCTTGGCTTGGCTTGGCTTGGTTTGGCTTGGCTTGGCTTGGCTTGGCTTGGCTTGGCTTGGCTTGGCTTGGCTTGGCTTGGCTTGGCTTGGCTTGGCTTGGCTTGGGTTGGATTGGCTTGGCTTGGCTTGGCTTGGCTTGGCTTGGCTTGGCTTGGCTTGGCTTGGCTTGGCTTGGCTTGGGTTGGATTGGCTTGGCTTGGCTTCTCTTGCCTAGGCTTGGCTTGGCTTGGCTTGGCTTGTCTTGGCTTGGCTTGGCTTAGCTTGGCTTGGCTTGGCTTGGCTTGGCTTGGCTTGGCTTGGCTTGGGTTGACTTAACTTGGCTTGGCTTGGCTTGGCTGGGCTTGGCTTGGCTTGGCTTGGCTTGGCTTGGCTTGGCTTCACTTGGCTCGGCTCGGCTCGGCTCGGCTCGGCTCGGCTCGGCTTGGCTTGGCTTGGCTTGGCTTGGCTTGGCTTGGCTTGGCTTGCCTTGGCTTGGCTTGGTTTGGCTTGTATTGGCTTGGCTTGGCTTGGCATGGCTTGGCTTGGCTTGGCTTGGTTTGGCTTATCTTGGCTTGGCTTGGCTTGGCTTGGCTTCGCTTGGCTTGGCTAGGGTTGGCTTGCCTTGTCTTGGCTTGGCTTGGCTTGGCTTGGCTTGGCTTGGCTTGGCTTGGCTTGTCTTGGCTTGGCTTGGCTTGGCTTGGCTTGGCTTGGCTTGGCTTGGCTTGGCCTGGCCTGGCCTGGCCTGGCTTGGCTTGGCTTGGTTTGGCTTGGCTTGGCTTGGCTTGGCTTGGCTGGGCTTGGCTTAGGTTGGCTTGCCTGGGCTTGGCTTGGCTTGGTTTGGCCTGGCTTGGCTTGGCGTAGCTTGGCTTGGTTTGGCTTGGCTTGGCTTGGCTTAGGTTGGCTTGCCTTGGCTTGGCTTGGCTTGGTTTGGCCTGGCTTCGCTTGGCTTAGCTTGCCTTGGCTTGGCTTGGCTTGGCTTGGCCTGGTTTGGCTTGGCTTAGCTTGGCTTGGCTTGGCTTGGGTTGGATTGGCTTGGCTTGGCTTCTCTTGGCTTGGTTTGGCTTGGCTTGGCTTGGCTTGGCTTGGCTTGGCTTGGCTTGGCTTGGCTTGGCTTGGCTTGGCTTGGCTTGGCTTGGCTTGAGTTGGCTTGGCTTGGCTTGGCTTGGCTTGGCTTGGGTTGGCTTAACTTAGCTTGGCTTGGCTTGGCTTGGGTTGGCTTGGCTTGGCTTGGCTTGGCTTGGCTTGACTTGGCTTGGCTTGGCTTGGCTTGGCTTAGCTCGGCTCGGCTTGGCTTGGCTTTGCTTGACTTGGCTTGGCTTGGCTTGGTTTGGCTTATCTTGGCTTGGGTTGGCTTGGCTTGGCTTGGCTTGGCTTGGCTTTGCTTTGCTTGGCTTGGCTTATCTTGGCTTGGCTTGGTTTGGCTTGGCTTGGCTTGGCTTGGCTTGGCTTGGCTTGGCTTGTCTTGGCTTGGTTTGGCTTGTATTGGCTTGGCTTGGCTTGGCTTGGCTTGGCTTGGCTTGGCTTGGTTTGGCTTATCTTGGCTTGTCTTGGCTTGGCTTGGCTTGGCTTGGCTTGGCTTGGCTTGGCTTGGCTTGGCTTGGCTTGGCTTGGCTTGGTTTGGCTTGGCTTGGCTTGGCATGGCTTTGTTTCATTTATTTTAGCTTGGCTTGGCTTAGGTTGGCTTGCATTGGCTTGGTTTGTCTTAGCTTGCCTTGGCTTGGCTTGGCTTGGCCTGGCTTGGCTTGGCTTGGCTTTGCTTGGCTTGGTTTGGCTAGGCTTGGCTTGGCTTGGCTTTTCTTGGCTTGGCTTGGGTTGGCTTGCCTTGGTTTGGCTTGGCTTCGCTTGGCTTGGCTTAGCTTGGCTTGGCTTGGCTTGGCATGGCTTAGCTTGCCTTGGCTTGGCTTGGCTTGGCTTGGCTTGGCCTGGCTTGGCTTGGCTTGGCTTGGCTTGGCTTGGATTGGCTTGGCTTGGCTTGGCTTGGCTTGGCTTTGCTTGGCTTGGCTTGGATTGGCTTGGCTTGGCTTGGCTTGGCTTGGCTTGACTTGGCTTGGCTTGGCTTGGCTTGGCTTGGCTTGGCCTGGCTTGGCTTGGCTTGGCTTAGCTTGCCTTGGCTTGGCTTGGCTTGGCTTGGCCTGGCTTGGCTTGGCTTAGCTTGGCTTGGCTTGGCTTGACTTGGCTTGGCTGGACTTGGGTTGGCTTGCCTTGGCTTGGCTTGGCTTGGTTTGGTCTGGCTTGGCTTGGCTTAGCTTGGCTTGGCTTGGCTTGGCTAGGCTTGGTTTGTCTTGGCTTGGCTTGGCTTGGCTTGGCTTGGCTTGGCTTGGCTTGGCTTGGCTTGGGTTAGCTTGACTTTGCTTGGCTTGGATGGGCTTGGCTTGGCTTGGCTCGGCTTGGCTTGGTTTGGCTTGGCTTGGCTTGGCTTGGCTTGGCTTAGCTTGGCTTGGCTTGGCTTGGCTAGGCTTGGTTTGTCTTGGCTTGGCTTGGCTAGGCTTGGCTTGGCTTGGCTTGGCTTGGCTTGGCTTGGCTTGGGTTAGCTTGACTTTGCTTGGCTTGGATGGGCTTGGCTTGGCTTGGCTCGGCTTGGCTTGGTTTGGCTTGGCTTGGCTTGGCTTGGCTTGGCTTGGCTTGGCTTGGCTTGGCTTGGCTTGGCTTGGCTTGGCTTGGCTTGGCTTGGCTTGGCTTGGCTTGGCTTGGCTTGGCTTGGCTTGGCTTGGCTTGGCTTGGCTTGGCTTGGCTTGGCTTGGCTGGGCTTGGCTTGGCTTGGCTTGGCTTGGCTTGGCTTGGCTTGGCTTGGCTTGGCTTGGCTTGGATTGGCATGTCTTGGTTTTTCTTGGCTTGGCTTGGCTTCGCTTGGCTTGGCTTGGCTTGGCTTGGCTTGGCTTGGCTTGGCTTGGCTTGGCTTGGCTTGGTTTGGCTTGGCTTGGCTTGGCTTGGGTTGGCTTGGCTTGGCTTGGCTTGGGTTGGCTTGGCTTGGCTTGGCTTGGCTTGGCTTGGCGTGGGTTGGTTTGGCTTGGTTTGGCTTGGCTTGGCTTGGCTTGGCTTGGGTTGGCTTGGCTTGGCTTGGCTCGGCTCGGCTTGGCTTGGCTTGGCTTGACTTGGCTTGGCTTGGTTTGGCTTATCTTGGCTTGGGTTGGCTTGGCTTGGCTTGGCTTGGCTTGGCTTGGCTTGGCTTGGCTTGGCTTTGCTTGGCTTGGCTTATCTTGGCTAGGCTTGGCTTGGCTTGGCTTGGCTTGGCTTGGCTTGGCTTGGCTTGGCTTGGCTCGGCTCGGCTTGGCTTGGCTTGGCTTGACTTGGCTTGGCTTGGTTTGGCTTATCTTGGCTTGGGTTGGCTTGGCTTGGCTTGGCTTGGCTTGGCTTGGCTTTGCTTGGCTTGGCTTATCTTGGCTAGGCTTGGCTTGGCTTGGCTTGGCTTGGCTTGGCTTGGCTTGGCTTGGCTTGGCTTGTCTTGGCTTGGCTTGGTTTGGCTTGTATTGGCTTGGCTTGGCTTCTCTTGGCTTGGCTTGGCTTGGCTTGGTTTGGCTTATCTTGGCTTGGCTTGGCTTGGCTTGGCTTGGCTTGGCTTGGCTTGGCTTGTCTTGGCTTGGCTTGGTTTGGCTTGGCTTGGCTTGGCTTGGCTTGGCTTGGCTTGGCTTGGCTTGGCTTGGCTTGGCTTGGCTTGGCTTGGCTTGGCTTGGCTTGGCTTGGCTTGTCTTGGCTTGGTTTGGCTTGGCTTGGCTTTGCTTGGGTTGGCTTATCTTGGCTTGGCTTGGCTTGGCTTGGCTTGGTTTGGCTTGGCTTGGCTTGTCTTGGCTTGGCTTGGTTTGGCTTGGCTTGGCTTGACTTGGCTTGGCTTGGCTTGGCTTGGCTTGGCTTGGCTTGGCTTGGCTTGGCTTGGCTTGGCTTGGCTTGTCTTGGCTTGGCTTGGTTTGGCTTGGCTTGGCTTGGCTTGGCTTGGCTTGGCTTGGCTTGGCTTGGCTTGGCTTGAGTTAGCTTGGCTTGGCTTGGCTTGGCTTGGCTTGGGTTGGCTTAACTTAGCTTGGCTTGGCTTGGCTTAGGTTGGCTTGGCTTGGCTTGGCTTGGCTTGGGTTGGCTTGGTTTGGCTTGGCTTGGCTGGGCTTGGCTTGGCTTGGCTTGGCTTGGCTTTGCTTGGCTTGGTTTGGCTTGGCTTGGCTTGGCTTGGCTTGGCTTGGCTTGGCTTGGGTTGGCTTGCCTTGGCTTGGCTTGGCTTGGTTTGGCCTGGCTTGGCTTGACTTAGCTTGCCTTGGCTTGGCTTGGCTTGGCTTGGCCTGGCTTGGCTTGACTTAGCTTGGCTTGGCTTGGCTTGGCTGGGCTTGGTTTGGCTTGGCTTGACTTGGCTTGGCTTGGCTTGGCTTGGCTTGGCTTCGCTAGGCTAGGCTTGGGTTAACTTGACTTTGCTTGGCTTGGCTTGGCTTGGCTTGGCTTGTCTTGGCTTGGCTTGGCTTGGCTTGGCTTGGCTTGGCTTGGCTTGGCTTGGCTTAGGTTGGCTTGCCTTGGCTTGGCTTGGCTTGGTTTGGCCTGGCTTCGCTTGGCTTAGCTTGCCTTGGCTTGGCTTGGCTTGGCTTGGCCTGGCTTGGCTTGGCTTAGCTTGGCTTGGCTTGGCTTGGGTTGGATTGGCTTGGCTTGGCTTCTCTTGGCTTGGCTTGGCTTGGTTTGGCTTGGCTTGGCTTGGCTTGGCTTGGCTTGGCTTGGCTTGGCTTGGCTTGGCTTGGCTTGGCTTGGCTTGGCTTGGCTTGGCTTGGCTTGGCTTGGCTTGGCTTGGCTTGGCTTGGCTTGGCTTGGCTTGGCTTGGCTTGGCTTGGCTTGGCTTGGCTTGGCTTGGCTTGGCTTGGCTTGGCTTAACTTGGCTTGGCTTGGCTTGGCTTGAGTTGGCTTGGCTTGGCTTGGCTTGGCTTGGCTTGGGTTGGCTTAACTTAGCTTGGCTTGGCTTGGCTTGGGTTGGCTTGGCTTGGCTTGGCTTGGCTTGGCTTGACTTGGCTTGGCTTGGCTTGGCTTGGCTTGGCTTGGCTTGTCTTGGCTTGGCTTGGCTTGGCTTCGCTTGGCTTGGCTTGGCTTGGCTTGGGTTGGCTTGGCTTGGCTTGGCTTGGCTGGACTTGGCTTGGCTTGGCTTGGCTTGGCTTGGCTTGGCTCGGCTGGGCTTGGTTTGGCTTGGGTTGGCTTGGCTTGGCTTGGCTTGGCTTGGTTTGACTTGGCTTGGGTTGGCTTAACTTAGCTTGGCTTGGGTTGGGTTGGGTTGGCTTGGCTTGGCTTGGCTTGGCTGGGCTTGGCTTGGCTTGGCTTGGCTTGACTTGGCTTGGCTTGGTTTGACTCGGCTCGGCTTGGCTTGGCTTGGCTTGGCTTGGCTTGGCTTGGCTTGGCTTGGCTTGGCTTGGCTTGGCTTGGCTTGGCTTGGCTTGGCTTGGCTTGGCTTGGCTTGGCTTGGCTTGGCTTGGCTTGGCTTGGCTTGGCTTGAGTTGGGTTGGCTTGGCTTGGCTTGGCTTGGCTTGGGTTGGCTTAACTTAGCTTGGCTTGGCTTGGCTTAGGTTGGCTTTGCTTGGCTTGGCTTGGCTTGGCTTGACTTGGTTTGGCTTGGCTTGGCTTGGCTTGGCTTGGCTTGGCTTGGCTTGGCTTGGCTTGGCTTGGCTTGGCTTGGGTTGGCTTGGTTTGGCTTGGCTTGGCTGGGCTTGGCTTGGCTTGGCTTTGCTTGGCTTGGCTTATCTTGGCTTGGCTTGGCTTGGCTTTGCTTGGCTTGGCTTATCTTGGCTTGGCTTGGCTTGGCCTGGCTTGGCTTGGCTTGGCTTGGCTTGGCTTGGCTTGGCTTGGCTTGGCTTGGCTTGGCTTGGCTTGAGTTGGCTTGGCTTGGCTTGGCTTGGCTTGCCTTGGCTTGGCTTGGCTTGGCTTGGCCTGGCTTGGCTTGGCTTAGCTTAGCTTGGCTTGGCTTGGCTTGGGTTGGATTGGCTTGGCTTGGCTTCTCTTGGCTTGGCTTGGCTTGGTTTGGCTTGGCTTGGCTTGGCTTGGCTTGGCTTGGCTTGGCTTGGCTTGGCTTGGCTTGGCTTGTCTTGGGTTGGCTTGGCTTGGCTTGGCTTGGCTGGGCTTGGCTTGGCTTGGCTTGGCTTGGCTTGGCTTGGCTTGGTTTGACTCGGCTCGGCTTGGCTTGGCTTGGCTTGGCTTGGCTTGGCTTGGCTTGGCTTGGCTTGGCTTGGCTTGGCTTGGCTTGGCTTGGCTTGGCTTGAGTTGGCTTGGCTTGGCTTGGCTTGGCTTGGCTTGGCTTGGGTTGGCTTAACTTAGCTTGGCTTGGCTTGGCTTAGGTTGGCTTGGCTTGGCTTGGCTTGGCTTGGCTTGACTTGGTTTGGCTTGGCTTGGCTTGGCTTGGCTTGGCTTGGCTTGGCTTGGCTTGGCTTGGCTTGGGTTGGCTTGGTTTGACTTGGCTTGGCTGGGCTTGGCTTGGCTTGGCTTTGCTTGGCTTGGCTTATCTTGGCTTGGCTTGGCTTGGCTTTGCTTGGCTTGGCTTATCTTGGCTTGGCTTGGCTTGGCCTGGCTTGGCTTGGCTTGGCTTGGCTTGGCTTGGCTTGGCTTGGCTTGGCTTGGCTTGGCTTGGCTTGAGTTGGCTTGGCTTGGCTTGGCTTGGCTTGGCTTGGCTTGGCTTGGGTTGGCTTGGCTTGGCTTGGCTTGGCTTGGCTTGGCTTGGCTTGGCTTGGCTTAACTTGGCTTGGCTTGGCTTGGCTTGAGTTGACTTGGCTTGGCTTGGCTTGGCTTGGCTTGGGTTGGCTTAACTTAGCTTGGCTTGGCTTGGCTTGGGTTGGCTTGGCTTGGCTTGGCTTGGCTTGGCTTGACTTGGCTTGGCTTGGCTTGGCTTGGCTTGGCTTGGCTTGTCTTGGCTTGGCTTGGCTTGGCTTCGCTTGGCTTGGCTTGGCTTGGCTTGGGTTGGCTTGGCTTGGCTTGGCTTGGCTGGGCTTGGCTTGGCTTGGCTTGGCTTGGCTTGGCTTGGCTCGGCTGGGCTTGGTTTGGCTTGGGTTGGCTTGGCTTGGCTTGGCTTGGCTTGGCTTGGCTTGGCTTGGGTTGGCTTAACTTAGCTTGGCTTGGGTTGGGTTGGGTTGGCTTGGCTTGGCTTGGCTTGGCTGGGCTTGGCTTGGCTTGGCTTGGCTTGGCTTGGCTTGGCTTGGTTTGACTCGGCTCGGCTTGGCTTGGCTTGGCTTGGCTTGGCTTGGCTTGGCTAGGCTTGGTTTGTCTTGGCTTGGCTTGGCTTGGCTTGGCTTGGCTTGGCTTGGCTTGGCTTGGCTTGGCTTGGGTTAGCTTGACTTTGCTTGGCTTGGATGGGCTTGGCTTGGCTTGGCTCGGCTTGGCTTGGTTTGGCTTGGCTTGGCTTGGCTTGGCTTGGCTTGGCTTGGTTTGGCTTGGCTTGGCTTGGCTTGGCTTGGCTTGGCTTGGCTTGGCTTGGCTTGGCTTGGCTTGGCTTGGCTTGGCTTGGCTTGGCTTGGCTTGGCTTGGCTTGGCTTGGCTTGGCTTGGCTGGGCTTGGCTTGGCTTGGCTTGGCTTGGCTTGGCTTGGCTTGGCTTGGCTTGGCTTGGCTTGGATTGGCATGTCTTGGTTTTTCTTGGCTTGGCTTGGCTTCGCTTGGCTTGGCTTGGCTTGGCTTGGCTTGGCTTGGCTTGGCTTGGCTTGGCTTGGCTTGGCTTGGTTTGGCTTGGCTTGGCTTGGCTTGGGTTGGCTTGGCTTGGCTTGGCTTGGGTTGGCTTGGCTTGGCTTGGCTTGGCTTGGCTTGGCGTGGCTTGGTTTGGCTTGGTTTGGCTTGGCTTGGCTTGGCTTGGCTTGGGTTGGCTTGGCTTGGCTTGGCTCGGCTCGGCTTGGCTTGGCTTGGCTTGACTTGGCTTGGCTTGGTTTGGCTTATCTTGGCTTGGGTTGGCTTGGCTTGGCTTGGCTTGGCTTGGCTTGGCTTGGCTTGGCTTGGCTTTGCTTGGCTTGGCTTATCTTGGCTAGGCTTGGCTTGGCTTGGCTTGGCTTGGCTTGGCTTGGCTTGGCTTGGCTTGGCTCGGCTCGGCTTGGCTTGGCTTGGCTTGACTTGGCTTGGCTTGGTTTGGCTTATCTTGGCTTGGGTTGGCTTGGCTTGGCTTGGCTTGGCTTGGCTTGGCTTTGCTTGGCTTGGCTTATCTTGGCTAGGCTTGGCTTGGCTTGGCTTGGCTTGGCTTGGCTTGGCTTGGCTTGGCTTGGCTTGTCTTGGCTTGGCTTGGTTTGGCTTGTATTGGCTTGGCTTGGCTTGGCTTGGCTTGGCTTGGCTTGGCTTGGTTTGGCTTATCTTGGCTTGGCTTGGCTTGGCTTGGCTTGGCTTGGCTTGGCTTGTCTTGGCTTGGCTTGGTTTGGCTTGGCTTGGCTTGGCTTGGCTTGGCTTGGCTTGGCTTGGCTTGGCTTGGCTTGGCTTGGCTTGGCTTGGCTTGGCTTGGCTTGGCTTGTCTTGGCTTGGTTTGGCTTGGCTTGGCTTTGCTTGGGTTGGCTTATCTTGGCTTGGCTTGGCTTGGCTTGGCTTGGCTTGGCTTGGCTTGGCTTGTCTTGGCTTGGCTTGGTTTGGCTTGGCTTGGCTTGGCTTGGCTTGGCTTGGCTTGGCTTGGCTTGGCTTGGCTTGGCTTGGCTTGGCTTGGCTTGGCTTGGCTTGGCTTGGCTTGTCTTGGCTTGGCTTGGTTTGGCTTGGCTTGGCTTGGCTTGGCTTGGCTTGGCTTGGCTTGGCTTGGCTTGGCTTGAGTTGGCTTGGCTTGGCTTGGCTTGGCTTGGCTTGGGTTGGCTTAACTTAGCTTGGCTTGGCTTGGCTTAGGTTGGCTTGGCTTGGCTTGGCTTGGCTTGGGTTGGCTTGGTTTGGCTTGGCTTGGCTGGGCTTGGCTTGGCTTGGCTTGGCTTGGCTTTGCTTGGCTTGGTTTGGCTTGGCTTGGCTTGGCTTGGCTTGGCTTGGCTTGGCTTGGCTTGGGTTGGCTTGCCTTGGCTTGGCTTGGCTTGGTTTGGCCTGGCTTGGCTTGACTTAGCTTGCCTTGGCTTGGCTTGGCTTGGCTTGGCCTGGCTTGGCTTGACTTAGCTTGGCTTGGCTTGGCTTGGCTGGGCTTGGTTTGGCTTGGCTTGACTTGGCTTGGCTTGGCTTGGCTTGGCTTGGCTTCGCTAGGCTAGGCTTGGGTTAACTTGACTTTGCTTGGCTTGGCTTGGCTTGGCTTGGCTTGTCTTGGCTTGGCTTGGCTTGGCTTGGCTTGGCTTGGCTTGGCTTGGCTTGGCTTAGGTTGGCTTGCCTTGGCTTGGCTTGGCTTGGTTTGGCCTGGCTTCGCTTGGCTTAGCTTGCCTTGGCTTGGCTTGGCTTGGCTTGGCCTGGCTTGGCTTGGCTTAGCTTGGCTTGGCTTGGCTTGGGTTGGATTGGCTTGGCTTGGCTTCTCTTGGCTTGGCTTGGCTTGGTTTGGCTTGGCTTGGCTTGGCTTGGCTTGGCTTGGCTTGGCTTGGCTTGGCTTGGCTTGGCTTGGCTTGGCTTGGCTTGGCCTGGCTTGGCTTGGCTTGGCTTAGCTTGCCTTGGCTTGGCTTGGCTTGGCTTGGCCTGGCTTGGCTTGGCTTAGCTTGGCTTGGCTTGGCTTGACTTGGCTTGGCTGGACTTGGGTTGGCTTGCCTTGGCTTGGCTTGGCTTGGTTTGGTCTGGCTTGGCTTGGCTTAGCTTGGCTTGGCTTGGCTTGGCTAGGCTTGGTTTGTCTTGGCTTGGCTTGGCTTGGCTTGGCTTGGCTTGGCTTGGCTTGGCTTGGCTTGGGTTAGCTTGACTTTGCTTGGCTTGGATGGGCTTGGCTTGGCTTGGCTCGGCTTGGCTTGGTTTGGCTTGGCTTGGCTTGGCTTGGCTTGGCTTAGCTTGGCTTGGCTTGGCTTGGCTAGGCTTGGTTTGTCTTGGCTTGGCTTGGCTAGGCTTGGCTTGGCTTGGCTTGGCTTGGCTTGGCTTGGCTTGGGTTAGCTTGACTTTGCTTGGCTTGGATGGGCTTGGCTTGGCTTGGCTCGGCTTGGCTTGGTTTGGCTTGGCTTGGCTTGGCTTGGCTTGGCTTGGCTTGGCTTGGCTTGGCTTGGCTTGGCTTGGCTTGGCTTGGCTTGGCTTGGCTTGGCTTGGCTTGGCTTGGCTTGGCTTGGCTTGGCTTGGCTTGGCTTGGCTTGGCTTGGCTTGGCTTGGCTTGGCTGGGCTTGGCTTGGCTTGGCTTGGCTTGGCTTGGCTTGGCTTGGCTTGGCTTGGCTTGGCTTGGATTGGCATGTCTTGGTTTTTCTTGGCTTGGCTTGGCTTCGCTTGGCTTGGCTTGGCTTGGCTTGGCTTGGCTTGGCTTGGCTTGGCTTGGCTTGGCTTGGTTTGGCTTGGCTTGGCTTGGCTTGGGTTGGCTTGGCTTGGCTTGGCTTGGGTTGGCTTGGCTTGGCTTGGCTTGGCTTGGCTTGGCGTGGGTTGGTTTGGCTTGGTTTGGCTTGGCTTGGCTTGGCTTGGCTTGGGTTGGCTTGGCTTGGCTTGGCTCGGCTCGGCTTGGCTTGGCTTGGCTTGACTTGGCTTGGCTTGGTTTGGCTTATCTTGGCTTGGGTTGGCTTGGCTTGGCTTGGCTTGGCTTGGCTTGGCTTGGCTTGGCTTGGCTTTGCTTGGCTTGGCTTATCTTGGCTAGGCTTGGCTTGGCTTGGCTTGGCTTGGCTTGGCTTGGCTTGGCTTGGCTTGGCTCGGCTCGGCTTGGCTTGGCTTGGCTTGACTTGGCTTGGCTTGGTTTGGCTTATCTTGGCTTGGGTTGGCTTGGCTTGGCTTGGCTTGGCTTGGCTTGGCTTTGCTTGGCTTGGCTTATCTTGGCTAGGCTTGGCTTGGCTTGGCTTGGCTTGGCTTGGCTTGGCTTGGCTTGGCTTGGCTTGTCTTGGCTTGGCTTGGTTTGGCTTGTATTGGCTTGGCTTGGCTTCTCTTGGCTTGGCTTGGCTTGGCTTGGTTTGGCTTATCTTGGCTTGGCTTGGCTTGGCTTGGCTTGGCTTGGCTTGGCTTGGCTTGTCTTGGCTTGGCTTGGTTTGGCTTGGCTTGGCTTGGCTTGGCTTGGCTTGGCTTGGCTTGGCTTGGCTTGGCTTGGCTTGGCTTGGCTTGGCTTGGCTTGGCTTGGCTTGGCTTGTCTTGGCTTGGTTTGGCTTGGCTTGGCTTTGCTTGGGTTGGCTTATCTTGGCTTGGCTTGGCTTGGCTTGGCTTGGTTTGGCTTGGCTTGGCTTGTCTTGGCTTGGCTTGGTTTGGCTTGGCTTGGCTTGACTTGGCTTGGCTTGGCTTGGCTTGGCTTGGCTTGGCTTGGCTTGGCTTGGCTTGGCTTGGCTTGGCTTGTCTTGGCTTGGCTTGGTTTGGCTTGGCTTGGCTTGGCTTGGCTTGGCTTGGCTTGGCTTGGCTTGGCTTGGCCTGGCTTGGCTTGGCTTAGCTTGGCTTGGCTTGGCTTGGGTTGGATTGGCTTGGCTTGGCTTAGCTTGGCTTGGCCTGGCTTGGCTTGGCTTAGCTTGGCTTGGCTTGGCTTGGGTTGGATTGGCTTGGCTTGGCTTCTCTTGGCTTGGCTTGGCTTGGTTTGGCTTGGCTTGGCTTGGCTTGGCTTGGCTTGGCTTGGCTTGGCTTGGCTTGGCTTGGCTTGGCTTGGCCTGGCTTGGCTTGGCTTAGCTTGGCTTGGCTTGGCTTGGGTTGGATTGGCTTGGCTTGGCTTCTCTTGGCTTGGCTTGGCTTGGTTTGGCTTGGCTTGGCTTGGCTTGGCTTGGCTTGGCTTGGCTTGGCTTGGCTTGGCTTGGCTTGGCTTGGCTTGGCTTGGCCTGGCTTGGCTTGGCTTGGCTTGGCTTGGCTTGGCTTGGCTTGGCTTGGCTTGGCTTGGCTTGGCTTGGCTTGGCTTGGCTTGGCTTGGCTTGGCTTGGCTTGGCTTAACTTGGCTTGGCTTGGCTTGGCTTAACTTGGCTTGGCTTGGCTTGGCTTGAGTTGGCTTGGCTTGGCTTGGCTTGGCTTGGCTTGGGTTGGCTTAACTTAGCTTGGCTTGGCTTGGCTTGGGTTGGCTTGGCTTGGCTTGGCTTGGCTTGGCTTGACTTGGCTTGGCTTGGCTTGGCTTGGCTTGGCTTGGCTTGTCTTGGCTTGGCTTGGCTTGGCTTCGCTTGGCTTGGCTTGGCTTGGCTTGGGTTGGCTTGGCTTGGCTTGGCCTGGCTGGGCTTGGCTTGGCTTGGCTTGGCTTGGCTTGGCTTGGCTCGGCTGGGCTTGGTTTGGCTTGGGTTGGCTTGGCTTGGCTTGGCTTGGCTTGGCTTGGCTTGGCTTGGGTTGGCTTAACTTAGCTTGGCTTGGGTTGGGTTGGGTTGGCTTGGCTTGGCTTGGCTTGGCTGGGCTTGGCTTGGCTTGGCTTGGCTTGACTTGGCTTGGCTTGGTTTGACTCGGCTCGGCTTGGCTTGGCTTGGCTTGGCTTGGCTTGGCTTGGCTTGGCTTGGCTTGGCTTGGCTTGGCTTGGCTTGGCTTGGCTTGGCTTGGCTTGGCTTGGCTTGGCTTGGCTTGGCGTGGCTTGGCTTGGCTTGAGTTGGCTTGGCTTGGCTTGGCTTGGCTTGGCTTGGGTTGGCTTAACTTAGCTTGGCTTGGCTTGGCTTAGGTTGGCTTTGCTTGGCTTGGCTTGGCTTGGCTTGACTTGGTTTGGCTTGGCTTGGCTTGGCTTGGCTTGGCTTGGCTTGGCTTGGCTTGGCTTGGCTTGGCTTGGGTTGGCTTGGTTTGGCTTGGCTTGGCTGGGCTTGGCTTGGCTTGGCTTTGCTTGGCTTGGCTTATCTTGGCTTGGCTTGGCTTGGCTTTGCTTGGCTTGGCTTATCTTGGCTTGGCTTGGCTTGGCCTGGCTTGGCTTGGCTTGGCTTGGCTTGGCTTGGCTTGGCTTGGCTTGGCTTGGCTTGGCTTGGCTTGAGTTGGCTTGGCTTGGCTTGGCTTGGCTTGCCTTGGCTTGGCTTGGCTTGGCTTGGCCTGGCTTGGCTTGGCTTAGCTTAGCTTGGCTTGGCTTGGCTTGGGTTGGATTGGCTTGGCTTGGCTTCTCTTGGCTTGGCTTGGCTTGGTTTGGCTTGGCTTGGCTTGGCTTGGCTTGGCTTGGCTTGGCTTGGCTTGGCTTGGCTTGGCTTGTCTTGGGTTGGCTTGGCTTGGCTTGGCTTGGCTGGGCTTGGCTTGGCTTGGATTGGCTTGGCTTGGCTTGGCTTGGTTTGACTCGGCTCGGCTTGGCTTGGCTTGGCTTGGCTTGGCTTGGCTTGGCTTGGCTTGGCTTGGCTTGGCTTGGCTTGGCTTGGCTTGGCTTGGCTTGGCTTGAGTTGGCTTGGCTTGGCTTGGCTTTGCTTGGCTTGGCTTGGGTTGGCTTAACTTAGCTTGGCTTGGCTTGGCTTAGGTTGGCTTGGCTTGGCTTGGCTTGGCTTGACTTGGTTTGGCTTGGCTTGGCTTGGCTTGGCTTGGCTTGGCTTGGCTTGGCTTGGCTTGGCTTGGCTTGGCTTGGGTTGGCTTGGTTTGGCTTGGCTTGGCTGGGCTTGGCTTGGCTTGGCTTTGCTTGGCTTGGCTTATCTTGGCTTGGCTTGGCTTGGCTTTGCTTGGCTTGGCTTATCTTGGCTTGGCTTGGCTTGGCCTGGCTTGGCTTGGCTTGGCTTGGCTTGGCTTGGCTTGGCTTGGCTTGGCTTGGCTTGGCTTGGCTTGGCTTGAGTTGGCTTGGCTTGGCTTGGCTTGGCTTGGCTTGGCTTGGCTTGGGTTGGCTTGGCTTGGCTTGGCTTGGCTTGGCTTGGCTTGGCTTGGCTTGGCTTAACTTGGCTTGGCTTGGCTTGGCTTGAGTTGACTTGGCTTGGCTTGGCTTGGCTTGGCTTGGGTTGGCTTAACTTAGCTTGGCTTGGCTTGGCTTGGGTTGGCTTGGCTTGGCTTGGCTTGGCTTGGCTTGACTTGGCTTGGCTTGGCTTGGCTTGGCTTGGCTTGGCTTGTCTTGGCTTGGCTTGGCTTGGCTTCGCTTGGCTTGGCTTGGCTTGGCTTGGGTTGGCTTGGCTTGGCTTGGCTTGGCTGGGCTTGGCTTGGCTTGGCTTGGCTTGGCTTGGCTTGGCTCGGCTGGGCTTGGTTTGGCTTGGGTTGGCTTGGCTTGGCTTGGCTTGGCTTGGCTTGGCTTGGGTTGGCTTAACTTAGCTTGGCTTGGGTTGGGTTGGGTTGGCTTGGCTTGGCTTGGCTTGGCTGGGCTTGGCTTGGCTTGGCTTGGCTTGGCTTGGCTTGGCTTGGTTTGACTCGGCTCGGCTTGGCTTGGCTTGGCTTGGCTTGGCTTGGCTTGGCTTGGCTTGGCTTGGCTTGGCTTGGCTTGGCTTGGCTTGGCTTGGCTTGGCTTGGCTTGGCTTGGCTTGGCTTGGCTTGGCTTGGCTTGGCTTGAGTTGGCTTGGCTTGGCTTGGCTTGGCTTGGCTTGGGTTGGCTTAACTTAGCTTGGCTTGGCTTGGCTTAGGTTGGCTTGGCTTGGCTTGGCTTGGCTTGGCTTGACTTGGTTTGGCTTGGCTTGGCTTGGCTTGGCTTGGCTTGGCTTGGCTTGGCTTGGCTTGGCTTGGCTTGGGTTGGCTTGGTTTGGCTTGGCTTGGCTGGGCTTGGCTTGGCTTGGCTTTGCTTGGCTTGGCTTATCTTGGCTTGGCTTGGCTTGGCTTTGCTTGGCTTGGCTTATCTTGGCTTGGCTTGGCTTGGCCTGGCTTGGCTTGGCTTGGCTTGGCTTGGCTTGGCTTGGCTTGGCTTGGCTTGGCTTGGCTTGGCTTGGCTTGAGTTGGCTTGGCTTGGCTTGGCTTGGCTTGGCTTGGGTTGGCTTAACTTAGCTTGGCTTGGCTTGGCTTAGGTTGGCTTGGCTTGGCTTGGCTTGGCTTGGCTTGACTTGGTTTGGCTTGGCTTGGCTTGGCTTGGCTTGGCTCGGCTTGGCTTGGCTTGGCTTGGGTTGGCTTGGCTTGGCTTGGCTTGGCTTGGCTTGGCTTGGCTTGGGTTGGCTTAACTTAGCTTGGCTTGGCTTGGGTTGGGTTGCCTTGGCTTGGCTTGGCTTGGCTGGGCTTGGCTTGGCTTGTCTTGGCTTGGCTTGGCTTGGCTTGGTTTGGCTCGGCTCGGCTTGGCTTGGCTTGGCTTGACTTGGCTTTGCTTGGCTTGGTTTGGCTTATCTTGGCTTGCGTTGGCTTGGCTTGGCTTGGCTTGGCTTGGCTTTGCTTGGCTTGGCTTATCTTGGCTTGGCTTGGCTTGGCTTTGCTTCGCTTGGCTTATCTTGGCTTGGCTTGGCTTGGCTTGGCTTGGCTTGGCTTGGCTTGGCTTGTCTTGGCTTGGCTTGGCTTGGCTTGGCTTGGCTTGGCTTGGCTTGGCTTGGCTTGGCTTGGCTTGGCTTGGCTTGGCTTGGCTTGGCTTGGCTTGGTTTGGGTTGGCTTGGTTTGGCTTGGCTTGGCTGCTTGAGTTGGCTTAACTTGGCTTGGCTTGGCTTGGGTTGGCTTGGCTTGGCTTGGCTTGGCTGGGCTTGGCTTGGCTTGGCTTGGCTTGGCTTGGCTTGGCTTGGTTTGGCTTGGCTTGGCTTGGCTTGGCTTGGCTTGGCTTGGCTTGGGTTGGCTTAACTTGTCTTGGCTTGGCTTGGCTTGGCTTCTCTTGGCTTGGCTTGGCTTGGCATGGCTTGGCTTGGCTTGGCTTGTCTTGGCTTGGCTTGGCTTGGCTTAGCTTGGCTTGGCTTGGCTTGGCTTGGCTTGGCTTGGCTTGGCTTGGCTTGGCTTGGTTTGGCTTGGCTTGGCTTGGCTTGTCTTGGGTTGGCTTGGCTTGGCTTGGCTTGGCATGGCTTGGTGTCATTTATTTTAGCTTTGCTTGGCTTGGCTTGGCTTGGCTTGGCTTGGCTTGGCTTGGCTTGGCTTGGCTTGGCTTGGCTTGGGTTGGATTGGCTTGGCTTGGCTTCTCTTGGCTTGGCTTGGCTTGGCTTGGCTTGGCTTGGCTTGGCTTAGCTTGTCTTGGCTTGGCTTGGCTTAGCTTGGCTTGGCTTGGCTTGGCTTGGGTTGCCTTGACTTGGCTTGGCTTGTATTGGCTTGGCTTGGCTTGGCTTGGCTTGGCTTTGCTTGGCTTGGTTTGGCTTGGCTTGGCTTGCCTTGGCTTGGCTTGGCTTGGCTTAGCTTGGCTTGGGTTGGCTTGCCTTGGCTTGTCTTGGCTTGGTTTGGCCTGGCTTGGTTTGGCTTAGCTTGCCTTGGCTTGGCTTGGCTTGGCTTGGCCTGGCTTGGCTTGGCTTGGCTTGGCTTTGCTTGGCTTGGTTTGGCTTGGCTTGGCTTGGCTTGGCTTGGCTTGGCTTGGCTTGGGTTGGCTTGCCTTGGCTTGGCTTGGCTTGGTTTGGCCTGGCTTGGCTTGACTTAGCTTGCCTTGGCTTGGCTTGGCTTGGCTTGGCCTGGCTTGGCTTGACTTAGCTTGGCTTGGCTTGGCTTGGCTGGGCTTGGTTTGGCTTGGCTTGACTTGGCTTGGCTTGGCTTGGCTTGGCTTGGCTTCGCTAGGCTGGGCTTGTTTTAACTTGACTTTGCTTGGCTTGGCTTGGCTTGGCTTGGCTTGTCTTGGCTTGGCTTGGCTTGGCTTCGCTTGGCTTGGCTTGGCTTGGCCTGGCCTGGCCTGGCCTGGCTTGGCTTGGCTTGGTTTGGCTTGGCTTGGCTTGGCTTGGCTTGGCTGGGCTTGGCTGAGGTTGGCTTGCCTGGGCCTGGCTTGGCTTGGTTTGGGCTGGCTTGGCTTGGCGTAGCTTGGCTTGGTTTGGCTTGGCTTGGCTTGGCTTAGGTTGGCTTGCCTTGGCATGGCTTGGCTTGGTTTGGCCTGGCTTCGCTTGGCTTAGCTTGCCTTGGCTTGGCTTGGCTTGGCTTGGCCTGGCTTGGCTTGGCTTAGCTTAGCTTGGCTTGGCTTGGCTTGGGTTGGATTGGCTTGGCTTGGCTTCTCTTGGCTTGGCTTGGCTTGGTTTGGCTTGGCTTGGCTTGGCTTGGCTTGGCTTGGCTTGGCTTGGCTTGGCTTGGCTTGGCTTGGCTTGTCTTGGGTTGGCTTGGCTTGGCTTGGCTTGGTTTGGCTTGTCTTGGCTTGGCATGGCTTGGTTTCATTTATTTTAGCTTTGCTTGGCTTGGCTTGGCTTGGCTTGGCTTGGCTTGGCTTGGCTTGGTTTGACTCGGCTCGGCTTGGCTTGGCTTGGCTTGGCTTGGCTTGGCTTGGCTTGGCTTGGCTTGGCTTGGCTTGGTTTGACTCGGCTCGGCTTGGCTTGGCTTGGCTTGGCTTGAGTTGGCTTGGCTTGGCTTGACTTGGCTTGGCTTGGCTTGGCTTGGCTTGGCTGGGCTTGGCTTGGCTTGGCTTGGCTTGGCTTGGCTTGGCTTGGTTTGACTCGGCTCGGCTTGGCTTGGCTTGGCTTGGCTTGGCTTGGCTTGGCTTGGCTTGGCTTGGCTTGGCTTGGCTTGGCTTGGCTTGGCTTGGCTTGGCTTGGCTTGGCTTGGCTTGGCTTGGCTTGGCTTGAGTTGGCTTGGCTTGGCTTGGCTTGGCTTGGCTTGGGTTGGCTTAACTTAGCTTGGCTTGGCTTGGCTTAGGTTGGCTTGGCTTGGCTTGGCTTGGCTTGGCTTGACTTGGTTTGGCTTGGCTTGGCTTGGCTTGGCTTGGCTTGGCTTGGCTTGGCTTGGCTTGGCTTGGCTTGGCTTGACTTGGCTTGGGTTGGCTTGGTTTGGCTTGGCTTGGCTGGGCTTGGCTTGGCTTGGCTTTGCTTGGCTTGGCTTATCTTGGCTTGGCTTGGCTTGGCTTGGCTTTGCTTGGCTTGGCTTATCTTGGCTTGGCTTGGCTTGGCCTGGCTTGGCTTGGCTTGGCTTGGCTTGGCTTGGCTTGGCTTGGCTTGGCTTGGCTTGGCTTGGCTTGAGTTGGCTTGGCTTGGCTTGGCTTGGCTTGGCTTGGGTTGGCTTAACTTAGCTTGGCTTGGCTTGGCTTAGGTTGGCTTGGCTTGGCTTGGCTTGGCTTGGCTTGACTTGGTTTGGCTTGGCTTGGCTTGGCTTGACTTGGCTCGGCTTGGCTTGGCTTGGCTTGGGTTGGCTTGGCTTGGCTTGGCTTGGCTTGGCTTGGCTTGGCTTGGGTTGGCTTAACTTAGCTTGGCTTGGCTTGGGTTGGGTTGCCTTGGCTTGGCTTGGCTTGGCTGGGCTTGGCTTGGCTTGTCTTGGCTTGGCTTGGCTTGGCTTGGTTTGGCTCGGCTCGGCTTGGCTTGGCTTGGCTTGACTTGGCTTTGCTTGGCTTGGTTTGGCTTATCTTGGCTTGCGTTGGCTTGGCTTGGCATGGCTTGGCTTGGCTTTGCTTGGCTTGGCTTATCTTGGCTTGGCTTGGCTTGGCTTTGCTTGGCTTGGCTTATCTTGGCTTGGCTTGGCTTGGCTTGGCTTGGCTTGGCTTGGCTTGTCTTGGCTTGGCTTGGCTTGGCTTGGCTTGGCTTGGCTTGGCTTGGCTTGGCTTGGCTTGGCTTGGCTTGGCTTGGCTTGGCTTGGTTTGGGTTGGCTTGGTTTGGCTTGGCTTGGCTGCTTGAGTTGGCTTAACTTGGCTTGGCTTGGCTTGGGTTGGCTTGGCTTGGCTTGGCTTGGCTGGGCTTGGCTTGGCTTGGCTTGGCTTGGCTTGGCTTGGCTTGGTTTGGCTTGGCTTGGCTTGGCTTGGCTTGGCTTGGCTTGGCTTGGGTTGGCTTAACTTGTCTTGGCTTGGCTTGGCTTGGCTTCTCTTGGCTTGGCTTGGCTTGGCATGGCTTGGCTTGGCTTGGCTTGTCTTGGCTTGGCTTGGCTTGGCTTAGCTTGGCTTGGCTTGGCTTGGCTTGGCTTGGCTTGGCTTGGCTTGGCTTGGCTTGGTTTGGCTTGGCTTGGCTTGGCTTGTCTTGGGTTGGCTTGGCTTGGCTTGGCTTGGCATGGCTTGGTGTCATTTATTTTAGCTTTGCTTGGCTTGGCTTGGCTTGGCTTGGCTTGGCTTGGCTTGGCTTGGCTTGGCTTGGCTTGGCTTGGCTTGGGTTGGATTGGCTTGGCTTGGCTTCTCTTGGCTTGGCTTGGCTTGGCTTGGCTTGGCTTGGCTTGGCTTAGCTTGTCTTGGCTTGGCTTGGCTTAGCTTGGCTTGGCTTGGCTTGGCTTGGGTTGCCTTGACTTGGCTTGGCTTGTATTGGCTTGGCTTGGCTTGGCTTGGCTTGGCTTTGCTTGGCTTGGTTTGGCTTGGCTTGGCTTGCCTTGGCTTGGCTTGGCTTAGCTTGGCTTGGGTTGGCTTGCCTTGGCTTGTCTTGGCTTGGTTTGGCCTGGCTTGGTTTGGCTTAGCTTGCCTTGGCTTGGCTTGGCTTGGCTTGGCCTGGCTTGGCTTGGCTTGGCTTGGCTTTGCTTGGCTTGGTTTGGCTTGGCTTGGCTTGGCTTGGCTTGGCTTGGCTTGGCTTGGCTTGGGTTGGCTTGCCTTGGCTTGGCTTGGCTTGGTTTGGCCTGGCTTGGCTTGACTTAGCTTGCCTTGGCTTGGCTTGGCTTGGCTTGGCCTGGCTTGGCTTGACTTAGCTTGGCTTGGCTTGGCTTGGCTGGGCTTGGTTTGGCTTGGCTTGACTTGGCTTGGCTTGGCTTGGCTTGGCTTGGCTTCGCTAGGCTGGGCTTGGGTTAACTTGACTTTGCTTGGCTTGGCTTGGCTTGGCTTGGCTTGTCTTGGCTTGGCTTGGCTTGGCTTCGCTTGGCTTGGCTTGGCTTGGCCTGGCCTGGCCTGGCCTGGCTTGGCTTGGCTTGGTTTGGCTTGGCTTGGCTTGGCTTGGCTTGGCTGGGCTTGGCTGAGGTTGGCTTGCCTGGGCCTGGCTTGGCTTGGTTTGGGCTGGCTTGGCTTGGCGTAGCTTGGCTTGGTTTGGATTGGCTTGGCTTGGCATGGCTTGGCTTGGCTTGGCTTGGCTTGGCTTGGCTTGGCTTGGCTTGGCTTGAGTTGGCTTGGCTTGGCTTGGCTTGGCTTGGCTTGGGTTGGCTTAACTTAGCTTGGCTTGGCTTGGCTTGGGTTGGCTTGGCTTGGCTTGGCTTGGCTTGACTTGGCTTGGCTTGGCTTGGCTTGCTTGGCTTGGCTTGGCTTGGCTTGGCTTGGCTTGCCTTGGCTTGGCTTGGCTTGGCTTGGCTTGGGTTGGCTTGGCTTGGCTTGGCTTGGCTGGGCTTGGCTTGGCTTGGCTTGGCTTGGCTTGGCTTTACTTGGCTTGGCTTGGCTTGGCTTGGCTCGGCTCGGCTCGGCTCGGCTTGGGTTGGCTTGGCTTGGCTTGGCTTGGCTTGGCTTGGCTTGGCTTAACTTAGCTTGGCTTGGCTTGGGTTGGGTTGGCTTGGCTTGGCTTGGCTTGGCTGGGCTTGGCTTGGCTTGGCTTGGCTTGGCTTGGCTTAGCTTGGTTTGGCTCGGCTCGGCTTGGCTTGGCTTGGCTTGACTTGGCTTGGCTTGGCTTGGTTTGGCTTATCTTGGCTTGCGTTGGCTTGGCTTGGCTTGGCTTGGCTTGGCTTGGCTTGGCTTATCTTGGCTTGGCTTGGCTTGGCTTTGCTTGGCTTCGCTTATCTTGGCTTGGCTTGGCTTGGCTTGGCTTGGCTTGGCTTGGCTTGGCTTGGCTTGTCTTGGCTTGGCTTGGTTTGGCTTGTATTGCCTTGGCTTGGCTTGGCTTGGCTTGGCTTGGCTTGGCTTGGTTTGGCTTATCTTGGCTTGGCTTGGCTTGGCTTGGCTTGGCTTGGCTTGGATGGCTTGGCTTGGCTTGGCTTGGCTTGGCTTGGTTTGGCTTGGCTTGGCTTGGCGTGGCTTGGTTTCATTTATTTTATCTTGGCTTGGCTTGGCTTGGCTTGGCTTGGCTTGGCTTGGCTTGGCTTGGCTTGGCTTGGCTTGGCTTGGCTTGGCTTGGCTTGGCTTGGCTTGGCTGGGCTTGGCTTGGCTTGGCTTGGCTTGGCTTGGCTTGGCTTGGCTTGGCTTGGCTTGGCTTGGCTTGGCTTGGCTTGCGTTGGCTTGGCTTGGCTTGACTTGGCTTGGCTTGGGTTGGTTGGCTTAACTTGGCTTGGCTTGGCTTGGCTTGGGTTGGCTTGGCTTGGCTTGGCTTGGCTTGTCTGGGCTTGGATTGGCTTGGCTTGGCTTGGCTTGGCGTGACTTGGTTTCATTTATTTTAGCTTGGCTTGGCTTGGCTTGGCTTGGCTTGGCTTGGCTTGGCTTGGCTTGGCTTGGCTTGGCTTGGCTTGGCTTGGACTTGGCTTGGCTTGGCTTGGTTTGGCTTGGCTTGGTTTGGCCTGGCCTGGCTTGGCTTGACTTAGCTTGGCTTGGCTTGGCTTGGCTTGGCCTGGCCTGGCTTGGCTTGACTTAGCTTGGCTTGGCTTGGCTTGGCTGGGCTTGGTTTGGCTTGGCTTGACTTGGCTTGGCTTGGCTTGGCTTGGCTTGGCTTCGCTACGCTGGGCTTGGGTTAACTTGACTTTGCTTGGCTTGGCTTGGCTTGGCTTGGCTTGTCTTGGCTTGGCTTGGATTGGCTTGGCTTGGCTTGGCTTGGCTTGGCTTGGCCTGGCCTGGCTTGGCCTGGCTTGGCTTGGCTTGGTTTGGCTTGGCTTGGCTTGGCTTGGCTTGGCTGGGCTTGGCTGAGGTTGGCTTGCCTGGGCCTGGCTTGGCTTGGTTTGGGCTGGCTTGGCTTGGCGTAGCTTGACTTGGTTTGGCTTGGCTTGGCTTGGCTTGGCTTAGGTTGGCTTGCCTTGGCATGGCTTGGCTTGGTTTGGCCTGGCTTCGCTTGGCTTAGCTTGCCTTGGCTTGGCTTGGCTTCGCTTGGCCTGGCTTGGCTTGGCTTAGCTTGGCTTGGCTTGGCTTGGGTTGGATTGGCTTGGCTTGGCTTCTCTTGGCTTGGCTTGGCTTGGTTTGGCTTGGCTTGGCTTGGCTTGGCTTGGCTTGCCTTGGCTTGGCTTGGCTTGGCTTGGCTTGGCTTGGCTTGGCTTGGCTTGGCTTGGCTTGGCTTGGCTTGGCTTGGCTTGAGTTGGCTTGGCTTGGCTTGGCTTGAGTTGGCTTGGCTTGGCTTGGCTTGGCTTGGCTTGGGTTGGCTTAACTTAGCTTGGCTTGGCTTGGCTTGGGTTGGCTTGGCTTGGCTTGACTTGGCTTGGCTTGACTTGGCTTGGCTTGGCTTGGCTTGGCTTGGCTTGGCTTGGGTTGGCTTGGCTTGGCTTGGCTTGCCTTGGCTTGGCTTGGCTTGGCTTGGCTTGGGTTGGCTTGGCTTGGCTTGGCTTGGCTGGGCTTGGCTTGGCTTGGCTTGGCTTGGCTTTACTTGGCTTGGCTTGGCTTGGCTTGGCTCGGCTCGGCTCGGCTCGGCTTGGGTTGGCTTGGCTTGGCTTGGCTTGGCTTGGCTTGGCTTGGCTTGGCTTAACTTAGCTTGGCTTGGCTTGGTTTGGGTTGGCTTGGCTTGGCTTGGCTTGGCTTGGCTTGGCTTGGCTTGGCTTGGCTTGGCTTGGCTTGGCTTGGCTTGGCTTGGTTTGGCTCGGCTCGGTTTGGCTTGGCTTGGCTTGACTTGGCTTGGCTTGGCTTGGTTTGGCTTATCTTGGCTTGCGTTGGCTTGGCTTGGCTTGGCTTGGCTTTGCTTGGCTTGGCTTATCTTGGCTTGGCTTGGCTTGGCTTTGCTTGGCTTGGCTTATCTTGGCTTGGCTTGGCTTGGCTTGGCTTGGCTTGGCTTGGCTTGGCTTGGCTTGGCTTGTCTTGGCTTGGCTTGGTTTGGCTTGTATTGCCTTGGCTTGGCTTGGCTTGGCTTGGCTTGGCTTGGCTTGGTTTGGCTTATCTTGGCTTGGCTTGGCTTGGCTTGGCTTGACTTGGCTTGGCTTGGATGGCTTGGCTTGGCTTGGCTTGGCTTGGTTTGGCTTGGCTTGGCTTGGCGTGGCTTGGTTTCATTTATTTTAGCTTGGCTTGGCTTGGCTTGGCTTGGCTTGGCTTGGCTTGGCTTGGCTTGGCTTGGCTTGGCTTGGCTTGGCTTGGCTTGGCTTGGCTTGGCTTGGCTTGGCTTGGCTTGGCTGGGCTTGGCTTGGCTTGGCTTGGCTTGGCTTGGCTTGGCTTGGCATGGCTTGGCTTGGCTTGGCTTGGCTTGGCTTGGGTTGGCTTGGCTTGGCTTGACTTGGCTTGGCTTGGGTTGGCTTAACTTGGCTTGGCTTGGCTTGGCTTGGGTTGGCTTGGCTTGGCTTGGCTTGGCTTGTCTGGGCTTGGATTGGCTTGGCTTGGCTTGGCTTGGCTTAGGTTGGCTTGCATTGGCTTGGTTTGGCTTAGCTTGCCTTGGCTTGGCTTGGCTTGGCCTGGCTTGGCTTGGCTTGGCTTGGCTTTGCTTGGCTTGGTTTGGCTTGGCTTGGCTTGGCTTGGCTTTTCTTGGCTTGGCTTGGGTTGGCTTGCCTAGATTTGGCTTGGCTTGGCTTGGCTTGGCTTGGCTTGGCTTGGCTTGGCTTAGCTTGGCTTGGCTTGGCTTGGCATGGCTTAGCTTGCCTTGGCTTGGCTTGGCTTGGCTTGGCCTGGCTTGGCTTGGCTTGGCTTGGCTTGGCTTGGCTTGGCTTGACTTGGCTTGGCTTGGCTTAGCTTGCCTTGGCTTGGCTTGGCTTGGCTTGGCCTGGCTTGGCTTGGCTTGGCTTGGCTTGGCTTGGCTTGGCTTGACTTGGCTTGGCTTGGCTTAGCTTGCCTTGGCTTGGCTTGGCTTGGCTTGGCTTAGCTTGCCTTGGCTTGGCTTGGCTTGGCTTACCCTGGCTTGGCTTGGTTTGGCTTGGCTTGGCCTGGCTTGGCTTGGCTTAGCTTGCCTTGGCTTGGCTTGGCTTGGCTTATCCTGGCTTGGCTTGGCTTAGCTTGGCTTGACTTGGCTTGACTTGGCTTGGCTGGACTGGGGTTGGCTTGCCTTGGTTTGGCTTGGCTTGGTTTGGCCTGGGTTGGCTTGGCTTAGCTTGCCTTGACTTGGCTTGGCTTGGCCTGGCTTGGCTTGGCTTAGCTTGGCTTGGCTTGGCTTGGCTAGGCTTGGTTTGGCTTGGCTTGGCTTGGCTTGGCTTGGCTTGGCTTGGCTTGGCTTGGCTTGGCTTGGGTTAGCTTGACTTTGCTTGGCTTGGATTGGCTTGGCTTGGCTTGGCTCGGCTTGGCTTGGCTTGGCTTGGCTTGGCTTGGCTTGGCTTGGCTTGGCTTGGCTTGGCTTGGCTTGGCTTGGCTTGGCTTGGCTTGGCTTGGCTTGGCTTGGCTTGGCTTGGCTTGGCTTGGCTTGTATTGGCTTGGCTTGGCTTATCTTGGCTTGGCTTGGCTTGGCTTGGCTTGGCTTGGCTTGGCTTGGATGGCTTGGCTTGGCTTGGCTTGGCTTGGCTTGGCTTGGTTTGGCTTGGCTTGGCTTGGCGTAGCTTGGTTTCATTTATTTTAGCTTGGCTTGGCTTGGCTTGGCTTGGCTTGGCTTGGCTTGGCTTGGCTTGGCTTGGCTCGGCTCGGCTCGGCTCGGCTCGGCTTGGCTTGGCTTGGCTTGGCTTGGCTTGGCTTGGCTTGGCTTGTATTGGCTTGGCTTGGCTTGGCTTATCTTGGCTTGGCTTGGCTTGGCTTGGCTTGGCTTGGCTTGGCTTGGATGGCTTGGTTTGGCTTGGCTTGGCTTGGCTTGGTTTGGCTTGGCTTGGCTTGGCTTGGCTTGGTTTGGCTTATCTTGGCTTGGCTTGGCTTGGCTTGGCTTGACTTGGCTTGGCTTGGATGGCTTGGCTTGGCTTGGCTTGGCTTGGTTTGGCTTGGCTTGGCTTGGCGTGGCTTGGTTTCATTTATTTTAGCTTGGCTTGGCTTGGCTTGGCTTGGCTTGGCTTGGCTTGGCTTGGCTTGGCTTGGCTTGGCTTGGCTTGGCTTGGCTTGGCTTGGCTTGGCTTGGCTTGGCTTGGCTTGGCTGGGCTTGGCTTGGCTTGGCTTGGCTTGGCTTGGCTTGGCTTGGCATGGCTTGGCTTGGCTTGGCTTGGCTTGGCTTGGGTTGGCTTGGCTTGGCTTGACTTGGTTTGGCTTGGGTTGGCTTAACTTGGCTTGGCTTGGCTTGGCTTGGGTTGGCTTGGCTTGGCTTGGCTTGGCTTGTCTGGGCTTGGATTGGCTTGGCTTGGCTTGGCTTGGCTTAGGTTGGCTTGCATTGGCTTGGTTTGGCTTAGCTTGCCTTGGCTTGGCTTGGCTTGGCCTGGCTTGGCTTGGCTTGGCTTGGCTTTGCTTGGCTTGGTTTGGCTTGGCTTGGCTTGGCTTGGCTTTTCTTGGCTTGGCTTGGGTTGGCTTGCCTAGATTTGGCTTGGCTTGGCTTGGCTTGGCTTGGCTTGGCTTGGCTTGGCTTAGCTTGGCTTGGCTTGGCTTGGCATGGCTTAGCTTGCCTTGGCTTGGCTTGGCTTGGCTTGGCCTGGCTTGGCTTGGCTTGGCTTGGCTTGGCTTGGCTTGGCTTGACTTGGCTTGGCTTGGCTTAGCTTGCCTTGGCTTGGCTTGGCTTGGCTTGGCCTGGCTTGGCTTGGCTTGGCTTGGCTTGGCTTGGCTTGGCTTGACTTGGCTTGGCTTGGCTTAGCTTGCCTTGGCTTGGCTTGGCTTGGCTTGGCTTAGCTTGCCTTGGCTTGGCTTGGCTTGGCTTACCCTGGCTTGGCTTGGTTTGGCTTGGCTTGGCCTGGCTTGGCTTGGCTTAGCTTGCCTTGGCTTGGCTTGGCTTGGCTTATCCTGGCTTGGCTTGGCTTAGCTTGGCTTGACTTGGCTTGACTTGGCTTGGCTGGACTGGGGTTGGCTTGCCTTGGTTTGGCTTGGCTTGGTTTGGCCTGGGTTGGCTTGGCTTAGCTTGCCTTGGCTTGGCTTGGCTTGGCCTGGCTTGGCTTGGCTTAGCTTGGCTTGGCTTGGCTTGGCTAGGCTTGGTTTGGCTTGGCTTGGCTTGGCTTGGCTTGGCTTGGCTTGGCTTGGCTTGGCTTGGCTTGGGTTAGCTTGACTTTGCTTGGCTTGGATTGGCTTGGCTTGGCTTGGCTCGGCTTGGCTTGGCTTGGCTTGGCTTGGCTTGGCTTGGCTTGGCTTGGCTTGGCTTGGCTTGGCTTGGCTTGGCTTGGCTTGGCTTGGCTTGGCTTGGCTTGGCTTGGCTTGGCTTGGCTTGGCTTGGTTTGTATTGGCTTGGCTTGGCTTATCTTGGCTTGGCTTGGCTTGGCTTGGCTTGGCTTGGCTTGGCTTGGATGGCTTGGCTTGGCTTGGCTTGGCTTGGCTTGGTTTGGCTTGGCTTGGCTTGGCGTAGCTTGGTTTCATTTATTTTAGCTTGGCTTGGCTTGGCTTGGCTTGGCTTGGCTTGGCTTGGCTTGGCTTGGCTTGGCTCGGCTCGGCTCGGCTCGGCTCGGCTTGGCTTGGCTTGGCTTGGCTTGGCTTGGCTTGGCTTGGCTTGTATTGGCTTGGCTTGGCTTGGCTTATCTTGGCTTGGCTTGGCTTGGCTTGGCTTGGCTTGGCTTGGCTTGGATGGCTTGGCTTGGCTTGGCTTGGCTTGGCTTGGTTTGGCTTGGCTTGGCTTGGCGTAGCTTGGTTTCATTTATTTTAGCTTGGCTTGGCTTGGCTTGGCTTGGCTTGGCTTGGCTTGGCTTGGCTTGGCTTGGCTTGGCTTGGCTTGGCTTGGCTCGGCTCGGCTCGGCTCGGCTCGGCTCGGCTCGGCTCGGCTTGGCATGGCTTAGCTTGCCTTGGCTTGGCTTGGCTTGGCTTGGCCTGGCTTGGCTTGGCTTGGCTTGGCTTGGCTTGGCTTGGCTTGACTTGGCTTGGCTTGGCTTAGCTTGCCTTGGCTTGGCTTGGCTTGGCTTGGCCTGGCTTGGCTTGGCTTGGCTTGGCTTGGCTTGGCTTGGCTTGACTTGGCTTGGCTTGGCTTAGCTTGCCTTGGCTTGGCTTGGCTTGGCTTGGCTTAGCTTGCCTTGGCTTGGCTTGGCTTGGCTTACCCTGGCTTGGCTTGGTTTGGCTTGGCTTGGCCTGGCTTGGCTTGGCTTAGCTTGCCTTGGCTTGGCTTGGCTTGGCTTATCCTGGCTTGGCTTGGCTTAGCTTGGCTTGACTTGGCTTGACTTGGCTTGGCTGGACTGGGGTTGGCTTGCCTTGGTTTGGCTTGGCTTGGTTTGGCCTGGGTTGGCTTGGCTTAGCTTGCCTTGGCTTGGCTTGGCTTGGCCTGGCTTGGCTTGGCTTAGCTTGGCTTGGCTTGGCTTGGCTAGGCTTGGTTTGGCTTGGCTTGGCTTGGCTTGGCTTGGCTTGGCTTGGCTTGGCTTGGCTTGGCTTGGGTTAGCTTGACTTTGCTTGGCTTGGATTGGCTTGGCTTGGCTTGGCTCGGCTGGGCTTGGCTTGGCTTGGCTTGGCTTGGCTTGGCTTGGCTTGGCTTGGCTTGGCTTGGCTTGGCTTGGCTTGGCTTGGCTTGGCTTGGCTTGGCTTGGCTTGGCTTGGCTTGGCTTGGCTTGGCTTGTATTGGCTTGGCTTGGCTTATCTTGGCTTGGCTTGGCTTGGCTTGGCTTGGCTTGGCTTGGCTTGGATGGCTTGGCTTGGCTTGGCTTGGCTTGGCTTGGTTTGGCTTGGCTTGGCTTGGCGTAGCTTGGTTTCATTTATTTTAGCTTGGCTTGGCTTGGCTTGGCTTGGCTTGGCTTGGCTTGGCTTGGCTTGGCTTGGCTCGGCTCGGCTCGGCTCGGCTCGGCTTGGCTTGGCTTGGCTTGGCTTGGCTTGGCTTGGCTTGGCTTGTATTGGCTTGGCTTGGCTTGGCTTATCTTGGCTTGGCTTGGCTTGGCTTGGCTTGGCTTGGCTTGGCTTGGATGGCTTGGCTTGGCTTGGCTTGGCTTGGCTTGGTTTGGCTTGGCTTGGCTTGGCGTAGCTTGGTTTCATTTATTTTAGCTTGGCTTGGCTTGGCTTGGCTTGGCTTGGCTTGGCTTGGCTTGGCTTGGCTTGGCTTGGCTTGGCTCGGCTCGGCTCGGCTCGGCTCGGCTCGGCTCGGCTCGGCTCGGCTTGGCTTGGCTTGGCTTGGCTTGGCTCGGCTCGGCTCGGCTCGGCTCGGCTCGGCTGGGCTTGGCTTGGCTTGGCTTGGCTTGGCTGGGCTTGGCTTGGCTTGGCTTGGCTTGGCTTGGCTTGGCTTGGCTTGGCTTGGCTTGGCTTGGGTTGGCTTGGCTTGGCTTGACTTGGCTTGGCTTGGGTTGGCTTAACTTGGCTTGGCTTGGCTTGGCTTGGGTTGGCTTGGCTTGGCTTGGCTTGGCTTGTCTGGGCTTGGATTGGCTTGGCTTGGCTTGGCTTGGCTTGGCTTGGCTTGGCTTGGCTTGGCTTGGCTTGTATTGGCTTGGCTTGGCTTGGCTTGGCTTGGCTTGGCTTGGCTTGGCTTGGTTTGGCTTATCTTGGCTTGGCTTGGCTTGGCTTGGCTTGGCTTGGCTTGGCTTGGCTTGGATGGCTTGGCTTGGCTTGGCTTGGCTTGGCTTGGTTTGGCTTGGCTTGGCTTGGCGTGGCTTGGTTTCATTTATTTTAGCTAGGCTTGGCTTGGCTTGGCTTGGCTTGGCTTGGCTTGGCTTGGCTTGGCTTGGCTTGGCTTGGCTTGGCTTGGCTTGGCTTGGCTTGGCTTGGCTTGGCTTGGCTTGGCTTGGCTTGGCTTGGCTTGGCTTGGCTTGGCTTGGCTTGGCTGGGCTTGGCTTGGCTTGGCTTGGCTTGGCTTGGCTTGGCTTGGCTTGGCTTAGCTTGGCTTGGCTTGGCTTGGCTTGGCTTGGCTTGACTTGGCTTGGCTTGGGTTGGCTTAACTTGGCTTGGCTTGGCTTGGCTTGGCTTGGCTTGGCTTGGCTTGGGTTGGCTTGGCTTGGCTTGACTTGGCTTGGCTTGGGTTGGCTTAACTTGGCTTGGCTTGGCTTGGCTTGGGTTGGCTTGGCTTGGCTTGGCTTGGCTTGTCTGGGCTTGGCTTGGCTTGGCTTGGCTTGGCTTGGCTTGGCTTGGCTTGGCTTGGCTTGGCTTGGGTTAGCTTGACTTTGCTTGGCTTGGATTGGCTTGGCTTGGCTCGGCTCGGCTTGGCTTGGCTTGGCTTGGCTTGGCTTGGCTTGGCTTGGCTTGGCTTGGCTTGGCTTGGCTTGGCTTGGCTTGGCTTGGCTTGGCTTGGCTTGGCTTGGCTTGGCTTGGCTTGGCTTGGCTTGGCTTGGCTTGGCTTGGCTTGGCTTGGCTTGGCTTGGCTTGGCTTGGCTTGGCTTGGCTTGGCTTGGCTTGGCTTGGCTTGGCTTGGCTTGGCTTGACTTGGCTTGGGTTGGCTTAACTTGTCTTGGCTTGGCTTGGCTTGGCTTCTCTTGGCTTGGCTTGGCTTGGCTTGGCTTGGCTTGGCTTGGCTTGTCTTGGGTTGGCTTGGCTTGGCTTGGCTTGGCTTAGCTTGACTTGGCTTGGCTTGGCTTGGCTTGGCTTGGCTTGGCTTGGCTTGGCTTGGCTTGGCTTGGCTTGGCTTGTCTTGGGATGGCTTGGCTTGGCTTGGCTTGGTTTGGCTTGTCTTGGCTTGGCATGGCTTGGTTTCATTTATTTTAGCTTTGCTTGGCTTGGCTTGGCTTGGCTTGGCTTGGCTTGGCTTGGCTTGGCTTGGCTTGGGTTGGATTGGCTTGGCTTGGCTTCTCTTGGCTTGGCTTGGCTTGGCTTGGCTTGGCTTGGCTTGGCTTAGCTTGTCTTGGCTTGGCTTGGCTTAGCTTGGCTTGGCTTGGCTTGGCTTGGGTTGGCTTGGCTTGGCTTGGCTTGTATTGGCTTGGCTTGGCTTGGCTTGGCTTGGCTTTGCTTGGCTTGGTTTGGCTTGGCTTGGCTTGGCTTGGCTTGGCTTGGCTTGGCTTGGCTTGGGTTGGCTTGCCTTGGCTTGGCTTGGCTTGGTTTGGCCTGGCTTCGTTTGGCTTAGCTTGCCTTGGCTTGGCTTGGCTTGGTTTGGCTTGGCTTGGCTTGGCTTGGCTTGGTTTCTGTTGGCTTGGTTTGGCTTGGCTTGGCTTGGCTTGGCTTGGCTTGGCTTGGCTTGGCTTGGCTTGGCTTGGCTTGGTTTCTGTTGGCTTGGTTTGGCTTGGCTTGGCTTGGCTTGGGTTGGCTTAACTTGACTTGGCTTGGCTTGGGTTGGCTTGCCTTGGCTTGGCTTGGCTTGGCTTGGCTTGGCTTGGCTTGGCTTGGCTTGGCTTGGCTTGGCTTGGCTTGGCTTGGCTTGGCTTGGCTTGGTTTCTGTTGGCTTGGTTTGGCTTGGCTTGACTTGGCTTGGGTTGGCTTAACTTGGCTTGGCTTGGCTTGGGTTGGCTTGCCTTGGCTTGGCTTGGCTTGGCTTGGCTTGGCTTGGCTTGGGTTGGCTTGCCTTGGCTTGGCTTGGCTTGGTTTGGCCTGGCTTGGTTTGGCTTAGCTTGCCTTGGCTTGGCTTGGCTTGGCTTGGCCTGGCTTGGCTTGGCTTGGCTTGGCTTGGCTTGGCTTGGCTTGGCTTGGCTTGGTTTGGCTCGGCTCGGTTTGGCTTGGCTTGGCTTGACTTGGCTTGGCTTGGCTTGGTTTGGCTTGGCTTGGCTTGGTTTGGCTCGGCTCGGTTTGGCTTGGGTTGATTTGGCTTGGCTTGGCTTGGCTTGGCTTGGCTTGGCTTGGCTTGGCTTGGCTTGGCTTGGCTTGGCTTGGCTTGGCTTGGCTTGGCTTGGTTTGGCTCGGCTCGGTTTGGCTTGGGTTGGGTTGGCTTGGCTTGGTTTGGCTTGGCTTGGCTTGGCTTGGCTTGGCTTGGCTTGGCTTGGCTTGGTTTGGCTCGGCTTGCCTTGGCTTGGCTTGGCTTGGCTTGGCCTGGCTTGGCTTGGCTTGGCTTGGCTTGGCTTGGCTTGGCTTGGCTTGGCTTGGCTTGGCTTGGTTTGGCTCGGCTCGGTTTGGCTTGGCTTGGCTTGACTTGGCTTGGCTTGGCTTGGTTTGGCTTGGCTTGGCTTGGCTTGGTTTGGCTCGGCTCGGTTTGGCTTGGGTTGGGTTGGCTTGGCTTGGCTTGGCTTGGCTTGGCTTGGTTTGGCTTGGCTTGGCTTGGCTTGGCTTGGTTTGGCTCGGCTTGGCTTGGCTTGGGTTGGGTTGGCTTGGCTTGGCTTGGCTTGGCTTGGCTTGGCTTGGCTTGGCTTGGCTTGGCTTGGCTTGGCTTGGCTTGGTTTGGCTCGGATCGGTTTGGCTTGGCTTGGCTTGACTTGGCTTGGCTTGGCTTGGTTTAGCTTATCTTGGCTTGCGTTGGCTTGGCTTGGCTTGGCTTGGCTTATCTTGGCTTGGCTTGGCTTGGCTTTGCTTGGCTTGGCTTATCTTGGCTTGGCTTGGCTTGGCTTGGCTTGGCTTGGCTTGGCTTGGCTTGGCTTGGCTTGGCTTGGCTTGGCTTGGCTTGTCTTGGCTTGGCTTGGTTTGGCTTGTATTGCCTTGGCTTGGCTTGGCTTGGCTTGGCTTGGCTTGGCTTGGTTTGGCTTATCTTGGCTTGGCTTGGCTTGGCTTGGCTTGGCTTGGCTTGGCTTGGATGGCTTGGCTTGGCTTGGCTTGGCTTGGTTTGGCTTGGCTTGGCTTGGCGTGGCTTGGTTTCATTTATTTTAGCTTGGCTTGGCTTGGCTTGGCTTGGCTTGGCTTGGCTTGGCTTGGCTTGGCTTGGCTTGGCTTGGCTTGGCTTGGCTTGGCTTGGCTTGGCTTGGCTTGGCTGGGCTTGGATTGGCTTGGCTTGGCTTGGCTTGGCTTGGCATGGCTTGGCTTGGCTTGGCTTGGCTTGGGTTGGCTTGGCTTGGCTTGACTTGGCTTGGCTTGGGTTGGCTTAACTTGGCTTGGCTTGGCTTGGCTTGGGTTGGCTTGGCTTGGCTTGGCTTGGCTTGTCTGGGCTTGGATTGGCTTGGCTTGGCTTGGCTTGGCTTAGGTTGGCTTGCATTGGCTTGGTTTGGCTTAGCTTGCCTTGGCTTGGCTTGGCTTGGCCTGGCTTGGCTTGGCTTGGCTTGGGTTTGCTTGGCTTGGTTTGGCTTGGCTTGGCTTGGCTTGGCTTTTCTTGGCTTGGCTTGGGTTGGCTTGCCAAGATTTGGCTTGGCTTGGCTTGGCTTGGCTTGGCTTGGCTTGGCTTGGCTTAGCTTGGCTTGGCTTGGCTTGGCATGGCTTAGCTTGCCTTGGCTTGGCTTGGCTTGGCTTGGCCTGGCTTGGCTTGGCTTGGCTTGGCTTGGCTTGGCTTGGCTTGACTTGGCTTGGCTTGGCTTAGCTTGCCTTGGCTTGGCTTGGCTTGGCTTGGCCTGGCTTGGCTTGGCTTGGCTTGGCTTGGCTTGGCTTGGCTTGGCTTGACTTGGCTTGGCTTGGCTTAGCTTGCCTTGGCTTGGCTTGGCTTGGCTTGGCTTAGCTTGCCTTGGCTTGGCTTGGCTTGGCTTATCCTGGCTTGGCTTGGTTTGGCTTGGCTTGGCCTGGCTTGGCTTGGCTTAGCTTGCCTTGGCTTGGCTTGGCTTGGCTTATCCTGGCTTGGCTTGGCTTAGCTTGGCTTGGCTTGGCTTGACTTGGCTTGGCTGGACTGGGGTTGGCTTTCCTTGGTTTGGCTTGTCTTGGTTTGGCCTGGGTTGGCTTGGCTTAGCTTGCCTTGGCTTGGCTTGGCTTGGCCTGGCTTGGCTTGGCTTAGCTTGGCTTGGCTTGGCTAGGCTTGGTTTGGCTTGGCTTGGCTTTGCTTGGCTTGGCTTGGCTTGGCTTGGCTTGGCTTGGCTTGGGTTAGCTTGACTTTGCTTGGCTTGGATTGGCTTGGCTTGGCTTGGCTCGGCTTGGCTTGGCTTGGCTTGGCTTGTCTTGGCTTGGCTTGGCTTGGCTTGGCTTGGCTTGGATGGCTTGGCTTGGCTTGGCTTGGCTTGGCTTGGCTTGGTTTGGCTTGGCTTGGCTCGGCTCGGCTCGGCTCGGCTTGGCTTGGCTTGCCTTGGCTTGGCTTGGCTTGGCTTGGCTTGGCTTGGCTGGGCTTGGCTTGGCTTGGCTTGGCTTTGCTTGGCTTGGTTTGGCTTGGCTTGACTTGGCTTGGTTTTTCTTGGCTTGGCTTGGGTTGGCTTGCCTTGATTTGACTTGGCTTGGCCTGGCTTGGCTTGGCTTGGTTTGGCTTGGCTTAGCTTGGCTTGGCTTGGCTTGGCATGGCTTGGCTTGGCTTGGCTTGACTTGGCTTGGCTTGGCTTGGCTTGGGTTGGCTTGGCTTGGCTTGGCTTGTCTGGGCTTGGATTGGCTTGGCTTGGCTTGGGTTGGCTTAGGTTGGCTGGCATTGGCTTGGTTTGGCTTAGCTTGCCTTGGCTTGGCTTGGCTTGGCCTGGCTTGGCTTGGCTTGGCTTGGCTTTGCTTGGCTTGGTTTGGCTTGGCTTGACTTGGCTTGGTTTTTCTTGGCTTGGCTTGGGTTGGCTTGGCTTGGCTTGGGTTGGCTTAACTTGGCTTGGCTTGGCTTGGCTTGGGTTGGCTTGGCTTGGCTTGGCTTGTCTGGGCTTGGATTGGCTTGGCTTGGCTTGGGTTGGCTTAGGTTGGCTGGCATTGGCTTGGTTTGGCTTAGCTTGCCTTGGCTTGGCTTGGCTTGGCCTGGCTTGGCTTGGCTTGGCTTGGCTTTGCTTGGCTTGGTTTGGCTTGGCTTGACTTGGCTTGGTTTTTCTTGGCTTGGCTTGGGTTGGCTTGCCTTGATTTGACTTGGCTTGGCCTGGCTTGGCTTGGCTTGGTTTGGCTTGGCTTAGCTTGGCTTGGCTTGGCTTGGCATGGCTTAGCTTGCCTTGGCTTGGCTTGGCTTGGCTTGGCCTGGCTTGGCTTGGCTTGGCTTGGCTTGGCTTGGCTTGGCTTGGCTTGACTTGGCTTGGCTTGGCTTTGCTTGGCTTGGCTTGGATTGGCTTGGCTTGGCTTGGCTTGGCTTGGCTTGACTTGGCTAGGCTTGGTTTGGCTTGGCTTGGCTTGGCCTGGCTTGGCTTGGCTTAGCTTGCCTTGGCTTGGCTTGGCTTGGCCTGGCTTGGCTTGGCTTAGCTTGGCTTGGCTTGGCTTGACTTGGCTTGGCTGGACTTGGGTTGGCTTGCCTTGGTTTGGCTTGGCTTGGTTTGGCCTGGCTTGGCTTGGCTTAGCTTGCCTTGGCTTGGCTTGGCTTATCTTGGCTTGGCTTGGCTTGGCTTGGCTTGGCTTGGCTTGGCTTGGATGGCTTGGCTTGGCTTGGCTTGGCTTGGCTTGGTTTGGCTTGGCTTGGCTTGGCGTAGCTTGGTTTCATTTATTTTAGCTTGGCTTGGCTTGGCTTGGCTTGGCTTGGCTTGGCTTGGCTTGGCTTGGCTTGGCTCGGCTCGGCTCGGCTCGGCTCGGCTTGGCTTGGCTTGGCTTGGCTTGGCTTGGCTTGGCTTGGCTTGTATTGGCTTGGCTTGGCTTGGCTTATCTTGGCTTGGCTTGGCTTGGCTTGGCTTGGCTTGGCTTGGCTTGGATGGCTTGGCTTGGCTTGGCTTGGCTTGGCTTGGTTTGGCTTGGCTTGGCTTGGCGTAGCTTGGTTTCATTTATTTTAGCTTGGCTTGGCTTGGCTTGGCTTGGCTTGGCTTGGCTTGGCTTGGCTTGGCTTGGCTTGGCTTGGCTTGGCTCGGCTCGGCTCGGCTCGGCTCGGCTCGGCTCGGCTCGGCTCGGCTTGGCTTGGCTTGGCTTGGCTTGGCTCGGCTCGGCTCGGCTCGGCTCGGCTCGGCTGGGCTTGGCTTGGCTTGGCTTGGCTTGGCTGGGCTTGGCTTGGCTTGGCTTGGCTTGGCTTGGCTTGGCTTGGCTTGGCTTGGCTTGGCTTGGGTTGGCTTGGCTTGGCTTGACTTGGCTTGGCTTGGGTTGGCTTAACTTGGCTTGGCTTGGCTTGGCTTGGGTTGGCTTGGCTTGGCTTGGCTTGTCTGGGCTTGGATTGGCTTGGCTTGGCTTGGCTTGGCTTGGCTTGGCTTGGCTTGGCTTGGCTTGGCTTGTATTGGCTTGGCTTGGCTTGGCTTGGCTTGGCTTGGCTTGGCTTGGCTTGGCTTGGTTTGGCTTATCTTGGCTTGGCTTGGCTTGGCTTGGCTTGGCTTGGCTTGGTTTGGCTTGGATGGCTTGGCTTGGCTTGGCTTGGCTTGGCTTGGTTTGGCTTGGCTTGGCTTGGCGTGGCTTGGTTTCATTTATTTTAGCTAGGCTTGGCTTGGCTTGGCTTGGCTTGGCTTGGCTTGGCTTGGCTTGGCTTGGCTTGGCTTGGCTTGGCTTGGCTTGGCTTGGCTTGGCTTGGCTTGGCTTGGCTTGGCTTGGCTTGGCTTGGCTTGGCTTGGCTTGGCTTGGCTTGGCTTGGCTTGGCTGGGCTTGGCTTGGCTTGGCTTGGCTTGGCTTGGCTTGGCTTGGCTTGGCTTGGCTTAGCTTGGCTTGGCTTGGCTTGGCTTGGCTTGGCTTGACTTGGCTTGGCTTGGGTTGGCTTAACTTGGCTTGGCTTGGCTTGGCTTGGCTTGGCTTGGCTTGGCTTGGGTTGGCTTGGCTTGGCTTGACTTGGCTTGGCTTGGGTTGGCTTAACTTGGCTTGGCTTGGCTTGGCTTGGGTTGGCTTGGCTTGGCTTGGCTTGGCTTGTCTGGGCTTGGCTTGGCTTGGCTTGGCTTGGCTTGGCTTGGCTTGGCTTGGCTTGGCTTGGGTTAGCTTGACTTTGCTTGGCTTGGATTGGCTTGGCTTGGCTCGGCTCGGCTTGGCTTGGCTTGGCTTGGCTTGGCTTGGCTTGGCTTGGCTTGGCTTGGCTTGGCTTGGCTTGGCTTGGCTTGGCTTGGCTTGGCTTGGCTTGGCTTGGCTTGGCTTGGCTTGGCTTGGCTTGGCTTGGCTTGGCTTGGCTTGGCTTGGCTTGGCTTGGCTTGGCTTGGCTTGGCTTGGCTTGGCTTGGCTTGGCTTGGCTTGGCTTGGCTTGGCTTGGCTTGGCTTGGCTTGGCTTGGCTTGGCTTGGCTTGGCTTGGCTTGGCTTGACTTGGCTTGGGTTGGCTTAACTTGTCTTGGCTTGGCTTGGCTTGGCTTCTCTTGGCTTGGCTTGGCTTGGCTTGGCTTGGCTTGGCTTGGCTTGTCTTGGGTTGGCTTGGCTTGGCTTGGCTTGGCTTAGCTTGACTTGGCTTGGCTTGGCTTGGCTTGGCTTGGCTTGGCTTGGCTTGGCTTGGCTTGGCTTGGCTTGGCTTGTCTTGGGATGGCTTGGCTTGGCTTGGCTTGGTTTGGCTTGTCTTGGCTTGGCATGGCTTGGTTTCATTTATTTTAGCTTTGCTTGGCTTGGCTTGGCTTGGCTTGGCTTGGCTTGGCTTGGCTTGGCTTGGCTTGGGTTGGATTGGCTTGGCTTGGCTTCTCTTGGCTTGGCTTGGCTTGGCTTGGCTTGGCTTGGCTTGGCTTAGCTTGTCTTGGCTTGGCTTGGCTTAGCTTGGCTTGGCTTGGCTTGGCTTGGGTTGGCTTGGCTTGGCTTGGCTTGTATTGGCTTGGCTTGGCTTGGCTTGGCTTGGCTTTGCTTGGCTTGGTTTGGCTTGGCTTGGCTTGGCTTGGCTTGGCTTGGCTTGGCTTGGCTTGGGTTGGCTTGCCTTGGCTTGGCTTGGCTTGGTTTGGCCTGGCTTCGTTTGGCTTAGCTTGCCTTGGCTTGGCTTGGCTTGGTTTGGCTTGGCTTGGCTTGGCTTGGCTTGGTTTCTGTTGGCTTGGTTTGGCTTGGCTTGGCTTGGCTTGGCTTGGCTTGGCTTGGCTTGGCTTGGCTTGGCTTGGTTTCTGTTGGCTTGGTTTGGCTTGGCTTGGCTTGGCTTGGGTTGGCTTAACTTGACTTGGCTTGGCTTGGGTTGGCTTGGCTTGGCTTGGCTTGGCTTGGCTTGGCTTGGCTTGGCTTGGCTTGGCTTGGCTTGGCTTGGCTTGGCTTGGCTTGGCTTGGCTTGGCTTGGTTTCTGTTGGCTTGGTTTGGCTTGGCTTGACTTGGCTTGGGTTGGCTTAACTTGGCTTGGCTTGGCTTGGGTTGGCTTGCCTTGGCTTGGCTTGGCTTGGCTTGGCTTGGCTTGGCTTGGGTTGGCTTGCCTTGGCTTGGCTTGGCTTGGTTTGGCCTGGCTTGGTTTGGCTTAGCTTGCCTTGGCTTGGCTTGGCTTAGCTTGGCCTGGCTTGGCTTGGCTTGGCTTGGCTTGGCTTGGCTTGGCTTGGCTTGGCTTGGTTTGGCTCGGCTCGGTTTGGCTTGGCTTGGCTTGACTTGGCTTGGCTTGGCTTGGTTTGGCTTGGCTTGGCTTGGCTTGGTTTGGCTCGGCTCGGTTTGGCTTGGGTTGGGTTGGCTTGGCTTGGCTTGGCTTGGCTTGGCTTGGCTTGGCTTGGCTTGGCTTGGCTTGGCTTGGCTTGGCTTGGTTTGGCTCGGCTCGGTTTGGCTTGGGTTGGGTTGGCTTGGCTTGGTTTGGCTTGGCTTGGCTTGGCTTGGCTTGGCTTGGCTTGGCTTGGCTTGGTTTGGCTCGGCTTGCCTTGGCTTGGCTTGGCTTGGCTTGGCCTGGCTTGGCTTGGCTTGGCTTGGCTTGGCTTGGCTTGGCTTGGCTTGGCTTGGCTTGGTTTGGCTCGGCTCGGTTTGGCTTGGCTTGGCTTGACTTGGCTTGGCTTGGCTTGGTTTGGCTTGGCTTGGCTTGGCTTGGTTTGGCTCGGCTCGGTTTGGCTTGGGTTGGGTTGGCTTGGCTTGGCTTGGCTTGGCTTGGCTTGGTTTGGCTTGGCTTGGCTTGGCTTGGCTTGGTTTGGCTCGGCTTGGCTTGGCTTGGGTTGGGTTGGCTTGGCTTGGCTTGGCTTGGCTTGGCTTGGCTTGGCTTGGCTTGGCTTGGCTTGGCTTGGCTTGGCTTGGCTTGGTTTGGCTCGGCTCGGTTTGGCTTGGCTTGGCTTGACTTGGCTTGGCTTGGCTTGGTTTGGCTTATCTTGGCTTGCGTTGGCTTGGCTTGGCTTGGCTTGGCTTGGCTTATCTTGGCTTGGCTTGGCTTGGCTTTGCTTGGCTTGGCTTATCTTGGCTTGGCTTGGCTTGGCTTGGCTTGGCTTGGCTTGGCTTGGCTTGGCTTGGCTTGGCTTGGCTTGTCTTGGCTTGGCTTGGTTTGGCTTGTATTGCCTTGGCTTGGCTTGGCTTGGCTTGGCTTGGCTTGGCTTGGTTTGGCTTATCTTGGCTTGGCTTGGCTTGGCTTGGCTTGGCTTGGCTTGGCTTGGATGGCTTGGCTTGGCTTGGCTTGGCTTGGTTTGGCTTGGCTTGGCTTGGCGTGGCTTGGTTTCATTTATTTTAGCTTGGCTTGGCTTGGCTTGGCTTGGCTTGGCTTGGCTTGGCTTGGCTTGGCTTGGCTTGGCTTGGCTTGGCTTGGCTTGGCTTGGCTTGGCTTGGCTTGGCTTGGCTGGGCTTGGATTGGCTTGGCTTGGCTTGGCTTGGCTTGGCATGGCTTGGCTTGGCTTGGCTTGGCTTGGCTTGGGTTGGCTTGGCTTGGCTTGACTTGGCTTGGCTTGGGTTGGCTTAACTTGGCTTGGCTTGGCTTGGCTTGGGTTGGCTTGGCTTGGCTTGGCTTGGCTTGTCTGGGCTTGGATTGGCTTGGCTTGGCTTGGCTTGGCTTAGGTTGGCTTGCATTGGCTTGGTTTGGCTTAGCTTGCCTTGGCTTGGCTTGGCTTGGCCTGGCTTGGCTTGGCTTGGCTTGGGTTTGCTTGGCTTGGTTTGGCTTGGCTTGGCTTGGCTTGGCTTTTCTTGGCTTGGCTTGGGTTGGCTTGCCAAGATTTGGCTTGGCTTGGCTTGGCTTGGCTTGGCTTGGCTTGGCTTGGCTTAGCTTGGCTTGGCTTGGCTTGGCATGGCTTAGCTTGCCTTGGCTTGGCTTGGCTTGGCTTGGCCTGGCTTGGCTTGGCTTGGCTTGGCTTGGCTTGGCTTGGCTTGACTTGGCTTGGCTTGGCTTAGCTTGCCTTGGCTTGGCTTGGCTTGGCTTGGCCTGGCTTGGCTTGGCTTGGCTTGGCTTGGCTTGGCTTGGCTTGGCTTGACTTGGCTTGGCTTGGCTTAGCTTGCCTTGGCTTGGCTTGGCTTGGCTTGGCTTAGCTTGCCTTGGCTTGGCTTGGCTTGGCTTATCCTGGCTTGGCTTGGTTTGGCTTGGCTTGGCCTGGCTTGGCTTGGCTTAGCTTGCCTTGGCTTGGCTTGGCTTGGCTTATCCTGGCTTGGCTTGGCTTAGCTTGGCTTGGCTTGGCTTGACTTGGCTTGGCTGGACTGGGGTTGGCTTGCCTTGGTTTGGCTTGGCTTGGTTTGGCCTGGGTTGGCTTGGCTTAGCTTGCCTTGGCTTGGCTTGGCTTGGCCTGGCTTGGCTTGGCTTAGCTTGGCTTGGCTTGGCTTGGCTAGGCTTGGTTTGGCTTGGCTTGGCTTTGCTTGGCTTGGCTTGGCTTGGCTTGGCTTGGCTTGGCTTGGGTTAGCTTGACTTTGCTTGGCTTGGATTGGCTTGGCTTGGCTTGGCTTGGCTCGGCTTGGCTTGGCTTGGCTTGGCTTGGCTTGGCTTGGCTTGGCTTGGCTTGGCTTGGCTTGGATGGCTTGGCTTGGCTTGGCTTGGCTTGGCTTGGCTTGGTTTGGCTTGGCTTGGCTTGGCGTAGCTTGGTTTCATTTATTTTAGCTTGGCTTGGCTTGGCTTGGCTTGGCTTGGCTTGGCTTGGCTTGGCTTGGCTCGGCTCGGCTCGGCTCGGCTTGGCTTGGCTTGGCTTGGCTTGGCTTGGCTTGGCTTGGCTTGGCTTGGCTGGGCTTGGCTTGGCTTGGCTTGGCTTGGCTTGGCTTGGCTTGGGTTGGCTTGGCTTGGCTTGACTTGGCTTGGCTTGGGTTGGCTTAACTTGGCTTGGCTTGGCTTGGCTTGGGTTGGCTTGGCTTGGCTTGGCTTGGCTTGTCTGGGCTTGGATTGGCTTGGCTTGGCTTGGCTTGGCTTGGCTTGGCTTGGCTTGGCTTGGCTTGGCTTGGCTTGTATTGGCTTGGCTTGGCTTGGCTTGGCTTGGCTTGGCTTGGCTTGGTTTGGCTTATCTTGGCTTGGCTTGGCTTGGCTTGGCTTGGCTTGGCTTGGATGGCTTGGCTTGGCTTGGCTTGGCTTGGCTTGGTTTGGCTTGGCTTGGCTTGGCGTGGCTTGGTTTCATTTATCTTAGCTAGGCTTGGCTTGGCTTGGCTTGGCTTGGCTTGGCTTGGCTTGGCTTGGCTTGGCTTGGCTTGGCTTGGCTTGGCTTGGCTTGGCTTGGCTTGGCTTGGCTTGGCTTGGCTTGGCTTGGCTTGGCTTGGCTTGGCTTGGCTTGGCTTGGCTTGGCTGGGCTTGGCTTGGCTTGGCTTGGCTTGGCTTGGCTTGGCTTGGCTTGGCTTGGTTTAGCTTGGCTTGGCTTGGCTTGGCTTGGCTTGGCTTGACTTGGCTTGGCTTGGGTTGGCTTAACTTGGCTTGGCTTGGCTTGGCTTGGGTTGGCTTGGCTTGGCTTGGCTTGTCTGGGCTTGGATTGGCTTGGCTTGGCTTGGGTTGGCTTAGGTTGGCTGGCATTGGCTTGGTTTGGCTTAGCTTGCCTTGGCTTGGCTTGGCTTGGCCTGGCTTGGCTTGGCTTGGCTTGGCTTTGCTTGGCTTGGTTTGGCTTGGCTTGACTTGGCTTGGTTTTTCTTGGCTTGGCTTGGGTTGGCTTGCCTTGATTTGACTTGGCTTGGCCTGGCTTGGCTTGGCTTGGTTTGGCTTGGCTTAGCTTGGCTTGGCTTGGCTTGGCATGGCTTAGCTTGCCTTGGCTTGGCTTGGCTTGGCTTGGCCTGGCTTGGCTTGGCTTGGCTTGGCTTGGCTTGGCTTGGCTTGGCTTGACTTGGCTTGGCTTGGCTTTGCTTGGCTTGGCTTGGATTGGCTTGGCTTGGCTTGGCTTGGCTTGGCTTGACTTGGCTAGGCTTGGTTTGGCTTGGCTTGGCTTGGCCTGGCTTGGCTTGGCTTAGCTTGCCTTGGCTTGGCTTGGCTTGGCCTGGCTTGGCTTGGCTTAGCTTGGCTTGGCTTGGCTTGACTTGGCTTGGCTGGACTTGGGTTGGCTTGCCTTGGTTTGGCTTGGCTTGGTTTGGCCTGGCTTGGCTTGGCTTAGCTTGCCTTGGCTTGGCTTGGCTTGTCCTGGCTTGGCTTGGCTTAGCTTGGCTTTGCTTGGCTTGGCTAGGCTTGGTTTGGCTTGGCTTGGCTTGGCTTGGCTTGGCTTGGCTTGGCTTGGCTTGGCTTGGCTTGGGTTAGCTTGACTTTGCTTGGCTTGGATTGGCTTGGCTTGGCTCGGCTCGGCTCGGCTCGGCTCGGCTCGGCTGGGCTTGGCTTGGCTTGGCTTGGCTTGGCTTGGCTTGGCTTGGCTTGGCTTGGCTTGGCTTGGCTTGGCTTGGCTTGGCTTGGCTTGGCTTGGCTTGGCTTGGCTTGGCTTGGCTTGGCTTGGCTTGGCTTGGCTTGGCTTGGCTTGGCTTGGCTTGGCTTGGCTTGGCTTGACTTGGCTTGGGTTGGCTTAACTTGTCTTGGCTTGGCTTGGCTTGGCTTCTCTTGGCTTGGCTTGGCTTGGCTTGGCTTGGCTTGGCTTGGCTTGGCTTGGCTTGGCTTGGCTTGGCTTGGCTTGGCTTGGCTTGGCTTGGCTTGGGTTGGCTTGCCTTGGCTTGGCTTGGCTTGGTTTGGCCTGGCTTGGTTTTGCTTAGCTTGCCTTGGCTTGGCTTGGCTTGGTTTGGCTTGGCTTGGCTTGGCTTGGCTTGGTTTCTGTTGGCTTGGTTTGGCTTGGCTTGGCTTGGCTTGGCTTGGCTTGGCTTGGCTTGGCTTGGCTTGGCTTGGCTTGGTTTCTGTTGGCTTGGTTTGGCTTGGCTTGGCTTGGCTTGGGTTGGCTTAACTTTGTAACGCTAGCTCCCGTTTGAATCCGATTAATTCAATATTAAATAATATTTGCTGATTTAAACGTCGCCGACCTCTAGCGTTATCAAGAACCCGGCGTGTCCCAGCAAGATAAGATAGCGCAGCCCGTGAAAACAGCGCAAACAAAGGTATGACGCGCGCCGTTTCTCCCCACCTATCAGCATTTCAAAGCATATAAAAGGGCTTGCAGAAGAGATTCCCGAGAGATTTCCAAGAGATACCTGATACTCCTCCAGCAAACACCTAGTTCCCAAATCCTTCATCCTGCCCTGTCCAGAGAGTCTCTCCGTTGATTCTACCAGTACCTGGGGATCCGTCCCGAACCTGAGTTTAAGTTAGTGGTTTTATATAAACGCCTGACACTCAGCATTATTATTCCGAAACTTCCTAATAAGCCGAGTTCAAGTTAGTGGTTTTGCAAGGAAACGCCTGACACTCAGCAATATTTTCCCGAAAGCTCCTGATCAGCCGAGTTTAAGTTAGTGGTTTCACAGAAACGCCTGACACTCAGCAATATTTTCCCGAAAGCTCCTGATAAGCCGAGTTTAAGTTAGTGGTTTCCCAGAGAAACGCCTGACACTCAGCAATATTTTCCCGAACCTTCCGAAGCCGAGTTCAAGTTAGTGGTTTCCCAGAGAAACGCCTGACACTCAGCAATATTTTCCTTGTAGAAATCCTACACCGAAAACCGCTTGTAATTCAGTAATAATTAACTTGCATTTTAAATTCACCGCCGTGCTAATCAAGCAGAATTAAAAGTTGCAAGCTACCTAAGTAGAATTTACCTGAATTAATCCGTGAGAATTGTAGCGGCCGTTTTGCTTGAGAACTCTGTGGGCTGCACTTATAGCTTCGCCATGGAATTCACCTGGAGGTTTTGAGTTAGTTAACCTCAAAAACTCACGCCGACACGGAGATTCGTTCTTCAAGCGAAGCCCCGTCGTGCGGCGAATTCCTCGAAGTATTTCACCACCGAACTGTAGTTACACGTTTAGGGTGAAAACCCGCATTAGCAGTTTTAATTGTTATTTGTTTACAGAAATCAGAAACCGCAAATCGGCGAAATTTGACAGGCTGCCCGGCGTTGCATTCAGCGCGCAGCTCGTCCCGAAGAGCTACGAAGTTGCGGGCCGGCCGATCAAGACGTCACCAAACGAATCGTGCACGAGGCCCCGCCCGCGAGATCCAGGAAGCCGCTACTGTCCGTGGAATCCGCAGCCGCTTGAACCAGGAAGCCGCGATTTTATACTATCGTTAATTTGAGCAATTTACATCTCGTTTAATTCAGTACACAACCATTTGCTTATGTATGATAGATATATAAAATAAATGTTATACAGGATACTCCGTTAGTGTGTTTTGCTTATTTATGGTATATCTGAGCTAGCGATCGAACCCTATCTCCGAAATATGAGCTAACCCGTGGTAGATAAATATTTCAACCCCTAGAAGCAGGGGCGCAATTGTTACAACTTGACTTGGCTTGGCTTGGGTTGGCTTGCCTTGGCTTGGCTTGGCTTGGCTTGGCTTGGCTTGGCTTGGCTTGGCTTGGCTTGGCTTGGCTTGGCTTGGCTTGGCTTGGCTTGGCTTGGCTTGGCTTGGTTTCTGTTGGCTTGGTTTGGCTTGGCTTGGCTTGGCTTGGGTTGGCTTAACTTGGCTTGGCTTGGCTTGGGTTGGCTTGCCTTGGCTTGGCTTGGCTTGGCTTGGCTTGGCTTGGCTTGGGTTGGCTTGCCTTGGCTTGGCTTGGCTTGGTTTGGCTTGGCTTGGTTTGGCTTAGCTTGCCTTGGCTTGGCTTGGCTTGGCTTGGGCTGGCTTGGCTTGGCTTGGCTTGGCTTTGCTTGGCTTGGTTTGGCTTGGCTTGGCTTGGCTTGGCTTGGCTTGGCTTGGCTTGGCTTGGGTTGGCTTGCCTTGGCTTGGCTTGGCTTGGTTTGGCCTGGCTTGGCTTGACTTAGCTTGCCTTGGCTTGGCTTGGCTTGGCTTGGCCTGGCTTGGCTTGACTTAGCTTGGCTTGGCTTGGCTTGGCTGGGCTTGGTTTCGCTTGGCTTGACTTGGCTTGGCTTGGCTTGGCTTGGCTTAGCTTCGCTAGGCTTGGATTGGGTTAACTTGACTTTGCTTGGCTTGGCTTGGCTTGGCTTGGCTTGTCTTGGCTTGGCTTGGCTTGGCTTGGCTTGGCCTGGCCTGGCCTGGCCTGGCTTGGCTTGGCTTGGTTTGGCTTGGCTTGGCTTGGCTTGGCTTGGCTGGGCTTGGCTGAGGTTGGCTTGCCTGGGCTTGGCTTGGCTTGGTTTGGCTTGGCTTGGCTTGGCTTAGGTTGGCTTGCCTTGGCATGGCTTGGCTTGGTTTGGCCTGGCTTCGCTTGGCTTAGCTTGCCTTGGCTTGGCTTGGCTTGGCTTGGCCTGGCTTGGCTTGGCTTAGCTTGGCTTGGCTTGGCTTGGGTTGGATTGGCTTGGCTTGGCTTCTCTTGGCTTGGCTTGGCTTGGTTTGGCTTGGCTTGGCTTGACTTGGCTTGGCTTGGCTTGGCTTGGCTTGGCTTGGCTTGGCTTGGCTTGGCTTGGCTTGGCTTGGCTTGGCTTGGCTTGGCTTGGCTTGGCTTGGCTTGGCTTGGCTTGGCTTGGCTTGGCTTGGCTTGGCTTGGCTTGGCTTGGCTTGGCTTGGCTTGGCTTGGCTTGGCTTGGCTTGGCTTGGCTTGGCTTGGCTTGGCTTGGCTTGACTTGGCTTGGCTTGGCTTGGCTTGGCTTGGCTTGGCTTGGCTTGGCTTGGTTTCTGTTGGCTTGGTTTGGCTTGGCTTGGCTTGGCTTGGGTTGGCTTAACTTGGCTTGGCTTGGCTTGGGTTGGCTTGCCTTGGCTTGGCTTGGCTTGGCTTGGCTTGGCTTGGCTTGGCTTGGGTTGGCTTGCCTTGGCTTGGCTTGGCTTGGTTTGGCCTGGCTTGGTTTGGCTTAGCTTGCCTTGGCTTGGCTTGGCTTGGCTTGGCCTGGCTTGGCTTGGCTTGGCTTGGCTTTGCTTGGCTTGGTTTGGCTTGGCTTGGCTTGGCTTGGCTTGGCTTGGCTTGGCTTGGCTTGGGTTGGCTTGCCTTGGCTTGGCTTGGCTTGGTTTGGCCTGGCTTGGCTTGACTTAGCTTGCCTTGGCTTGGCTTGGCTTGGCTTGGCCTGGCTTGGCTTGACTTAGCTTGGCTTGGCTTGGCTTGGCTGGGCTTGGTTTCGCTTGGCTTGACTTGGCTTGGCTTGGCTTGGCTTGGCTTAGCTTCGCTAGGCTTGGCTTGGGTTAACTTGACTTTGCTTGGCTTGGCTTGGCTTGGCTTGGCTTGTCTTGGCTTGGCTTGGCTTGGCTTGGCTTGGCTTGGCTTGGCCTGGCCTGGCCTGGCCTGGCTTGGCTTGGCTTGGTTTGGCTTGGCTTGGCTTGGCTTGGCTTGGCTGGGCTTGGCTGAGGTTGGCTTGCCTGGGCTTGGCTTGGCTTGGTTTGGCTTGGCTTGGCTTGGCTTAGGTTGGCTTGCCTTGGCATGGCTTGGCTTGGTTTGGCCTGGCTTCGCTTGGCTTAGCTTGCCTTGGCTTGGCTTGGCTTGGCTTGGCCTGGCTTGGCTTGGCTTAGCTTGGCTTGGCTTGGCTTGGGTTGGATTGGCTTGGCTTGGCTTCTCTTGGCTTGGCTTGGCTTGGTTTGGCTTGGCTTGGCTTGACTTGGCTTGGCTTGGCTTGGCTTGGCTTGGCTTGGCTTGGCTTGGCTTGGCTTGGCTTGGCTTGGCTTGGCTTGGCTTGGCTTGGCTTGGCTTGGCTTGGCTTGGCTTGGCTTGGCTTGGCTTGGCTTGGCTTGGCTTGGCTTGGCTTGGCTTGGCTTGGCTTGAGTTGGCTTGGCTTGGCTTGGCTTGGCTTGGCTTGGGTTGCTTAACTTAGCTTGGCTTGGCTTGGCTTGGGTTGGCTTGGCTTGGCTTGGCTTGGCTTGGCTTGACTTGGCTTGGCTTGGCTTGGCTTGGGTTGGCTTGCCTTGGCTTGGCTTGGCTTGGCTTGGCTTGGCTTGGCTGGGCTTGGCTTGGCTTGGCTTGGCTTGGCTTGGCTTGGCTTGGCTTGGCTTGGCTCGGCTCGGCTCGGCTCGGCTTGGGTTGGCTTGGCTTGGCTTGGCTTGGCTTGGCTTGGCTTGGCTTGGCTTGGCTTGGCTTGGCTTTGCTTGGCTTGGTTTGGCTTGGCTTGGCTTGGCTTGGCTTGGCTTGGCTTGGCTTGGCTTGGGTTGGCTTGCCTTGGCTTGGCTTGGCTTGGTTTGGCCTGGCTTCGTTTGGCTTAGCTTGGCTTGGCTTGGCTTGGCTTGGTTTGGCTTGGCTTGGCTTGGCTTGGCTTGGTTTCTGTTGGCTTGGTTTGGCTTGGCTTGGCTTGGCTTGGCTTGGCTTGGCTTGGCTTGGCTTGGCTTGGCTTGGTTTCTGTTGGCTTGGTTTGGCTTGGCTTGGCTTGGCTTGGGTTGGCTTAACTTGACTTGGCTTGGCTTGGGTTGGCTTGCCTTGGCTTGGCTTGGCTTGGCTTGGCTTGGCTTGGCTTGGCTTGGCTTGGCTTGGCTTGGCTTGGCTTGGCTTGGCTTGGCTTGACTTGGCTTGACTTGGCTTGGCTTGGCTTGGCTTCTCTTGGCTTGGCTTGGTTTGGCTTGGCTTGGCTTGACTTGGCTTGACTTGGCTTGGCTTGGCTTGGCTTGGCTTGGCTTGGCTTGTCTTGGCTTGGCTTGGCTTGGCTTGGCTTGGCTTGGCTTGGCTTGGCTTGGCTTGGCTTGGCTTGGCTTGGCTTGGCTTGGCTTGGCTTGGCTTGAGTTGGCTTGGCTTGGCTTGGCTTGGCTTGGCTTGGGTTGCTTAACTTAGCTTGGCTTGGCTTGGCTTGGGTTGGCTTGGCTTGACTTGGCTTGGCTTGGCTTGGCTTGGCTTGGCTTGGCTTGGCTTGGCTTGGCTTGGCTTGGCTTGCCTTGGCTTGGCTTGGCTTGGCTTGGCTTGGGTTGGCTTGGCTTGGCTTGGCTTGGCTGGGCTTGGCTTGGCTTGGCTTGGCTTGGCTTGGCTTGGCTTGGCTTGGCTTGGCTCGGCTCGGCTCGGCTCGGCTTGGGTTGGCTTGGCTTGGCTTGGCTTGGCTTGGCTTGGCTTGGCTTGGCTTAACTTAGCTTGGCTTGGCTTGGCTTGGGTTGGCTTGGCTTGGCTTGGCTTGTATTGGCTTGGCTTGGCTTGGCTTGGCTTGGCTTTGCTTGGCTTGGTTTGGCTTGGCTTGGCTTGGCTTGGCTTGGCTTGGCTTGGCTTGGCTTGGGTTGGCTTGCCTTGGCTTGGCTTGGCTTGGTTTGGCCTGGCTTCGTTTGGCTTAGCTTGGCTTGGCTTGGCTTGGCTTGGTTTGGCTTGGCTTGGCTTGGCTTGGCTTGGTTTCTGTTGGCTTGGTTTGGCTTGGCTTGGCTTGGCTTGGCTTGGCTTGGCTTGGCTTGGCTTGGCTTGGCTTGGTTTCTGTTGGCTTGGTTTGGCTTGGCTTGGCTTGGCTTGGGTTGGCTTAACTTGACTTGGCTTGGCTTGGGTTGGCTTGCCTTGGCTTGGCTTGGCTTGGCTTGGCTTGGCTTGGCTTGGCTTGGCTTGGCTTGGCTTGGCTTGGCTTGGCTTGGCTTGGCTTGGCTTGGCTTGGCTTGGTTTCTGTTGGCTTGGTTTGGCTTGGCTTGACTTGGCTTGGGTTGGCTTAACTTGGCTTGGCTTGGCTTGGGTTGGCTTGCCTTGGCTTGGCTTGGCTTGGCTTGGCTTGGCTTGGCTTGGGTTGGCTTGCCTTGGCTTGGCTTGGCTTGGTTTGGCCTGGCTTGGTTTGGCTTAGCTTGCCTTGGCTTGGCTTGGCTTGGCTTGGCCTGGCTGGGCTTGGCTTGGCTTGGCTTGGCTTGGCTTGGCTTGGCTTGGCTTGGTTTGGCTCGGCTCGGTTTGGCTTGGCTTGGCTTGACTTGGCTTGGCTTGGCTTGGTTTGGCTTGGCTTGGCTTGGCTTGGTTTGGCTCGGCTCGGTTTGGCTTGGGTTGGGTTGGCTTGGCTTGGCTTGGCTTGGCTTGGCTTGGCTTGGCTTGGCTTGGCTTGGCTTGGCTTGGCTTGGCTTGGCTTGGCTTGGTTTGGCTCGGCTCGGTTTGGCTTGGGTTGGGTTGGCTTGGCTTGGTTTGGCTTGGCTTGGCTTGGCTTGGCTTGGCTTGGCTTGGCTTGGCTTGGTTTGGCTCGGCTTGCCTTGGCTTGGCTTGGCTTGGCTTGGCCTGGCTTGGCTTGGCTTGGCTTGGCTTGGCTTGGCTTGGCTTGGCTTGGCTTGGCTTGGTTTGGCTCGGCTCGGTTTGGCTTGGCTTGGCTTGACTTGGCTTGGCTTGGCTTGGTTTGGCTTGGCTTGGCTTGGCTTGGTTTGGCTCGGCTCGGTTTGGCTTGGGTTGGGTTGGCTTGGCTTGGCTTGGCTTGGCTTGGCTTGGCTTGGCTTGGCTTGGCTTGGCTTGGTTTGGCTCGGCTTGGCTTGGCTTGGGTTGGGTTGGCTTGGCTTGGCTTGGCTTGGCTTGGCTTGGCTTGGCTTGGCTTGGCTTGGCTTGGCTTGGCTTGGCTTGGTTTGGCTCGGCTCGGTTTGGCTTGGCTTGGCTTGACTTGGCTTGGCTTGGCTTGGTTTGGCTTATCTTGGCTTGCGTTGGCTTGGCTTGGCTTGGCTTGGCTTGGCTTGGCTTGGCTTATCTTGGCTTGGCTTGGCTTGGCTTTGCTTGGCTTGGCTTATCTTGGCTTGGCTTGGCTTGGCTTGGCTTGGCTTGGCTTGGCTTGGCTTGGCTTGGCTTGGCTTGGCTTGGCTTGGCTTGTCTTGGCTTGGCTTGGTTTGGCTTGTATTGCCTTGGCTTGGCTTGGCTTGGCTTGGCTTGGCTTGGCTTGGTTTGGCTTATCTTGGCTTGGCTTGGCTTGGCTTGGCTTGGCTTGGCTTGGCTTGGATGGCTTGGCTTGGCTTGGCTTGGCTTGGTTTGGCTTGGCTTGGCTTGGCGTGGCTTGGTTTCATTTATTTTAGCTTGGCTTGGCTTGGCTTGGCTTGGCTTGGCTTGGCTTGGCTTGGCTTGGCTTGGCTTGGCTTGGCTTGGCTTGGCTTGGCTTGGCTGGGCTTGGCTTGGCTTGGCTTGGCTTGGCTTGGCTTGGCTTGGCATGGCTTGGCTTGGCTTGGCTTGGCTTGGCTTGGGTTGGCTTGGCTTGGCTTGACTTGGCTTGGCTTGGGTTGGCTTAACTTGGCTTGGCTTGGCTTGGCTTGGGTTGGCTTGGCTTGGCTTGGCTTGGCTTGTCTGGGCTTGGATTGGCTTGGCTTGGCTTGGCTTGGCTTAGGTTGGCTTGCATTGGCTTGGTTTGGCTTAGCTTGCCTTGGCTTGGCTTGGCTTGGCCTGGCTTGGCTTGGCTTGGCTTGGCTTTGCTTGGCTTGGTTTGGCTTGGCTTGGCTTGGTTTGGCTTTTCTTGGCTTGGCTTGGGTTGGCTTGCCTAGATTTGGCTTGGCTTGGCTTGGCTTGGCTTGGCTTGGCTTGGCTTGGCTTAGCTTGGCTTGGCTTGGCTTGGCATGGCTTAGCTTGCCTTGGCTTGGCTTGGCTTGGCTTGGCCTGGCTTGGCTTGGCTTGGCTTGGCTTGGCTTGGCTTGGCTTGACTTGGCTTGGCTTGGCTTAGCTTGCCTTGGCTTGGCTTGGCTTGGCTTGGCCTGGCTTGGCTTGGCTTGGCTTGGCTTGGCTTGGCTTGGCTTGACTTGGCTTGGCTTGGCTTAGCTTGCCTTGGCTTGGCTTGGCTTGGCTTGGCTTAGCTTGCCTTGGCTTGGCTTGGCTTGGCTTATCCTGGCTTGGCTTGGTTTGGCTTGGCTTGGCCTGGCTTGGCTTGGCTTAGCTTGCCTTGGCTTGGCTTGGCTTAGCTTATCCTGGCTTGGCTTGGCTTAGCTTGGCTTGGCTTGGCTTGACTTGGCTTGGCTGGACTGGGGTTGGCTTGCCTTGGTTTGGCTTGGCTTGGTTTGGCCTGGGTTGGCTTGGCTTAGCTTGCCTTGGCTTGGCTTGGCTTGGCCTGGCTTGGCTTGGCTTAGCTTGGCTTGGCTTGGCTTGGCTAGGCTTGGTTTGGCTTGGCTTGGCTTGGCTTGGCTTGGCTTGGCTTGGCTTGGCTTGGCTTGGCTTGGGTTAGCTTGACTTTGCTTGGCTTGGATTGGCTTGGCTTGGCTTGGCTCGGCTTGGCTTGGCTTGGCTTGGCTTGGCTTGGCTTGGCTTGGCTTGGCTTGGCTTGGCTTGGCTTGGCTTGGCTTGGCTTGGCTTGGCTTGGCTTGGCTTGGCTTGGCTTGTATTGGCTTGGCTTGGCTTATCTTGGCTTGGCTTGGCTTGGCTTGGCTTGGCTTGGCTTGGCTTGGATGGCTTGGCTTGGCTTGGCTTGGCTTGGCTTGGCTTGGTTTGGCTTGGCTTGGCTTGGCGTAGCTTGGTTTCATTTATTTTAGCTTGGCTTGGCTTGGCTTGGCTTGGCTTGGCTTGGCTTGGCTTGGCTTGGCTTGGCTCGGCTCGGCTCGGCTCGGCTTGGCTTGGCTTGGCTTGGCTTGGCTTGGCTTGGCTTGGCTTGGCTTGGCTGGGCTTGGCTTGGCTTGGCTTGGCTTGGCTTGGCTTGGCTTGGCTTGGGTTGGCTTGGCTTGGCTTGACTTGGCTTGGCTTGGGTTGGCTTAACTTGGCTTGGCTTGGCTTGGCTTGGGTTGGCTTGGCTTGGCTTGGCTTGGCTTGTCTGGGCTTGGATTGGCTTGGCTTGGCTTGGCTTGGCTTGGCTTGGCTTGGCTTGGCTTGGCTTGGCTTGGCTTGGCTTGTATTGGCTTGGCTTGGCTTGGCTTGGCTTGGCATGGCTTAGCTTGCCTTGGCTTGGCTTGGCTTGGCTTGGCCTGGCTTGGCTTGGCTTGGCTTGGCTTGGCTTGGCTTGGCATGGCTTAGCTTGCCTTGGCTTGGCTTGGCTTGGCTTGGCCTGGCTTGGCTTGGCTTGGCTTGGCTTGGCTTGGCTTGGCTTGACTTGGCTTGGCTTGGCTTAGCTTGCCTTGGCTTGGCTTGGCTTGGCTTGGCTGGGCTTGGTTTGGCTTGGCTTGACTTGGCTTGGCTTGGCTTGGCTTGGCTTGGCTTCGCTAGGCTTGGCTTGGGTTAACTTGACTTTGCTTGGCTTGGCTTGGCTTGGCTTGGCTTGTCTTGGCTTGGCTTGGCTTGGCTTGGCTTGGCTTGGCTTGGCCTGGCCTGGCCTGGCCTGGCTTGGCTTGGCTTGGTTTGGCTTGGCTTGGCTTGGCTTGGCTTGGCTGGGCTTGGCTGAGGTTGGCTTGCCTGGGCTTGGCTTGGCTTGGTTTGGGCTGGCTTGGCTTGGCGTAGCTTGGCTTGGTTTGGCTTGGCTTGGCTTGGCTTAGGTTGGCTTGCCTTGGCATGGCTTGGCTTGGTTTGGCCTGGCTTCGCTTGGCTTAGCTTGCCTTGGCTTGGCTTGGCTTGGCTTGGCTTGGCCTGGCTTGGCTTGGCTTAGCTTGGCTTGGCTTGGCTTGGGTTGGATTGCCTTGGCTTGGCTTCTCTTGGCTTGGCTTGGCTTGGTTTGGCTTGGCTTGGCTTGGCTTGGCTTGGCTTGGCTTGGCTTGGCTTGGCTTGGCTTGGCTTGGCTTGGCTTGGCTTGGCTTGGCTTGGCTTGGCTTGGCTTGGCTTGGCTTGGCTTGGCTTGGCTTGGCTTGGCTTGGCTTGGCTTGGCTTGGCTTGGCTTGGCTTGGCTTGGCTTGGCTTGAGTTGGCTTGGCTTGGCTTGGCTTGGCTTGTCTTGGGTTGGCTTAACTTAGCTTGGCTTGGCTTGGCTTGGGTTGGCTTGGCTTGGCTTGGCTTGGCTTGGCTTGGCTTGACTTGGCTTGGCTTAACTTAGCTTGGCTTGGCTTGGGTTGGGTTGGCTTGGCTTGGCTTGGCTTGGCTGGGCTTGGCTTGGCTTGGCTTGGCTTGGCTTGGCTTGGCTTGGTTTGGCTCGGCTCGGCTTGGCTTGGCTTGGCTTGACTTGGCTTGGCTTCGCTTGGTTTGGCTTCTCTTGGCTTGGCTTGGCTTGGTTTGGCTTGGCTTGGCTCGGCTCGGCTCGGCTCGGCTTGGGTTGGCTTGGCTTGGCTGGGCTTGGCTTGGCTTGGCTTCGCTTGGCTTGGCTTGGCTTGGTTTGGCTCGGCTCGGCTTGGCTTGGCTTGGCTTGGCTTGGCTTGGCTTGGCTTGGCTTGGCTTGGCTTGGTTTGGCTTGGGTTGGCTTGGCTTGGCTTGGCTTGTCTGGGCTTGGATTGGCTTGGCTTGGCTTGGATGGGCTTAGCTTAGGTTGGCTTGCCTGGGCTTGGCTTGGTTTGGTTTGGCCTGGCTTGGCTTGACTTAGCTTGGCTTGGCTTGGCTTGGCTTGGCTTGGCTTGGCTTGGCTTGGCTTGGCTGGGCTTAGCTTAGGTTGGCTTGCCTGGGCTTGGCTTGGTTTGGTTTGGCTTGGCTTGGCTTCTCTTGGCTTGGCTTGGCTTGGCTTGGCTTGGCTTGGCTTGGCTTGGCTTGGCTGGGCTTGGCTTGGCTTGGCTTGGCTTGGCTTGGCTTGGCTTGGCTTGGCTTGGTTTGGCCTGGCTTGGTTTGGCTTAGCTTGCCTTGGCTTGGCTTGGCTTGGTTTGGCTTGGCTTGGCTTGGCTTGGCTTGGTTTCTGTTGTCTTGGTTTGGCTTGGCTTGGCTTGGCTTGGCTTGGCTTGGCTTGGCTTGGCTTGGTTTCTGTTGGCTTGGTTTGGCTTGGCTTGGCTTGGCTTGGCTTGGCTTGGCTTGGCTTGGCTTGGCTTGGCTTGGCTTGGCTTGGCTTGGCTTGGCTTGGCTTGGGTTAGCTTGACTTTGCTTGGCTTGGATTGGCTTGGCTTGGCTTGGCTCGGCTTGGCTTGGCTTGGCTTGGCTTGGCTTGGCTTGGCTTGGCTTGGCTTGGCTTGGCTTGGCTTGGCTTGGCTTGGCTTGGCTTGGCTTGGCTTGGCTTGGCTTGGCTTGGCTTGTATTGGCTTGGCTTGGCTTATCTTGGCTTGGCTTGGCTTGGCTTGGCTTGGCTTGGCTTGGCTTGGATGGCTTGGCTTGGCTTGGCTTGGCTTGGCTTGGCTTGGTTTGGCTTGGCTTGGCTTGGCGTGGCTTGGTTTCATTTATTTTAGCTTGGCTTGGCTTGGCTTGGCTTGGCTTGGCTTGGCTTGGCTTGGCTCGGCTCGGCTTGGCTTGGCTTGGCTTGGCTTGGCTTGGCTTGGCTTGGCTTGGCTTGGCTGGGCTTGGCTTGGCTTGGCTTGGCTTGGCTTGGCTTGGCTTGGCTTGGCTTGGCTTGGGTTGGCTTGGCTTGGCTTGACTTGGCTTGGCTTGGGTTGGCTTAACTTGGCTTGGCTTGGCTTGGCTTGGGTTGGATTGGCTTGGCTTGGCTTGGCTTGTCTGGGCTTGGATTGGCTTGGCTTGGCTTGGCTTGGCTTGGCTTGGCTTGGCTTGGCTTGGCTTGGCTTGTATTGGCTTGGCTTGGCTTGGCTTGGCTTGGCTTGGCTTGGCTTGGTTTGGCTTATCTTGGCTTGGCTTGGCTTGGCTTGGCTTGGCTTGGCTTGGCTTGGATGGCTTGGCTTGGCTTGGCTTGGCTTGGCTTGGTTTGGCTTGGCTTGGCTTGGCGTGGCTTGGTTTCATTTATTTTAGCTATGCTTGGCTTGGCTTGGCTTGGCTTGGCTTGGCTTGGCTTGGCTTGGCTTGGCTTGGCTTGGCTTGGCTTGGCTTGGCTTGGCTTGGCTTGGCTTGGCTTGGCTTGGCTTGGCTTGGCTTGGCTTGGCTTGGCTTGGCTTGGCTTGGCTGGGCTTGGCTTGGCTTGGCTTGGCTTGGCTTGGCTTGGCTTGGCTTGGCTTGGCTTAGCTTGGCTTGGCTTGGCTTGGCTTGGCTTGGCTTGACTTGGCTTGGCTTGGGTTGGCTTAACTTGGCTTGGCTTGGCTTGGCTTGGGTTGGCTTGGCTTGGCTTGGCTTGGCTTGGCTTGTCTGGGCTTGGATTGGCTTGGCTTGGCTTGGGTTGGTTTAGGTTGGCTTGCATTGGCTTGGTTTGGCTTAGCTTGCCTTGGCTTGGCTTGGCTTGGCCTGGCTTGGCTTGGCTTGGCTTGGCTTTGCTTGGCTTGGTTTGGCTTGGCTTGACTTGGCTTGGTTTTTCTTGGCTTGGCTTGGCTTGGCATGGCTTGGCTTGGCTTGGCTTGGCTTGACTTGGCTTGGCTTGGCTTTGCTTGGCTTGGTTTGGATTGGCTTGGCTTGGCTTGGCTTGGCTTGGCTTGACTTGGCTTGGCTTGGTTTGGCTTGGCTTGGCTTGGCCTGGATTGGCTTGGCTTAGCTTGCCTTGGCTTGGCTTGGCTTGGCTTGGCCTGGCTTGGCTTGGCTTAGCTTGGCTTGGCTTGGCTTGACTTGGCTTGGCTGGACTTGGGTTGGCTTGCCTTGGTTTGGCTTGGCTTGGTTTGGCCTGGCTTGGCTTGGCTTAGCTTGCCTTGGCTTGGCTTGGCTTGGCCTGGCTTGGCTTGGCTTAACTTGGCTTGGCTTGGCTTGGCTAGGCTTGGTTTGGCTTGGCTTGGCTTGGCTTGGCTTGGCTTGGCTTGGCTTGGCTTGGCTTGGCTTGGGTTAGCTTGACTTTGCTTGGCTTGGATTGGCTTGGCTTGGCTTGGCTCGGCTGGGCTTGGCTTGGCTTGGCTTGGCTTGGCTTGGCTTGGCTTGGCTTGGCTTGGCTTGGCTTGGCTTGGCTTGGCATGGCTTGGCTTGGCTTGGCTTGGCTTGGCTTGGCTTGGCTTGGCTTGGCTTGGCTTGGCTTGGCTTGGCTTGGCTTGGCTTGGCTTGACTTGGCTTGGGTTGGCTTAACTTGTCTTGGCTTGGCTTGGCTTGGCTTCTCTTGGCTTGGCTTGGCTTGGCTTGGCTTGGCTTGTCTTGGCTTGGCTTGGCTTGGCTTAGCTTGGCTTGGCTTGGCTTGGCTTGGCTTGGCTTGGCTTGGCTTGGCTTGGCTTGGCTTTTCTTGGGTTGGCTTGGCTTGGCTTGGTTTGGCTTGTCTTGGCTTGGCATGGCTTGGTTTCATTTATTTTAGCTTTGCTTGGCTTGGTTTGGCTTGGCTTGGCTTGGCTTGGCTTGGCTTGGCTTGGCTTGGCTTGGGTTGGATTGGCTTGGCTTGGCTTCTCTTGGCTTGGCTTGGCTTGGCTTGGCTTGGCTTGGCTTGGCTTAGCTTGTCTTGGCTTGGCTTGGCTTAGCTTGGCTTGGCTTGGCTTGGCTTGGGTTGGCTTGGCTTGGCTTGGCTTGTATTGGCTTGGCTTGGCTTGGCTTGGCTTGGCTTGGCTTTGCTTGGCTTGGCTTGGTTTGGCTTGGCTTCGCTTGGCTTGGCTTGGCTTGGCTTGGCTTGGCTTGGCTTGGGTTGGCTTGCCTTGGCTTGGCTTGGCTTGGTTTGGCCTGGCTTGGTTTGGCTTAGCTTGCCTTGGCTTGGCTTGGCTTGGATTGGCCTGGCTTGGCTTGGCTTGGCTTGGCTTTGCTTGGCTTGGTTTGGCTTGGCTTGGCTTGGCTTGGCTTGGCTTGGCTTGGCTTGGCTTGGGTTGGCTTGCCTTGGCTTGGCTTGGCTTGGTTTGGCCTGGCTTGGCTTGACTTAGCTTGCCTGGGCTTGGCTTGGCTTGGCTTGGCCTGGCTTGGCTTGACTTAGCTTGGCTTGGCTTGGCTTGGCTGGGCTTGGTTTGGCTTGGCTTGACTTGGCTTGGCTTGGCTTGGCTTGGCTTGGCTTGGCTTCGCTAGGCTTGGCTTGGGTTAACTTGACTTTGCTTGGCTTGGCTTGGCTTGGCTTGGCTTGTCTTGGCTTGGCTTGGCTTGGCTTGGCTGAGGTTGGCTTGCCTGGGCTTGGCTTGGCTTGGTTTGGGCTGGCTTGGCTTGGCGTAGCTTGGCTTGGTTTGGCTTGGCTTGACTTGGCTTGGCTTGGCTTGGCTTGGCTTGGCTTGGCTTCGCTAGGCTTGGCTTGGGTTAACTTGACTTTGCTTGGCTTGGCTTGGCTTGGCTTGGCTTGTCTTGGCTTGGCTTGGCTGGGCTTGGCTGAGGTTGGCTTGCCTGGGCTTGGCTTGGCTTGGTTTGGGCTGGCTTGGCTTGGCGTAGCTTGGCTTGGTTTGGCTTGGCTTGGCTTGGCTTAGGTTGGCTTGCCTTGGCATGGCTTGGCTTGGTTTGGCCTGGCTTCGCTTGGCTTAGCTTGCCTTGGCTTGGCTTGGCTTGGCTTGTCTGGCTTGGCTTGGCTTAGCTTGGCTTGGCTTGGCTTGGGTTGGATTGGCTTGGCTTGGCTTCTCTTGGCTTGGCTTGGCTTGGTTTGGCTTGGCTTGGCTTGGCTTGGCTTGGCTTGGCTTGGCTTGGCTTGGCTTGGCTTGGCTTGGCTTGGCTTGGCTTGGCTTGGCTTGGCTTGGCTTGGCTTGGCTTGGCTTGAGTTGGCTTGGCTTGGCTTGCCTTGGCTTGTCTTGGGTTGGCTTAACTTAGCTTGGCTTGGCTTGGCTTGGGTTGGCTTGGCTTGGCTTGGCTTGGCTTGGCTTGACTTGGCTTGGCTTGGCTTGGCTTGGCTTGGCTTGGCTTGGCTTGGCTTGGCTTGGCTTGCCTTGGCTTGGCTTGTCTTGGCTTGGCTTGGGTTGGCTTGGTTTGGCTTTGCTTGGCTGGGTTTGGCTTGGCTTGGCTTGGCTTGGCTTGGCTTGGCTTGGCTTGGCTTGGCTTGGCTCGGCTCGGCTCGGCTCGGCTTGGGTTGGCTTGGCTTGGCTTGGCTTGGCTTGGCTTGGCTTGGCTTGGCTTAACTTAGCTTGGCTTGGCTTGGGTTGGCTTGGCTTGGCTTGGCTTGGCTTGGCTGGGCTTGGCTTGGCTTGGCTTGGCTTGGCTTGGCTTGGCTTGGTTTGGCTCGGCTCGGCTTGGCTTGGCTTGGCTTGACTTGGCTTGGCTTGGCTTGGTTTGGCTTATCTTGGCTTGCGTTGGCTTGGCTTGGCTTGGCTTGGCTTGGCTTGGCTTGGCTTATCTTGGCTTGGCTTGGCTTGGCTTTGCTTGGCTTGGCTTATCTTGGCTTGGCTTGGCTTGGCTTGGCTTGGCTTGGCTTGGCTTGGCTTGGCTTGGCTTGTCTTGGCTTGGCTTGGTTTGGCTTGTATTGCCTTGGCTTGGCTTGGCTTGGCTTGGCTTGGCTTGGCTTGGTTTGGCTTATCTTGGCTTGGCTTGGCTTGGCTTGGCTTGGCTTGGCTTGGCTTGGCTTGGATGGCTTGGCTTGGCTTGGCTTGGCTTGGTTTGGCTTGGCTTGGCTTGGCGTGGCTTGGTTTCATTTATTTTAGCTTGGCTTGGCTTTGCTTGGCTTGGCTTGGCTTGGCTTGGCTTGGCTTGGCTTGGCTTGGCTTGCCTTGGCTTGGCTTGGCTGGGCTTGGCTTGGCTTGGCTTGGCTTGGCTTGGCTTGGCTTGGCTTGGCTTGGCTTGGCTTGGCTTGGCTTGGCTTGGGTTGGCTTGGCTTGGCTTGACTTGGCTTGGCTTGGGTTGGCTTAACTTGGCTTGGCTTGGCTTGGCTTGGCTTGGCTTGGCTTGGCTTGTCTGGGCTTGGATTGGCTTGGCTTGGCTTGGCTTGGCTTAGGTTGGCTTGCATTGGCTTGGTTTGGCTTAGCTTGCCTTGGCTTGGCTTGGCTTGGCCTGGCTTGGCTTGGCTTGGCTTGGCTTTGCTTGGCTTGGTTTGGTTTGGCTTGGCTTGGCTTGGCTTTTCTTGGCTTGGCTTGGGTTGGCTTGCCTTGATTTGGCTTGGCTTGGCTTGGCTTGGCTTGGCTTGGCTTGGCTTGGCTTAGCTTGGCTTGGCTTGGCTTGCTATGGCTTAGCTTGCCTTGGCTTGGCTTGGCTTGGCTTGGCCTGGCTTGGCTTGGCTTGGCTTGGCTTGACTTGGCTTGGCTTGGCTTTGCTTGGCTTGGCTTGGATTGGCTTGGCTTGGCTTGGCTTGGCTTGGCTTGACTTGGCTTGGCTTGGTTTGGCTTGGCTTGGCTTGGCCTGGCTTGGCTTGGCTTAGCTTGCCTTGGCTTGGGTTGGCTTGGCTTGGCTTGGCTTGGCTGGGCTTGGCTTGGCTTGGCTTGGCTTGGCTTGGCTTGGCTTGGTTTGGCTTGGCTTTGCTTGGCTTGGTTTGGCTTGGCTTGGCTTGGCCTGGCTTGGCTTGGCTTAGCTTGCCTTGGCTTGGGTTGGCTTGGCTTGGCTTGGCTTGGCTTGGGTTGGTTTGGCTTGGCTTAGCTTGGCTTGGCTTGGCTTGGCATGGCTTAGCTTGCCTTGGCTTGGCTTGGCTTGGCTTGGCCTGGCTTGGCTTGGCTTGGCTTGGCTTGGCATGGCTTAGCTTGCCTTGGCTTGGCTTGGCTTGGCTTGGCCTGGCTTGGCTTGGCTTGGCTTGGCTTGGCTTGGCTTGGCTTGGCTTGGCTTGGCTTGACTTGGCTTGGCTTGGCTTTGCTTGGCTTGGCTTGGATTGGCTTGGCTTGGCTTGGCTTGGCTTGGCTTGACTTGGCTTGGCTTGGTTTGGCTTGGCTTGGCTTGGCCTGGCTTGGCTTGGCTTAGCTTGCCTTGGCTTGGCTTGGCCTGGCTTGGCTTGGCTTAGCTTGGCTTGGCTTGGCTTGACTTGGCTTGGCTGGACTTGGGTTGGCTTGCCTTGGTTTGGCTTGGCTTGGTTTGGCCTGGCTTGGCTTGGCTTAGCTTGGCTTGGCTTGGCTTGGCTTGGCCTGGCTTGGCTTGGCTTAGCTTGGCTTGGCTTGGCTTGGCTAGGCTTGGTTTGGCTTGGCTTGGCTTGGCTTGGCTTGGCTTGGCTTGGCTTGGCTTGGCTTGGCTTGGCTTGGGTTAGCTTGACTTTGCTTGGCTTGGATTGGCTTGGCTTGGCTTGGCTCGGCTCGGCTCGGCTCGGCTCGGCTCGGCTCGGCTCGGCTGGGCTTGGCTTGGTTTGGCTTGGCTTGGCTTGGCTTGGCTTGGCTTGGCTTGGCTTGGCTTGGCTTGGCTTGGCTTGGCTTGGCTTGGCTTGGCTTGGCTTGGCTTGGCTTGGCTTGGCTTGGCTTGGCTTGGCTTGGCTTGGCTTGGCTTGGCTTGGCTTGGCTTGGCTTGGCTTGGCTTCTCTTGGCTTGGCTTGGCTTGGTTTGGCTTGGCTTGGCTTGGCTTGGCTTGGCTTGGCTTGGCTAGGCTTGGCTTGGCTTGGCTTGGCTTGGCTTGGCTTGGCTTGGCTTGGCTTGGCTTGGCTTGGCTTGGCTTGGCTTGGCTTGGCTTGGCTTGGCTTGGCTTGGCTTGGCTCGGCTTGGCTTGGCTTGGCTTGAGTTGGCTTGGCTTGGCTTGGCTTGGCTTGGCTTGGGTTGGCTTAACTTAGCTTGGCTTGGCTTGGCTTGGTTTGGCTTGGATTGAGTTGGCTTGGCTTGGCTTGGCTTGGCTTGGCTTGGCTTGGCTTGGCTTGGCTTGGCTTGGCTTGGCTTGGCTCGGCTCGGCTCGGCTTGGCTTGGGTTGGCTTGGCTTGGCTTGGCTTGGCTTGGGTTGGCTTAACTTAGCTTGGCTTGGCTTGGGTTGGGTTGGCTTGGCTTGGCTTGGCTTGGCGGGCTTGGCTTGGCTTGGCTTGGCTTGGCTTGGCTTGGTTTGGCTTGGCTCGGCTTGGTTTGGCCTGGCTTGACTTGGCTTGGCTTGGCTTGGTTTGGCTTATCTTGGCTTGCGTTGGCTTGGATTGGCTTGGCTTGGCTTGGCTTGGCTTTGCTTGGCTTGGCTTATCTTGGCTTGGCTTGGCTTGGCTTTGCTTGGCTGGGCTTAGCTTAGGTTGGCTTGCCTGGGCTTGGCTTGGTTTGGTTTGGCCTGGCTTGGCTTGACTTAGCTTGGCTTGGCTTGGCTTGGCTTGGCTTGGCTTGGCTTGGCTGGGCTTAGCTTAGGTTGGCTTGCCTGGGCTTGGCTTGGTTTGGTTTGGCCTGGCTTGGCTTGACTTAGCTTGGCTTGACTTGGCTTGGCTTGGCTTGGCTTGGCTTGGCTTGGCTTGGCTTGGCTTGGCTTGGGTTGGATTGGCTTGGCTTGGCTTCTCTTGGCTTGGCTGGGCTTGGCTTGGCTTGGCTTGGCTTGGCTTGGCTTGGCTTGGCTTGGCTTGGCTTGGCTTGGCTTGGCTTGGCTTGGCTTGGCTTGGCTTGGCTTGGTTTCTGTTGGCTTGGTTTAGCTTGGCTTGGCTTGGCTTGTGTTGGCTTAACTTGGCTTGGCTTGCCTTGGGTTGGCTTGCCTTGGCTTGGCTTGGCTGGGCTTGGCTTGGCTTGGCTTGGTTTGGCTTGGCTTGGCTTGGTTTGGCTTGGCTTGGCTTGGCTTGGCTTGGTTTGGCTTGGCTTGGGTTGGCTTAACTTGTCTTGGCTTGGCTTGGCTTGGCTTGGCTTGGCTTGGCTTGGCTTGGCTTGGCTTGGCTTGGCTTGGCTTGACTTGGCTTGGCTTGGCCTGGCTTGGCTTGGCTTGGCTTGGCTTGGCTTGGCTTGGCTTGGCTTGACTTGGCTTGGCTTGGCTTTGCTTGGCTTGGCTTGGATTGGCTTGGCTTGGCTTGGCTTGGCTTGGCTTGACTTGGCTTGGCTTGGTTTGGCTTGGCTTGGCTTGGCCTGGCTTGGCTTGGCTTAGCTTGCCTTGGCTTGGCTTGGCCTGGCTTGGCTTGGCTTAGCTTGGCTTGGCTTGGCTTGACTTGGCTTGGCTGGACTTGGGTTGGCTTGCCTTGGTTTGGCTTGGCTTGGTTTGGCCTGGCTTGGCTTGGCTTAGCTTGGCTTGGCTTGGCTTGGCTTGGCCTGGCTTGGCTTGGCTTAGCTTGGCTTGGCTTGGCTTGGCTAGGCTTGGTTTGGCTTGGCTTGGCTTGGCTTGGCTTGGCTTGGCTTGGCTTGGCTTGGCTTGGCTTGGCTTGGGTTAGCTTGACTTTGCTTGGCTTGGATTGGCTTGGCTTGGCTTGGCTCGGCTCGGCTCGGCTCGGCTCGGCTCGGCTCGGCTCGGCTGGGCTTGGCTTGGTTTGGCTTGGCTTGGCTTGGCTTGGCTTGGCTTGGCTTGGCTTGGCTTGGCTTGGCTTGGCTTGGCTTGGCTTGGCTTGGCTTGGCTTGGCTTGGCTTGGCTTGGCTTGGCTTGGCTTGGCTTGGCTTGGCTTGGCTTGGCTTGGCTTGGCTTGGCTTGGCTTCTCTTGGCTTGGCTTGGCTTGGTTTGGCTTGGCTTGGCTTGGCTTGGCTTGGCTTGGCTTGGCTAGGCTTGGCTTGGCTTGGCTTGGCTTGGCTTGGCTTGGCTTGGCTTGGCTTGGCTTGGCTTGGCTTGGCTTGGCTTGGCTTGGCTTGGCTTGGCTTGGCTTGGCTTGGCTCGGCTTGGCTTGGCTTGGCTTGAGTTGGCTTGGCTTGGCTTGGCTTGGCTTGGCTTGGGTTGGCTTAACTTAGCTTGGCTTGGCTTGGCTTGGTTTGGCTTGGATTGAGTTGGCTTGGCTTGGCTTGGCTTGGCTTGGCTTGGCTTGGCTTGGCTTGGCTTGGCTTGGCTTGGCTTGGCTCGGCTCGGCTCGGCTTGGCTTGGGTTGGCTTGGCTTGGCTTGGCTTGGCTTGGGTTGGCTTAACTTAGCTTGGCTTGGCTTGGGTTGGGTTGGCTTGGCTTGGCTTGGCTTGGCGGGCTTGGCTTGGCTTGGCTTGGCTTGGCTTGGCTTGGTTTGGCTTGGCTCGGCTTGGTTTGGCCTGGCTTGACTTGGCTTGGCTTGGCTTGGTTTGGCTTATCTTGGCTTGCGTTGGCTTGGATTGGCTTGGCTTGGCTTGGCTTGGCTTTGCTTGGCTTGGCTTATCTTGGCTTGGCTTGGCTTGGCTTTGCTTGGCTTGGCTTATCTTGGCTTGGTTTGGCTTGTATTGGCTTGGCTTGACTTGGCTTGGCTTGGCTTGGCTTGGCTTGGTTTGGCTTATCTTGGCTTGGCTTGGCTTGGCTTGGGTTGGCTTGGCTTGGCTTGGCTTGGCTTGGATGGCTTGGCTTGGCTTGGCTTGGCTTGGCTTGGTTTGGCTTGGCTTGGCTTGGCGTGGCTTGGTTTCATTTATTTTAGCTTGGCTTGGCTTGGCTTGGCTTGGCTTGGCTTGGCTTGGCTTGGCTTGGCTTGGCTTAGCTTGGCTTGGCTTGGCTTGGCTTGGCTTGGCTTGGCTTGGCTTGGCTTGGGTTGGCTTGGCTTGGCTTGGCTTGGCTTGGGTTGGCTTGGCTTGGCTTGGCTTGGCTTGTCTGGGCTTGGATTGGCTTGGCTTGGCTTGGCTTGGCTTAGGTTGGCTTGCATTGGCTTGGTTTCTCTTAGCTTGCCTTGGCTTGGCTTGGCTTGGCCTGGCTTGGCTTGGCTTGGCTTGGCTTTGCTTGGCTTGGTTTGGCTTGGCTTGGCTTGGCTTGGCTTTTCTTGGCTTGGCTTGGGTTGGCTTGCCTTGGTTTGGCTTGGCTTGGCTTGGCTTGGCTTGGCTTAGCTTGGCTTGGCTTGGCTTGGCATGGCTTAGCTTGCCTTGGCTTGGCTTAGCTTGGCTTGGCCTGGCTTGGCTTGGCTTGGCTTGCCTTGGCTTGGCTTGGCTTGACTTGGCTTGGCTTGGCTTTGCTTGGCTTGGCTTGGATTGGCTTGGCTTGGCTTGGCTTGGCTTGGCTTGACTTGGCTTGGCTTGGTTTGGCTTGGCTTGGCTTGGCCTGGCTTGGCTTGGCTTAGCTTGCCTTGGCTTGGCTTGGCTTGGCTTGGCCTGGCTTGGCTTGGCTTAGCTTGGCTTGGCTTGGCTTGACTTGGCTTGGCTGGACTTGGGTTGGCTTGCCTTGGCTTGGCTTGGCTTGGTTTAGCCTGGCTTGGCTTGGCTTAGCTTGCCTTGGCTTGGCTTGGCTTGGCCTGGCTTGGCTTGGCTTAGCTTGGCTTGGCTTGGCTTGGCTAGGCTTGGTTTGGCTTGGCTTGGCTTGGCTTGGCTTGGCTTGGCGTGGTTTGGCTTGGCTTGGCTTGGGTTAGCTTGACTTTGCTTGGCTTGGATTGGCTTGGCTGGGCTTGGCTCGGCTCGGCTCGGCTCGGCTCGGCTCGGTTCGGCTCGGCTCGGCACGGCTCGGCTCGGCTCGGCTCGGCTCGGCTCGGCTCGGCTCGGCTCGGCTCGGCTCGGCTCGGCTCGGCTCGGCTCGGCTCGGCTCGGCTCGGCTCGGCTCGGCTCGGCTCGGCTCGGCTCGGCTCGGCTCGGCTCGGCTCGGCTCGGCTCGGCTCGGCTGGGCTCGGCTTGGCTCGGCTTGGCAGGCTTGGCTTGGCTTGGCTTGGCTGGGCTTAGCTTAGGTTGGCTTGCCTGAGCTTGGCTTGGTTTGGTTTGGCCTGGCTTGGCTTGACTTAGCTTGGCTTGGCTTGGCTTGGCTTGGCTTGGCTTGGCTTGGCTTGGCTGGGCTTAGCTTAGGCTGGCTTGCCTGGGCTTGGCTTGGTTTGGTTTGGCCTGGCTTGGCTTGACTTAGCTTGGCTTGACTTGGCTTGGCTTGGCTTGGCTTGGCTTGGCTTGGCTTGGCTTGGCTTGGCTTGGCTTGGGTTGGATTGGCTTGGCTTGGCTTCTCTTGGCTTGGCTTGGCTTGGCTTGGCTTGGCTTGGCTTGGCTTGGCTTGGCTTGGCTTGGCTTGGCTTGGCTTGGCTTGGCTTGGCTTGGCTTGGGTTGGCTTAACTTGGCTTGGCTTGGCTTGGGTTGGCTTGGCTTGGCTTGGCTGGGCTTGGCTTGGCTTGGCTTGGTTTGGCTTGGCTTGGCTTGGTTTGGCTTGGCTTGTCTTGGCTTGGCTTGGTTTGGCTTGGCTTGGGTTGGCTTAACTTGTCTTGGCTTGGCTTGGCTTGGCTTAGCTTGGCTTGTCTTGGCTTGGCTTGGCTTGGCTTGCCTTGGCTTGGCTTGGCTAGGTTTGGCTTGTCTTAGCTTGGCATGGCTTGGTTTCATTTATTTTAGCTTTGCTTGGCTTGGCTTGGCTTGGCTTGGCTTGGCTTGGCTTGGCTTGGCTTGGCTTGGGTTGGATTGGCTTGGCTTGGCTTCTCTTGGCTTGGCTTGGCTTGGCTTGGCTTGGCTTCACTTGGCTTGGCTTGGCTTGGCTTGGCTTGGCTTGGCTTGGCTTGGCTTGGCTTGGCTTGGCTTGGGTTGGCTTGGCTTGGCTTGGCTTGGCTTGGCTTGGGTAGGCTTAACTTGGCTTGGCTTGGCTTGGTTTGGCCTGGCTTGGCTTGACTTAGCTTGGCTTGGCTTGGCTTGGCTTGGCTTGGCTTGGCTTGGCTTGGCTGGGCTTAGCTTAGGCTGGCTTGCCTGGGCTTGGCTTGGTTTGGTTTGGCCTGGCTTGGCTTGACTTAGCTTGGCTTGACTTGGCTTGGCTTGGCTTGGCTTGGGTTGGATTGGCTTGGCTTGGCTTCTCTTGGCTTGGCTTGGCTTGGCTTGGCTTGGCTTGGCTTGGCTTGGCTTGGCTTGGCTTGGCTTGGCTTGGCTTGGCTTGGCTTGGCTTGGCTTGGCTTGGCTTGGGTTGGCTTAACTTGGCTTGGCTTGGCTTGGGTTGGCTTGGCTTGGCTTGGCTGGGCTTGGCTTGGCTTGGCTTGGTTTGGCTTGGCTTGGCTTGGTTTGGCTTGGCTTGTCTTGGCTTGGCTTGGTTTGGCTTGGCTTGGGTTGGCTTAACTTGTCTTGGCTTGGCTTGGCTTGGCTTGGCTTGGCTTGTCTTGGCTTGGCTTGGCTTGGCTTGCCTTGGCTTGGCTTGGCTAGGTTTGGCTTGTCTTAGCTTGGCATGGCTTGGTTTCATTTATTTTAGCTTTGCTTGGCTTGGCTTGGCTTGGCTTGGCTTGGCTTGGCTTGGCTTGGCTTGGCTTGGGTTGGATTGGCTTGGCTTGGCTTCTCTTGGCTTGGCTTGGCTTGGCTTGGCTTGGCTTCACTTGGCTTGGCTTGGCTTGGCTTGGCTTGGCTTGGCTTGGCTTGGCTTGGCTTGGCTTGGCTTGGGTTGGCTTGGCTTGGCTTGGCTTGGCTTGGCTTGGGTAGGCTTAACTTGGCTTGGCTTGGCTTGGGTTGGCTTGGCTTGGCTTGGCTTGGCTGGGCTTGGCTTGGCTTGGCTTGGCTTGGCTTGGCTTGGCTTGACTTGGCTCGGCTCGGCTCGGCTCGGCTCGGCTCGGCTTGGCTTGGCTTGGCTTGGCTTGGCTTGGCTTGGCTTGCCTTGGCTTGGCTTGGTTTGGCTTGTATTGGCTTGGCTTGGCTTGGCATGGCTTGGCTTGGCTTGGCTTGGTTTGGCTTATCTTGGCTTGGCTTGGCTTGGCTTGGCTTGGCTTGGCTTGGCTTGGCTTAGCTTGGCTTGGCTTGGCTTGGCTTGGCTTGGCATGGCTTGGCTTGGTTTGGCTTATCTTGGCTTGGCTTGGCTTGGCTTGGCTTGGCTTTGCTTGGCTTGGTTTGGCTTGGCTTGGCTTGGCTTGGCTTGGCTTGGCTTGGCTTGGCTTGGCTTGGCATGGCTTGGCTTGGCTTGGCTTGGTTTGGCTTATCTTGGCTTGGCTTGGCTTGGCTTGGCTTGGCTTTGCTTGGCTTGGTTTGGCTTGGCTTGGCTTGGCTTGGCTTGGCTTGGCTTGGCTTGGCATGGCTTGGCGTGGCTTGGCTTGGTTTTTCTTATCTTGGCTTGGCTTAGCTTGGCTTGGCTTGGCTTTGCTTGGCTTGGTATGGCTTGGCTTGGCTTGGCTTGGGTTGGCTTGGCTTGGCTTGGCTTGGCTTGGCTTGGGTTGGCTTAACTTGGCTTGGCTTGGGTTGGCTTGGCTTGGCTTGGATTGGCTGGGCTTGGCTTGGCTTGGCATGGCTTGGCTTGGCTTGGCTTGACTTGGCTCGGCTCGGCTCGGCTCGACTCGGCTTGGCTTGGCTTGGTTTGGCTTCGCTTGGCTTGGCTTGGCTTGGCTTGGCTTGCCTTGCCTTGGCTTGGCTTGGTTTGGTTTGTATTGGCTTGGCTTGGCTTGGCATGGCTTGGCTTGGCTTGGCTTGGTTTGGCTTATCTTGGCTTGGCTTGGCTTGGCTTGGCTTTGCTTGGCTTGGTTTGGCTTGGCTTGGCTTGGCTTGGCTTGGCTTGGCTTGGCTTGGGTTGGCTTGCCTTGGCTTGGCTTGGCTTGGTTTGGCCTGACTTGGCTTGGCTTAGCTTGTCTTGGCTTGGCTTGGCTTGGCTTGGCCTGGCTTGGCTTGGCTTGGTTTGTCTTTGCTTGGCTTGGTTTGGCTTGGCTTGGCTTGGCTTGGCTTGGCTTGGCTTGGCTTGGCTTGGGTTGGCTTGCCTTGGCTTGGCTTGGCTTGGTTTGGCCTGGCTTGGCTTGACTTAGCTTGCCTTGGCTTGGCTTGGCTTGGCTTGGCTCGGCTCGGCTCGGCTCGGCTCGGCTCGGCTCGGCTCGGCTCGGCTCGGCTCGGCTCGGCTCGGCTCGGCTCGGCTCGGCTCGGCTCGGCTCGGCTCGGCTCGGCTCGGCTTGGTTTGGCTTGGCTTGGCTTGTCTGGGCTTGGATTGGCTTGGCTTGGCTTGGCTTGGCTGGCTTGGCTTGGCTTGGCTTGGCTGGGCTTAGCTTAGGTTGGCTTGCCTGAGCTTGGCTTGGTTTGGTTTGGCCTGGCTTGGCTTGACTTAGCTTGGCTTGACTTGGCTTGGCTTGGCTTGGCTTGGCTTGGCTTGGCTTGGCTTGGCCTGGCTTGGCTTGGCTTGGTTTGTCTTTGCTTGGCTTGGTTTGGCTTGGCTTGGCTTGGCTTGGCTTGGCTTGGCTTGGCTTGGGTTGGCTTGCCTTGGCTTGGCTTGGCTTGGTTTGGCCTGGCTTGGCTTGACTTAGCTTGCCTTGGCTTGGCTTGGCTTGGCTTGGCTCGGCTCGGCTCGGCTCGGCTCGGCTCGGCTCGGCTCGGCTCGGCTCGGTTCGGCTCGGCTCGGCTCGGCTCGGCTCGGCTCGGCTTGGTTTGGCTTGGCTTGGCTTGTCTGGGCTTGGATTGGCTTGGCTTGGCTTGGCTAGGCTGGCTTGGCTTAGCTTGGCTTGGCTGGGCTTAGCTTAGGTTGGCTTGCCTGGGCTTGGCTTGGTTTGGTTTGGCCTGGCTTGGCTTGACTTAGCTTGGCTTGACTTGGCTTGGCTTGGCTTGGCTTGGCTTGGCTTGGCTTGGCTTGGCTTGGCTTGGCTTGGGTTGGATTGGCTTGGCTTGGCTTCTCTTGGCTTGGCTTGGCTTGGCTTGGCTTGGCTTGGCTTGGCTTGGCTTGGCTTGGCTTGGCTTGGCTTGGCTTGGCTTGGCTTGGCTTGGCTTGGCTTGGCTTGGCTTGGGTTGGCTTATCTTGGCTTGGCTTGGCTTGGGTTGGCTTGGCTTGGCTTGGCTGGGCTTGGCTTGGCTTGGCTTGGTTTGGCTTGGCTTGGCTTGGTTTGGCTTGGCTTGGCTTGGCTTGGCTTGGTTTGGCTTGGCTTGGGTTGGCTTAACTTGTCTTGGCTTGGCTTGGCTTGGCTTGGCTTGGCTTGTCTTGGCTTGGCTTGGCTTGGCTTGGCTTGGCTTGGCTTGGCTTGGCTAGGTTTGGCTTGTCTTGGCTTGGCATGGCTTGGTTTCATTTATTTTAGCTTTGCTTGGCTTGGCTTGGCTTGGCTTGGCTTGTCTTGGCTTGGCTTGGCTTGGGTTGGATTGGCTTGGCTTGGCTTCTCTTGGCTTGGCTTGGCTTGGCTTGGCTTGGCTTGGCTTGGTTTGCCTTGGCTTGGCTTGGCTTAGCTTGGCTTGCCTTGGCTTGGCTTGGCTTGGCTTGGCTTGGCTTGGCTTGGCTTGGCTTGGGTTGGCTTGGCTTGGCTTGGCTTGGCTTGGCTTGGGTAGGCTTAACTTGGCTTGGCTTGGCTTGGGTTGGCTTGGCTTGGCTTGGCTTGGCTGGGCTTGGCTTGGCTTGGCTTGGCTTGGCTTGGCTTGGCTTGACTTGGCTCGGCTCGGCTCGGCTCGGCTCGGCTCGCTTGGCTTGGCTTGGCTTGGCTTGGCTTGGCTTGGCTTGGCTTGCCTTGGCTTGGCTTGGTTTGGCTTGTATTGGCTTGGCTTGGCTTGGCATGGCTTGGCTTGGCTTGGCTTGGTTTGGCTTATCTTGGCTTGGCTTGGCTTGGCTTGGCTTGGCTTTGCTTGGCTTGGTTTGGCTTGGCTTGGCTTGGCTTGGCTTGGCTTAGCTTGGCTTGGCTTGGCTTGGCTTGGCTTGGCATGGCTTGGCTTGGTTTGGCTTATCTTGGCTTGGCTTGGCTTGGCTTGGCTTGGCTTTGCTTGGCTTGGTTTGGCTTGGCTTGGCTTGGCTTGGCTTGGCTTGGCTTGGCTTGGCTTGGCTTGGCTTGGCATGGCTTGGCTTGGCTTGGCTTGGTTTGGCTTATCTTGGCTTGGCTTGGCTTGGCTTGGCTTGGCTTTGCTTGGCTTGGTTTGGCTTGGCTTGGCTTGGCTTGGCTTGGCTTGGCTTGGCTTGGCATGGCTTGGCGTGGCTTGGCTTGGTTTGGCTTATCTGGCTTGGCTTGGCTTGGCTTGGCTTGGCTTTGCTTGGCTTGGTATGGCTTGGCTTGGCTTGGCTTGGCTTGGCTTGGCTTGGCTTGACTTGGCTTGGGTTGGCTTAACTTGGCTTGGCTTGGGTTGGCTTGGCTTGGCTTGGATTGGCTGGGCTTGGCTTGGCTTGGCATGGCTTGGCTTGGCTTGGCTTGACTTGGCTCGGCTCGGCTCGGCTCGACTCGGCTTGGCTTGGCTTGGTTTGGCTTGGCTTGGCTTGGCTTGGCTTGGCTTGCCTTGCCTTGGCTTGGCTTGGTTTGGTTTGTATTGGCTTGGCTTGGCTTGGTATGGCTTGGCTTGGCTTGGCTTGGTTTGGCTTATCTTGGCTTGGCTTGGCTTGGCTTGGCTTTGCTTGGCTTGGTTTGGCTTGGCTTGGCTTGGCTTGGCTTGGCTTGGCTTGGCTTGGCTTGGCTTGGCTTGGTTTGGCCTGACTTGGCTTGGCTTAGCTTGCCTTGGCTTGGCTTGGCTTGGCTTGGCCTGGCTTGGCTTGGCTTGGTTTGTCTTTGCTTGGCTTGGTTTGGCTTGGCTTGGTTTGGCTTGGCTTGGCTTGGCTTGGCTTGGGTTGGCTTGCCTTGGCTTGGCTTGGCTTGGTTTGGCCTGGCTTGGCTTGACTTAGCTTGCCTTGGCTTGGCTTGGCTTGGCTTGGCCTGGCTTGGCTTGACTTAGCTTGGCTTGGCTTGGCTTGGCTGGGCTTGGTTTGGCTTGGCTTGACTTGGCTTGGCTTGACTTGGCTTGGCTTGACCTCGCTAGGCTTGGCTTGGGTTGGCTTGACTTTGCTTGGCTTGGCTTGGCTTGGCTTAGCTTGTCTTGGCTTGGCTTGGCTTGGCTTGGCTTGGCTTGGCTTGGCTTAGCTTGTCTTGGCTTGGCTTGCCTTGGCTTGGCTTGGCTTGGCTCGGCTCGGTTCGGCTCGGCTCGGCACGGCTCGGCTCGGCTCGGCTCGGCTCGGCTCGGCTCGGCTCGGCTCGGCTCGGCTCGGCTCGGCTCGGCTCGGCTCGGCTCGGCTTGGCTCGGCTCGGCTCGGCTCGGCTCGGCTCGGCTCGGCTCGGCTCGGCTCGGCTCGGCTCGGCTCGGCTCGGCTCGGCTCGGCTCGGCTCGGCTCGGCTCGGCTGGGCTTGGCTTGGCTTGGCTTGGCTTGGCTTGGCTTGGCTTGGTTTGGCTTGGCTTGGGTTGGCTTGGCTTGGCTTGTCTGGGCTTGGATTGGCTTGGCTTGGCTTGGCTTGGCTGGCTTGGCTTGGCTTGGCTTGGCTGGGCTTAGCTTAGGTTGGCTTGCCTGAGCTTGGCTTGGTTTGGTTTGGCTGCTTGGCTTGGCTTGACTTGAGCTTGGCTTGGCTTGGCTTGGCTTGGCTTGGCTTGGCTGGGCTTAGCTTAGGCTGGCTTGCCTGGGCTTGGCTTGGTTTGGTTTGGCCTGGCTTGGCTTGACTTAGCTTGGCTTGACTTGGCTTGGCTTGGCTTGGCTTGGCTTGGCTTGGCTTGGCTTGGCTTGGCTTGGCTTGGCTTGGCTTGGCTTGGGTTGGATTGGCTTGGCTTGGCTTCTCTTGGCTTGGCTTGGCTTGGCTTGGCTTGGCTTGGCTTGGCTTGGCTTGGCTTGGCTTGGCTTGGCTTGGCTTGGCTTGGCTTGGCTTGGCTTGGCTTGGCTTGGTTTGGCTTGGCTTGGGTTGGCTTAACTTGGCTTGGCTTGGCTTGGGTTGGCTTGGCTTGGCTTGGCTGGGCTTGGCTTGGCTTGGCTTGGTTTGGCTTGGCTTGGCTTGGTTTGGCTTGGCTTGGCTTGGCTTGGCTTGGTTTGGCTTGGCTTGGGTTGGCTTAACTTGTCGTGGCTTGGCTTGGCTTGGCTTGGCTTGGCTTGTCTTGGCTTGGCTTGGCTTGGCTTGCCTTGGCTTGGCTTGGCTAGGTTTGGCTTGTCTTAGCTTGGCATGGCTTGGTTTCATTTATTTTAGCTTTGCTTGGCTTGGCTTGGCTTGGCTTGGCTTGGCTTGGCTTGGCTTGGCTTGGCTTGGGTTGGATTGGCTTGGCTTGGCTTCTCTTGGCTTGGCTTGGCTTGGCTTGGCTTGGCTTCACTTGGCTTGGCTTGTCTTGGCTTGGCTTGGCTTAGCTTGGCTTGGCTTGGCTTGGCTTGGCTTGGCTTGGCTTGGCTTGGCTTGGCTTGGCTTGGCTTGGCTTGGCTTGGCTTGGGTTGGCTTGGCTTGGGCTTGGCTTGGCTTGGCTTGGGTAGGCTTAACTTGGCTTGGCTTGGCTTGGGTTGGCTTGGCTTGGCTTGGCTTGGCTGGGCTTGGCTTGGCTTGGCTTGGCTTGGCTTGGCTTGGCTTGACTTGGCTCGGCTCGGCTCGGCTCGGCTCGGCTCGGCTTGGCTTGGCTTGGCTTGGCTTGGCTTGGCTTGGCTTGGCTTGCCTTGGCTTGGCTTGGTTTGGCTTGTATTGGCTTGGCTTGGCTTGGCATGGCTTGGCTTGGCTTGGCTTGGTTTGGCTTATCTTGGCTTGGCTTGGCTTGGCTTGGCTTGGCTTGGCTTGGCTTGGCTTAGCTTGGCTTGGCTTGGCTTGGCTTGGCTTGGCATGGCTTGGCTTGGTTTGGCTTATCTTGGCTTGGCTTGGCTTGGCTTGGCTTGGCTTTGCTTGGCTTGGTTTGGCTTGGCTTGGCTTGGCTTGGCTTGGCTTGGCTTGGCTTGGCTTGGCATGGCTTGGCTTGGCTTGGCTTGGTTTGGCTTATCTTGGCTTGGCTTGGCTTGGCTTGGCTTGGCTTTGCTTGGCTTGGTTTGGCTTGGCTTGGCTTGGCTTGGCTTGGCTTGGCTTGGCTTGGCATGGCTTGGCGTGGCTTGGCTTGGTTTGGCTTATCTTGGCTTGGCTTGGCTTGGCTTGGCTTGGCTTTGCTTGGCTTGGTATGGCTTGGCTTGGCTTGGCTTGGGTTGGCTTGGCTTGGCTTGGCTTGGCTTGGCTTGGGTTGGCTTAACTTGGCTTGGCTTGGGTTGGCTTGGCTTGGCTTGGATTGGCTGAGCTTGGCTTGGCTTGGCATGGCTTGGCTTGGCTTGGCTTGACTTGGCTCGGCTCGGCTCGGCTCGACTCGGCTTGGCTTGGCTTGGTTTGGCTTCGCTTGGCTTGGCTTGGCTTGGCTTGCCTTGCCTTGGCTTGGCTTGGTTTGGTTTGTATTGGCTTGGCTTGGCTTGGCATGGCTTGGCTTGGCTTGGCTTGGTTTGGCTTATCTTGGCTTGGCTTGGCTTGGCTTGGCTTTGCTTGGCTTGGTTTGGCTTGGCTTGGCTTGGCTTGGCTTGGCTTGGCTTGGCTTGGGTTGGCTTGCCTTGGCTTGGCTTGGCTTGGTTTGGCCTGACTTGGCTTGGCTTAGCTTGTCTTGGCTTGGCTTGGCTTGGCTTGGCCTGGCTTGGCTTGGCTTGGTTTGTCTTTGCTTGGCTTGGTTTGGCTTGGCTTGGCTTGGCTTGGCTTGGCTTGGCTTGGGTTGGCTTGCCTTGGCTTGGCTTGGCTTGGTTTGGCCTGGCTTGGCTTGACTTAGCTTGCCTTGGCTTGGCTTGGCTTGGCTTGGCTCGGCTCGGCTCGGCTCGGCTCGGCTCGGCTCGGCTCGGCTCGGCTCGGCTCGGCTCGGCTCGGCTCGGCTCGGCTCGGCTCGGCTCGGCTCGGCTCGGCTTGGTTTGGCTTGGCTTGGCTTGTCTGGCTTGGATTGGCTTGGCTTGGCTTGGCTTGGCTGGCTTGGCTTGGCTTGGCTTGGCTGGGCTTAGCTTAGGTTGGCTTGCCTGAGCTTGGCTTGGTTTGGTTTGGCCTGGCTTGGCTTGACTTAGCTTGGCTTGGCTTGGCTTGGCTTGGCTTGGCTTGGCTTGGCTGGGCTTAGCTTAGGTTGGCTTGCCTGGGCTTGGCTTGGTTTGGTTTGGCCTGGCTTGGCTTGACTTAGCTTGGCTTGACTTGGCTTGGCTTGGCTTGGCTTGGCTTGGCTTGGCTTGGCTTGGCTTGGCTTGGCTTGGGTTGGATTGGCTTGGCTTGGCTTCTCTTGGCTTGGCTTGGCTTGGCTTGGCTTGGCTTGGCTTGGCTTGGCTTGGCTTGGCTTGGCTTGGCTTGGCTTGGCTTGGCTTGGCTTGGCTTGGCTTGGCTTGGTTGGCTTAACTTGGCTTGGCTTGGCTTGGGTTGGCTTGGCTTGGCTTAGCTGGGCTTGGCTTGGCTTGGCTTGGTTTGGCTTGGCTTGGCTTGGTTTGGCTTGGCTTGGCTTGGCTTGGCTTGGTTTGGCTTGGCTTGGGTTGGCTTAACTTGGCTTGGCTTGGCTTGGGTTGGCTTGGCTTGGCTTAGCTGGGCTTGGCTTGGCTTGGCTTGGCTTGGCTTGTCTTGGCTTGGCTTGGCTTGGCTTGGCTTGGCTTGGCTTGGCTTGGCTAGGTTTGGCTTGTCTTGGCTTGGCATGGCTTGGTTTCATTTATTTTAGCTTTGCTTGGCTTGGCTTGGCTTGGCTTGGCTTGTCTTGGCTTGGCTTGGCTTGGGTTGGATTGGCTTGGCTTGTCTTCTCTTGGCTTGGCTTGGCTTGGCTTGGCTTGGCTTGGCTTGGTTTGTCTTGGCTTGGCTTGGCTTAGCTTGGCTTGGCTTGGCTTGGCTTGGCTTGGCTTGGCTTGGCTTGGCTTGGCTTGGCTTGGCTTGGCTTGGGTTGGCTTGGCTTGGCTTGGCTTGGCTTGGGTAGGCTTAACTTGGCTTGGCTTGGCTTGGGTTGGCTTGGCTTGGCTTGGCTTGGCTGGGCTTGGCTTGGCTTGGCTTGGCTTGGCTTGGCTTGGCTTGACTTGGCTCGGCTCGGCTCGGCT
>CALNHX010000850.1:0-70000 GCA_940337035.1 Agriotes lineatus
TTCCTAATACAGTTGTAACATAATGTATCTTCAATAATGAGCAGATACCACACGTAGAACTAATCCAGCTCACTGCTTCGAGATTAAAAATGATTTAAATTTTTTTTTAAATGACGCATGCTGTAGAGTTTTCAGGGAGCAGCTTAATTTATTATATATATGAACAATTTGATAGGAGTAAGAGCTTTTAAATTTCTGTGTTCTATATTCCGGAATAGACAGACAATCCTTCCTGCGAATATTAATGTTGTGTACATCAGATCGAAATGTAATCTTATTATATAAAATATACGGTACCCCCCACCCAAGAAAAACCCCCTTTCGTGCTTTCCAAGAATACTTCGATACTCAGCATCACTCCGTTTCGCTAATACAATGAAATACTATGACCCAGTTATTTATAAAAAAAAAAAACAAAAAAAAATTTTTTTTGCCGACGACCGTAGCTCAAAAGTTGATGTTGCCTTCATTTTCGGAGGACCTATCGTATAAAAACGATCCAAGACTTCAGGAAGGTTCCTGGCGACCGGAATCGTGTACACATACGAACATACATCCCCCGCACAGCACGTTTAGGCACCCCCCAATACGGGGGATTGATCTAGTGGGTTGGGATCTTCACCAAAAGATCCGCACCGCCGAGACGGAGATTTGATATAGTGGGTTCATTAGTCGGTTGGCTCGAATTTTAGAGATATTTGACTCAGAGTGGTTTTCGATATGAGGGAATTTCAATACTTCGTACACTTCGTGTCGAAGTAATAAGACGGACATTTCGTCGTAACGACTTTCTGAAATAGACAGGCTGAATGTAATAAACGTCGATTACGAATATTCAGCCAACCAGCAGTTTGCAATTTATGTGATACTCTTTGGTATTTTCGTATACCATAAATGTATCTTAGGCATGAGTTTTGCAATTTCTGTAATCTGTTTGTATCATCCACTCCCAGACACGGTCCATACACAACATCACAGTAGTTTATGCGCGAGAGCACCAGAGATTCACATAGATTTTTTTTTACATTTGTACTTAAGACCTGTCGGTGAGGATAAATACTTTTCAAGATAGCGTAAGATGACTTAAGAATATTTGTCACCTGTTGTCTGAATCGTAAAGAAGAGTCAATTGTAAGACCCAGATTTTTGATCACTTCTACGGGTTTAATCAATTTTCCTTTGATATCAGTGTGAATAAATGGCAATGACTCACTAATACACCTGGCTGGTCCAAAGACTATCACAGACGTTTTACAAGCATTTATTATCAACGAATGCTTTTCAGCTTCTCTAATGATACTGCTAATATCTTCATTTACACGATCATTAGCCATAGCTGCCTCATTCGAGCTAAACGAGAGATAAATTTGTGTGTCATCCGCATATTGATGTGATTTGCAAAACTTTAAAGTTTTTGAGAAATTTATGGTATATATAGTATAAAATAGTAGTCCCAGTATTGATCCTTGGGGTACACCTCTCTCAAGTATAGCCGAGTTTGACAGCATAGTACCTAACTTTACACATTGCGTTCTATTATCCATGTACGTTTGCAATAGTCGCACTGCACACTCATCGAAACCTATGTATTTTAGTACAGCAACAAATATGTCGTGGTTCAATGTTTCAAACGCTTTACTATAGTCAAGCAAGACGAGTATTGTGGCTTTATTCATGTCACTAGCTGTAAGAATATCGTCTGTTATATTAAGTAGGGCAGTAGCACAACTATATCCAGGTCTAAAACCAGACTGGGTTTCTGGGAGAATGTTATGGCATGAGAGAAAGTCCCTAATTTGAATATCAATGACCTTTTCAATTACTTTTGATAATACTGATAAAATACTAATCGGCCGAAGATCTTTAAATTGATTAGGTTTACTAATTTTAGGTACTGGAACCACTATTGCTTTTTTCCACGAGTCAGAAAAGACTCCTTTGATTAAACAAAAATTCACAATGTGCCTAAGGTAAGGCAAGATATGCGGACAACACAGTTTTATCGCTTTTATATTAAGATTGTCAATCCCAGCAGCGTTCGACTTGATAGAACTAATAATTTTCATAACACATTCTTCGTCGATTGCTTTAAAACTAAATGAAACATTTGCGTCGACTAATCTATTGTCATTATAGAATTCTAAAATAGAGCTCATATCAGAGGCAACTTTTGGAACTGAATTTATAAAAAAGTCATTAATACTATTTGGCTCAGCCAAATGCTTCGGCACTTCCGGTTGAATTTTAGTGTGTATGTTGTACTTATATAGTTTTTTCCACAAAGTTTTGCTATCCGCGACATTTAAGTTAGAGTCTAAAAAAGCCTTTTTTTCGTTTATGATAGCTTGTTTTGTGAAGTTGCGCAACTGCTTATAATAGTCCCAATGCAAAGGATTTCGGGTCTTTTTAAATTTTCGTAAAGCTTTATCTTTTAGTGATATCATTAATTTAATATTTTCAGTTAGCCAAGGTGCGTAACTTTTTGTATGTCTGGAAGTTACAAAAGGAGCATGTTGATCTAACACAAGATTTATTTGTGAAGTAAGATAATCCACTTTTTCATTTACATTATTCATATCGAATATTTCATAAAACGGCAATTGCTGCAGATCTGCGAGGAATAGGCCAGAATCAAAATTTTTAAACGAACGATAAGTAGAAAATCGCGCTTTTGGCTTATTAGTTACGAAAGATAGATTACAGTACACTAATTCATGATATAAAATATTTAAATTAACGGTACCACTATTAACTACACTATTTTTATCGGAAGTAATTATTAAATCTAACAGTGAAGAGGTAGTTTTAGCGATTCTTGTAGGTACATTGATTACTTGTGTTAAGTTATAACTATCAATTAAGGATTCCATTTGATTTACTGAACAACTGTCTTAATTTAATAGATTAACGTTAAAATTTTCCATACAAAATAAAGAATCACAATCTGGTACTATCGCGGACAAAGTACTGTCAAATTCGCTTAGAAAATCGTTAAAATTTGAATTAGGAGCTCTGTGAACTACTCCGAAAACACAAGATTTTGTATTAATTTTAACTCCAAACCATAACTGCTCAATTAAATTAGATGTAATTATAATATTAATGCTTAAATTATTTTGTACATAAAAAGCTACACCTCCACCTCTACCATAATCACAATCTTTACGAAGTATTTGATAACCTGGAAGATGCACGTTTTCATCTCGTACATTCTGCATTAGCCATGTTTCGCTGATAGCGATTACATTGTATATATCATTTTCAAAATAAGTTTTCAAATCCGAAATATTTCTCAGCAGCGAGCGGGCATTCACATGTGCTATCCTGAAATCATTCATTGGTTGATATCATAATAATCTAAAATAATTATTAACTTAGTTTTACAACAAAGAAACTAAATAAAAAGTAGTACAAAAAAAAAGGGAAGTATGCGAATAAATAGTAAAAAAACACGAAATAAACTTTGTCGTGCATCCCACAGAGAATTCTTCTAAATAACTAAACGGCACTTAATTTGTCGAAGTTTTTTCGATGTTCTAATTATAGTTTTCTTATTTTTGTGTCGGAAATAAATGTTACCGTCTAATGTCCACGCGTTTTTATATCCGTACTTCTCAATAACACTATTCAGTAAAGATAACCGAGTTTTCGTAAGGTCTTCACGAATATTAATGCCACTGGACTTTAATAGTACTTTATGTAACTAGTCCTCAAAGCAAGGCTTTAGGGGACGAGTCGTAATGTTTCCGGACGAGGCGGAGCGAAGCGCAGCCGAGTCCGTAATATGAAGATGAGTCCTCTAAAGCCATTTGAGGACGTGTTACATACAACGTTTTTTTGTATTAGCTCTCCAAACATTATAATATGAAGTTTCAATTAATATAACGCGGCATTATATTAGGAGGCCGCGCGAAAATGTATTTTTCGCTCCCCAAACTGGTTACTTTGGAAACTGTCTAGGATCCTCAAAATGGCCATTTAGAGGCCTTGTACTTAAAGTCGTCATGGCAACTACTGTTTGAGTCCGCTAAAATGTTGCCATGACGACTTTAAGTACAAGGCCTCTAAATGGCCATTTTGAGAATCCTAAACAGTTTCCAAAGTAACCAGTTTGGGGAGCGAATACAAAAAAGCTTTTTATTTTAAATAACTAACCGGCGCTGTTGATAACTTACAAATTTTACCAGTATCGGCCTTGGTTTGCGGTCATTCAGGTTTTGCACATTAGTATTAGGTTTCTTACCGGAACGATGGCATCTATCAATGTGATCAGGCAATGTCCTATGCCAAGAGCTTGTGAGCAGTGTAATTCGAAACATCACAACTTACTGCATATGAACACTCGTACCGACCAAAATGTTCATCAGTCGATTTCTGAAACATTGGAAAGTAGTAAACCTCGCCTTCAATCGAATAGTAGTTCACAGCTAGAACCTCAGGTCGCAGGACCATCCGTTTCGTCTCTTCGGGCATTCACAAAGCCTCGATGTACAGTTCTTCTCGCCACAGCTCAAGTATATGTCCTCGATAGCAATGGTACGGAACAGTTGGCCAGAGTAGTAATTGATTGTGGCAGTGAGGGCACCTTCATCGGTAAATCGTTTGCTCAGCGCTTGAATCTCCCGGCTAGGCCACTCTGGTTCCAGTGTTTGGTATCGCTCAAACGGTGGCGAAAGAAATTATTTGTTGCGCACTGAAACGTCCCGAGCAGGATTCCCTGTACGTAGAGGCGCTGGTAATTGAAGCGATTGCTAGGTGTCCATCCATGAACCTTGAAGAACATGTTTGGCCCCAGATAGAAGGCATTCAGCTAGCTGATCCTGAATATTTGATGTCAAAACCGGTCGACATACTTCTCGGAGCGGAATGGTATAGCTCGGTAGTAGTCGGGCCTGTCATCGCAGGGCCACCAGGGTCACCCAGTGCTGTAGGTACCGTATGGGGATATTGTTTAATTGGTAGGTTGGCTCAAACTGCTGCAGCATCGCTATCCCTATGCACTAAGATAGATTTCGATGAGCCATTGGATAATATGGTGCAGCGTTTTTGGGAATTGGAAGAGCCTCCTTCAGTATCGTCGGATCTCAGTGAAGAGGAGAAAGAATGTGAGGATCATTTTCGTAAAACAGTGTCTCGACAGCTCGATGGTCGATTTATTGTAGAGCTACCATTTCGAGCTTCGCCAGCCGACATTGGCGATAGTAAGGCCTTGGCACTCAAACGATTCCAAATGCTAGAAAAGCGAATTGCAGGGAATAGTGATCTCAAGGATCAGTACACGGCATTTATGGGGGATTACTTGCTACAGGGGCATATGGTTGAAGCAAAGCCTCTTCAGTCGGAAGGTGGCTCCGCTTATTACATCCCACATCATTGTATTTTTCGAAGGGATTCATTAGTGAGCAAATTTTGTGTGGTGTTCGATGCCTCGATGAAAGGTAAAGGTGGGTCATCCCTAAATCAAATCCTACATATTGGACCTAAATTACAATCCAACATTGTTGACATCTTGTTTCGTTTTCGACTTTATGAATTCGTTGTAGTCGCTGACATCAAACAGATGTATCGTAATATTCAAGTTGCAAAGAAGCATTGGGATTATCAGCGAATATTTTGTCGTTGCGTGAGTTTTGCCTAACAACCCTGACGTATGGAGTGTCTCCGTCACCATTCTTAGCCATCAGAACTTTGTATCAACTCGTGGAGGAAGAAGGAGCTGAGTTTCCCAGGGCTGCGCATGTCATACGATTTAACACCTATATGGATGATATAGCTGCTTCCGTGCAGTCCATTGATGATGCCTTGAACTTGCAGAAGGAATTGGTCACTTTGTTGCGAAATGGGGGGTTTGTGCCCAAAAAATGGATAACGAATGTAAAACCACTGTTGGATCTGTTGGTTCCGGAAGATTGTGCTATTCCCTTAGAATCATTGTCTTTCGGTAGCACCGAGGAACCAGCCGCAAAAATTCTTGGTTTAGTGTGGAGGCCAATGACGGATAGTTTTTCGTACCAGGTGGATTCTCTTCATCAGCCAATCACCAAGAGATCAATTCTCTCGGACATTGCACGGTTGTACGACCCTATGGGATTTCTGAGCCCAATTACATTTTTTGGAAAATGGTTAATGCAATACTTATGGCAATTTGGCTTAAAATGGGATGATCAGCCGCCGGAGAATGTTTGCCAGCAGTGGTCCAGATTTCGAACTGAGCTTCCACTATTAGTTGGTTTCAAGTTGTCAATCAATCTGCGAGTGGATAAGGCTATTGACCTCCAACTACATACCTTTTCAGACAGCTCGGAGAAAGGTTTCGCCGCTGTTGTTTATCTACGAGCAACACAACCAAATGGGGTTGTATAATTATCTCTGGTCATAGCCAAATCCAAAGTTGCTCCTCTCAAGAAGGTAATGTTACCTAGGCTCGAACTTTGTGGGGCATTGTTGGCAGCCAAACTTTTGAATTATGTAAGGTCACTTTTGGAGGGGCAGTGTACCATATCGAACGTAAATATTTGGACTGACTTGCTCGTGGCATTGCGATGGATTCAATCACAACCCAACCGTTGGAAGACTTATGTGGCGAATCGCGTGAGTCAAATTCAATCGCTCGTTGCTCTATCTCATTTTTGCTGTGTGCCTTCTGCTCTTAATCCAGCCGATTGTGCTTCCCGTGGTTTATTTCCTCAAGAGCTATTAACGCATCCACTGTGGATTTATGGTCCAGACTGGCTGAAACAATACAGGGACAATTGGCCTTCTCTTCCCGAACTCAGGCAGGAGCACCCAGAATCCGAACCCGAAGCTCGAATATTGACGTTGCTTTGTAACGCTAGCCAGGTGCTCGAAAAGAATAGCATAATCAATAGGGCTATTTCAAGAGTCTTTATTTGAATTAAAACGCATCGTCGCATGGATGCTACGGTATATTGGTAATTGAAGGTCCCGTGGTAACCGAATTATTGGACTTTTAACTGCTGAAGAACTTAGTCGTGCACTTCAGATTTGCATAAAGAAGGTGCAATGGGATGAGTTCTCGGATGATATTAATCGTCTACAAGCTGGCCGTCACCCTTCACATCGTTTGGGGGAGGTTGAACCCGTTCCTTGACTCTGAAGGAATTATACGTGTTGGAGGGCAGCTTCGTTACTCCTCCATTAATTTTGAAAGGAAACACCCCAAGATTTTACGAAAATCCCCTTTACAAACTTGGTAATAGACTACTATCACCACAGTTACATGCATGCTGGTCCTCAAAATTTGCACTGCATTATACAGGCCCAGTTTTGGATTTTGGCTGGTGGGATGCCATTCGCAAGCGTCTCGCAAAATGCTTGACTTGTTTTCGAACTCAACCACCGCCCATCCAACCAATAATGGGAGATTTACCGGCTGCTCGACTCCAGGCAGTCAAAGCGTTCTTGGTAACAGGCGTGGATTATGGATGACCTTTCGAGATAACGATGGGACGATTGAGAAAGGCAAGGATCTTAAAGGCCTACGTTTGTCTGTTTATCTGCTTCTCGACTCGCGCTGTTCATGTGGAACTGGTGTCGGATTTGACGACAGAAGCTTTTCTAGGTGGCTTTCGAAGATTCATGGCTCGCCGTGGAACCGTCAAGAAAGTTTATAGTGATTGCGGCACCAACTTTGTCGGCGCTAAGCGCAAGTTGGCCGAGTGGAAGCAGATAGTCACGTCCGATGCGTACAATCAGACCGTGTCGCAAGAGTTGGCAGACAAAGACATTGCTTGGCACTTAAATCCCCCCTCCAGCCCTCATTTCGGTGGAATTTGGGAGGCAGGAATTAAGATTGTAAAGAACTTGCTAGCCCGGGTCATCGGTAACCAAATTCTGACCTACGAAGAGTTCTACACTATTCTAGTGCAAGTGGAGGCAGTGTTGAACTCCCGGCCTTTGACACCGATGAGCAGCGACCCGAATGATTTGGAGGCGCTGACACCTGGCCATTTTCTCCTACTGGAACCCCCTGTAACCATGATAGAGCCAGACAGTCATATAGAGATCATTACTTGCCTTCGTCGATGGAAGCTCGTTCAACAAATTTACCGCTCCTTTTGGAATCAGTGGCACAAGAACTACTTGTGTACACTGCAGCAGCGTCACCAATGGACGAAAGGGTGTCCGAATATGAAAGAGGGCACGTTGGTTCTCATTCGGGAGGACAACATCCCTCCTTTGCAATGGCGATTAGGCAGAGTTACGAGAACCTTTCTTGGACCGGATGGTGTAGTCCGCGTAGCGGAAGTAAAAACGGCTCGTGGCATCTTTACGCGTGCAGTGGTAAAGTTGTCTCCGTTGCCGATTGAGTAGAATTTATTGTTGTTGTTGCGTTTCCTCCTTGTTTCGATAGGATTGGTATTGGGCTTGGAGAAACGTCTTCTTGTTGTATTGGTGTCAATTAGATTAGTTGTGTTGTTGTTTGTTGGACCTGGTCGCTCCAAGGTGGGGGAGGATGTTTAGGCCTCCAGGCGTTGCAGTTAGTTTTTTGGTAAAAGCGAGGGTCGCGTTAAAGATAGGAAAGTTGAGCTGCTTGCCCAATATCGAAGGCAGCGTTGAAAGTCGCGCGAAAACAATCGCTAATGTAGCGTGGTTCTTGATCTCTCGCGCGTCGCGTGAAGTATTGCCGGCGCTGTCGTGTTCGTAATGTTATTTTTGTGTATGTAAAAACTGTCCTGCTAAATAAAGATTGTATGTGCAAAAGATCTTCGAGAATTCCATCTACAAGTAACGCTGGCCGCGGCTGCAGGCTGGACGCGAGAGAAGCAGCTGTAATTAAAGGTAGGTGGCAATACATTTCCTAATTGTTGCGCGTACCCTCGCCATAAATAATTTGGTAGCTCTCGATTAATCAAAATTACAGTCCATTGCTGCTAACGTAGTTACAATATGCATATGAGAAAGAACATGAAAATGTTTACTGGTTACAGTTAAAAATAATAGGCCAAAGGGTTAGTTAGGTTAAATTGCGACATTTAAACTAAACACAGCTGTAAAATGACAATCAGACGATAAGGTTATATTCCGAACAGTAATAGCTTTAAAATCTTTACAAGAGGACTACGTTATATGATCAACATTAGTAACAATTATTCAAATAATGGTAGAACAACCTTTACTTGAACTTCAAGCTCAAAACAACATGTAGGCAATAACATTTTACGGTATTGTTCAACATTTTCCAATTTAAATCACCTAAACGTGCCAAAACAACACTTCGAAAATTACTTCACTATAAAGTTATCGGTGTTACACGTACTAGGAACTATCAAATACCTGATAGGATATGTTCTGAATTAATTTGCTTTTGTCCAGCTGCAGATCGCATCCCAAGCTATTGCCACGAAATGTGAACAGGAACTACTGGGAAACCACATTAAGGAGCGAGAATCGAGCGGAAGAGCTGCGTTACATCCCCATTCGGGTAAAAATGAAGCAGCTTTACGATAAGCATGTTCGGTATAACGACTCGGGGCTTCATTACACTGGCAGGCTGAGCAAAACGACAAAGTCTTCCCTTTAAGATCCACATGTGGCTCCTCTATTAAGTTTATTATGCCATTTATATAATATTACGATACATGCAATCAAAATTACCCTCCGACTTGATGACTTTGGTCCGCTCTGCAAGTTGTACTTTTGGTCGCATTTTAATTTATAATAGGTCAAATTGCAGATTTTCTTAAGCTCTACAAAAGTTTTATAATAAATACGTTTTCGCTAAATAGGACAAGAAACGAAATACAAGCGAGGAAGCGCGAAAAATAGATGTCGACCCCTTCACGCTTTCCTTCGCTTTCGATATCTCGACTAATATCACTCGTAAGTACTTAGAAAAGTAATAGGACATAACTTGTTTAGTATAGTTAACGGGAATCGAGTTATCTCAAAAAATCCAAAACACCTTTTTAAAGATTGCGAAAATATTACATAGGAAATCTTGGTCGACAACTTGAAGTTAAGCTTTGCTGCCCCCCCCCCCCCAACACCCCAAAAAATGAATTTCAAATTTCTGTACACTTTTAAGTATACATGATATTGTAGGTAGACTATAAATTTCGAAGAAATTCCATGGGCGAATTTTTGCAGCATGCTAAAACTTGCAATACTTTCATTTGTTTTACTAAACTCCTTCCAGCGTACCATTTTGTAATATAGCGACAGTTCATAACTATGGAACAGTGGACAAGAGAGCAGCATTTTTTTAAATTGAAACTTATTTTGGTAGTAGTAAGTTTTCCACATTTTTGCATCATAAAACCTCATCAACACTTCTCCACCTACGGAGTTTTTTTTACAGTTTTGTTAAGGCTCATATTTTGCATTCATACATACAACCGGTTTAATCACTGTTTTACACACTTTCACTTTAATATTGTATTTGATGTGTTTTTGTTAGCAAGTACTGTTCTCAGACAAATTGCTGTTTTGGATCCCTTCGCAAGTCTTCTGTTAACTTCTTGTTCCAGGCTGTTATCTTCCGCGATTTCCAACTCAAGGTGTGTAATAGCTATTTATATATCTAGGGAGCAAAGGTATTAATTTTCTCCCGCCCGACGCGTTAGCGGAGGGCATTAAACACACAAGGGAGGAAATGAACCTTTGCTCCAGTAATATATATATATATGATTTTTTCTTCGAACGCATGTTCTATAGCTCGAAATTTCAAAAATGTTGCTTTAGAAAATCATTATAGTGACTCTAGATTTCTGTAGTGACATTTTGTCTAATTTCCAAATCAACATAACGTTGTAAAGCTTTGGTGTGATATCCATGGTGACATAAATACAAATGCGAGAGCAAAAAAATATTGGCTCCCGCCGGGAGTCAATAAAAATTGGCTCCCGCTCGTTGGAAATTGACAGTTTTGTTTCCTAAAACTAGGGAGCAAAAGCCGACTTTCTATACAGTGAGTAGAAAAATCTTTATACTTTCGAGCATTTAGCTTTTTTCATTTAAACTTTGTCTCTGTTCTTTTTTTGTTGTTGTTGTACCTGATGCCTTGTGTATTAGGCCTTCTCAATTCTTGTTATTAATCCACAACTTCTTGCAACTAAAAGCGATGTCATCTACTTAGATGACATCTACTTCATACTTATGATATGCATTGATTTTTATGAAATAGTAGCACCTCTGTTTATCTCACTGTTTCTCAATTTATTTTCAAGAATCGGGTTAAAAAGCTCAAAATAGCAGGTTTTCTTAATTAATACCATTTTATATTTGAAATTTCTAAGATAAAGAATGATGGTTGTTGTTTCACTACAAGTCATTTTTCTTAAATGTAGGGTGTTTCAAAATTGCACGGCACTATTGTAGAGACGTGGATTTTAGGTAAAAAGAATAACGTTCTCAAAAAAAGTGTCTAAGGGACCCCCAGCCATGAGAAGGGCAATAGACGAACATGAGTTTTATTTAATTAAAACGTAACGTAAAGTAACCCCCGTAGTAGCGAATTTGTTACATACGTATTACGTAATAGTATATTATACATCAAGGTAGCGAAGCGCAGTATTATAACCTGAGGGCATATTAGATACTGAGCGCGCAGCGCGAAGTATCTAAAGCGTGAAGGTTACAAGTGGCAAAAAATATTTAATTTCATTAAATTCATTTTTATTTCAAGTAGATAACATGTTGAACAGCCCTCGTATGTGTTGTAAAGTTATTGTAGCGGTAAAAATTATAATGACTCAAAACTGATGTGCCTGAACTAATCTATAAATTGTTACCGTGTACTTATTAGCACATAATTAACGTTTAAAACCATTTTAAAAATTTAAATTTCGTCTAGCAAATTACAGAAAATCGTTTTTATACTTTTTTTCTCGATAACGGTTGCAGATACGAAAAAACTGAAAGAGAACAAAAAGATTCTAAACAAAACAGAAAACTCAATTTGTATTTTAGAATCTAACAGCGGCGCACCGCAAAAGGAAGCATGACCCCTGAAAAAATATCTTCCTGTAGATTCTCACAAGGATTTGATATGCTCAATGATGTAAACCCTGCAGCGTAACCTGTATTCCAAATTTGAACTAAATATCTCAAAAACTGCAGGAGCTATAAAGGAAAAAGTTAACAGTTAAAAAAAATTGACCGGAAGTCGACCTCGGAAAAGAAATCCGATTTCCGGTTTCTATATATTTTTGGAATCTACTCTGCAAGCTGAGTCAAATGATATATATCTCGTCCTCCTAAAATATATCTCCATTTTTTTGCTTCTCAGTTAATAATAACAAGTTAACAAGTTAACAAGTTAATAAGACGATTCGCCACCGTGGTGTATATACTATTTTTTGCATTACCAAACGGCTTAATACCTATAGTCCAGTCACTATGTCATTTTTGCTTGAACGTGAAGGGAATTTTGAAATTTCTTTTTTGGGGTATTGGTGAGGTCCAGCAAAGCTTAGCTTCAAGTTGTCGACCAAAATTTCCTATGTGCTATTTCCGCTATCTTGATAAATGAGTGCGTTTGATTTTTTTGTGATAAATCGGTTCCCGGTAACACTACATAAAAATAATGTAGACATCTTTGTAAGAATTTTGAATGTTCTACAATTTATGTTCTATTACTTTTCGCGTAGGAGCGATATTTGTCGAGATATCGAACGCGAAAGGAGAGCGTGAAAGGGTCGAGACTTTTTTTCGAGCTTCTGGGCTTGTGTCGCATTTCTCTTTCTATTTAACGAAAAAGTAGCTATTATGAAACTTGTAGAGGTTGAAAATAGCTTCAATTTGACCTATTATAATTTGATATGCAACAAAAACTACGACCTGTAGAGCGGGCCAAAGTTGTCAAGTTGGCGCGTAATTTTTATTTCATGTATCGTACTATTACGTAGATGACATAACAAACTTCACTGCATTATTGGAATCATTATATTTCATCAAGTAGATAGTATACAGCATTATATGATTGTATATTAATAATAATAATAATAATAATAATGAAGGTCTTTATTAAATTATTACAAAATTACACAGAAAAAATATTGACTAAAACGTAATATTGTCTTGGGCGAAGTTCAACTTGATAGAAAAATAGATCTATCCGCTGTTCTTCCACTTAACCCGGCGAAAAACAGAAATAAAAGAAAACAAAAAATCCAACGATCTACGCTTTGGCGCCAGGCGAAATATTACGCACAAAACAGCTATGGCGGTGTTTAGTGATATAGCAATTTACTAAGTGTGTTATTTTGACCCTAATAATTAACTCATTGATGTTTATCCATAAAATTTTGAAAAATAGCTTTTTTAAATTTTGACGTACGATAGCCTTTTACTACATTTGGTAACGAATTATAGCATTTAGTTATTCTGTAAGAAAACGATCGCTTGAAAATTTTTGACATGTTAAGGTGGAGACAGCGTTCCTTTAAATCTTATATTTAAATCATGTACGTCGGTTCTAAACTTTATTTTGTTGTATAAGTAACTCGGTGATTTATTCAAAATGATCTTGTGGAAAAGACATTCAGAATGAAAGAAGCGCCTTTCTTTCATATTAAGCCAGTTTGAATCTTTCAGCTTATAAGGAATTCTTTCATATATTCGTATTCCAAATATGAAGCCTAAACATAATTTCTGAATTTTCTGAATTCTAGCAATATTAAAGCTACTTAAATGTGAATCATAAACAACGGCACAATAATCAAAACAGGACAAGATTAATGCATTACACAAAACGGTTTTCACATTTACACTTAAAAATTGTCGATTTTGATAAATAAGTTTCAAGGAGCTATATGATTTTTGCAGACATTTTGAAATATGTTTAGTAAATTTAAAATCATTATCATTATTTTTAAAATCAAGTAAAGGTTCACACTTCGGTTGTTTTTCGGGTTCTTCTGTTCCTGATTGACTTCGTCGAGAAGCGATCGAGGCTAGTCTTTCATTGCAATAGTTCTTGTAGTATGCTCTATGCACACTTACAATATCCACTCTTTCCAACATAGACCGATGTTCATCGTGTCCCCTCTTCAAGCTCGCCGCTAAAAGAGTTATCACAGCTTTCACTTTGGCCACGTAAACGTCTTCGATCAAATATGTTTTACATATGAAACAATCACCCATTGTAATCTCAAGAAATAACACGTTTACAAAATATTTATTTCTAAACCGATGTTCTATAGCAGAAACGTCAAAAATAACAATTTACATACTGGCTACTTGAAATTTAACGATTCTCATAATGCAATGAAGTTTATTATGCCATTTATGTAGTAGTACGATACATGAAATAAAAATTAAGCGCCGACTTGACAACTTTGGCCCGCTCTACAAGTCGTAATTTTAGTCGCATATCAATTTATAATAAGTCAAATTGAAGCTATTTGCAACCTCTACAAGTTTGATGATGGCTACTTTTTCGTTAAATAGAAAGAGAAATGAGACACAAGCCCAGAAGCTCGAAAAAAAATCTCGACCCTTTCACGCTCTCCTTTCGCGATCGATATCTCGACAAATATCGCTCGTACACGAAAAAGTAATAGAACATAAATTGTAGAGCATTGAGAATTCTAAAAAAGATGCTTAAATTATTTTTACGTAGTGTTAACGGGAACCTATTTATCGCAAAAAAAATCAAACGCATTCATTTCTCAAAATGGCGGAAATAGCACATAGGAAATCTTGGTCGACAACTTGAAGTTAAGCTTTGCTAGACCCCCCAAACACCCCAAAAAAGGAATTTCAAGTTTTCCTTCACTTTCCAGCAAAGGCCTTATTTTTGCACATAGTGACTGGACTACTAAATTCCCAACAAATTTTGAAAATATTTTAACTGTCAACCTGACAATACAGCTCTTTAAAACGTCAAAATTAAAATAGTGTTTATTTTACTTTCTCTCCCGTGGTGGAGAAAATCAACTTCACGACCTAAAGATAGACCAATAACGGTGCGTTCTGAGACTAGTAGTGCAAAAAATATTAAATTAACGAAAATGCCTCATATCAGTGCCGTAACTATTGGTATTCCAAACAACTAGTTCAAACGGAATGCCGGAGATGAAGGGTACGTAAAAAAATCATCTATGACCATGTGTGCATAAAGGTCTGACCTGAATAGGCGTGTAAAGTACCTATCAAGCTAAGTGATAAAGGTATTGATTGACAAACCCATCAACGGTCAAGAAAAACTAAAAATTGCACTGACTCGTGAATACGATGGTCGAAAAGGACTCTTCGCACATAAAGATGACCACAGTAGTAGATATGGAAGGTACTTCTCATACCTTGTGTATAATAAACGAACAAACAAACTATGTCAAGAATTAAACATTTTGTTCATTTCTATAATCGTCAAATAACAAGTATGACTGCATATAATCATATATTATATTCCAAGTGCAAATGTTTTATGGGATAAATGTTTACTTTATACTGTCCACTATGTCATATTTTACGTCATTCATTTGAATCCATAAAATGGTACATTGTAGTACAAGGCCGGTTGCTGTCGAGCAACATTTTCCGGTTCTATTTTTTGACAAAAACAAACATAAAACCCAATTTCGTGAAAACGTATTTAAAGTAATTCAGTTTAAAACTTATGAATGACTAATATTGACCGCAATAGTAGAGTTAAAACTCTTAGTAATTTTAATAGTTGGAAATGCCTACATGCTGACTTCTTGATATGCTGGAGTACCAGTACAAATTTTTTACCACCTGGAATCATTCTGGCCACTTTTCTCTTTCTTACGATGGATTCTTTTATATACTTTTCGGCCACAGAAGAACTGTCGAATTTCGAATGCGCTCACCTTTCGATAAGACGCAGGTCGCCAAATTTTTGGAACACGGACACTATTCCCCGCCTAGTACTTGAAGCGAGAAGTCGTCCTCGGGAAATTCCACTTGTGGCCCACTGGTATATGTTTTCACGCGAACCCCGACTTCGAGTAGGCCGTTTATTTGGCGATGACAGGACCCTATCGGATACAACCTCTTGTGCTATCCTAAAATTTAAGCCGCACACATAGACTTCGGTCAGTTATCGATCGTTAGGGTTCTGTTCTAATTAAATTGAGAATTACGCCTTTATGCAGCACCTGAATTTCTTGCGCTGCAGGTGCTTTGCTGGCGTTCAATGAGTTGCAAATATTACTCGCCGGTCGTGTTCCACCTAGTGGAGGTTAGTATCGAAATGTTCCAGATAACCACGCAGTAAGTACACGCTGTTTTTGTTAACTTATTAACTCAACAGGCAATTTCGCCTGCGATAAATTATGCGATGATTCAAAACAAATGCCTTTGGTTACCCGCGTCTGTTCACGAAACTCCTGGGCTGTCAAATTGTAATTATTATATTTAAGTTGGCAGCAAATTTAAAATTTCGTTGGTAACTTTCTAACGGGTGTTCATAAACAGTCGTCATCCCAGTTGCTTTGAAAAACAAAATGTTATGTCTTTGATTAATCCGTGCAACACAATGAAACGTCATTGAGTACTGTCATAGCGCATTTTTTCTCAATTTTAATAGACATACGTTTTTGAAGTCAAAACCTACTGGGATGACGACTGTTTATGAACACCCGTTACTTTTACATTTGGAAACACTGCAAAATTTTGAAACTTCCAAATTTCAAAATTTGATGTATTTGTCAAAGTGACATTTCAATTCGTAATTGTCTCTATCAACGAAGTGTCTTTTTTAAGATGCACCAAACACCAACTTTGAGAAATTATAAAGCCACTAATTAACACCACCAACAAAAAGTATATTATTCATATGTTGTTGATGAGTTTCTATCCCAACATGGGCATGCCGTTCTTAGACTGCATCCTTACCAGTGCCAGTATAATCACATAGAGTTAGCATGGGCATTTGCAAAAAACTATTACTACAAGCATATACAATCCCAACCTTCACCCAAAGATAATGTTGACAAGTTATGGCTTATAGCGCTCAGTAATTTTACAGAGCAAATGTGGAAGAAGAGTATTGCTCATTGTGAAACACTTATTAAAAATGACTGGATAAAATACATGGGCACTTGCAGTGTGACGGATATTCCTCCAGTCATAATATCGTTAACTGAATCTGATACTGATGAGTCCGACATGGAATTATCTTCAGATTCTGAAACAACAGACTGATTGTGGAAATATAAAAGTATCCACTATAAATTTCTTATTCTCTCTCTTTTTCTGTAGCACTACAGCCCTAGGTGCGTTTTGGCTTAAAATTCAATACTTACATTTCCAATTTGTAACTTTGTTTAATAATATTTTTCTGCTTTCGACATTAAACCGTCGAACATAACCTATCTTTATTTATCACTAGTTTAGTCACTAGATTTGAAGTACATTCCATAAAAAAGCTACACTCAAGAAATTTTAAAACAATTATTTTTGACAGCCCAGGAGTTTCGTGAACAGAGTATATTAGCTATCTTATCAGTCGCACTGGCGATTCCCAATAGGAATCTACAGAAATTATGGACAGAGGGTAGCGAAGCGCAGTATTATAACCTGAGCGCATATTAGATACTGAGCGCGCATGTTATAAGACGATTCGCTACCGTGGTGTATATACTATTTTTTGTACTACCAAACGGCTTAATACCTAAGTTCCCAACAAATTTCGAAAATATTTTAACTGCCAACCTAACAATACAGCTCTTTAAAACGTCAAAATTAAAATAGTCATATTTGGTAACTTCGCAATTTATTAGTTACCACGGTGAAAATTGGTTATTTTACTTTCTCTCCCGTGGTGGAGAAAATCAACTTCACGACCTAAAGATAGACCAATAACGGTGCGTTTCTGAGACTAGTAGTGCAAAAAGTTATTTCTCACACATAGACGCTCTCAATCAAAATGTAATATCTAAGTATGAAATAAGTAAAATTAAATTGAAGCATGTTAACCTACATGACTTGCAATCCGTAAACGATTAATTAAAATTAATTCCTAATGACATTTGAAATATTTATAGAACACATTATTTACCTATGGGATCGATGAGTATTAACTTGCTTAGTACAGCCCTGACCTTCCGCCTTGCAGGTCAAGTTCTTCCATGGGGTGTTAGTGCCTCACCATTATATGTGTAATTATAATAATTATTGTATTTTTATTGATTTGTAAACGTAAACTCCTTTACAAACGATCATTCGCCATATGAACAAAACGAAACATGTTGAATTTAGAATTATCAGCAATCAAGGGCAATTGGCCCAACTTAACGAATATCTGACTTAAGAAAATTAAAAACTTTCCAAATTTATATTTTCGATCTCGTCGGAGAGGAGTTACACATGTATAATATTGTATCCGCAGATAAGATAAGCGCTTCTTGCCTAGCTGCCTTATCTTATATTACGTGTCATTCGCAGTTGTATAAAGAAATGAATTGTCTAAAATCAAAGCCGACAAATCCACTTTTCCCTGTTTGCCGTAAAACGTGAAAAACGTTTCTGATGCTTATTTTACTATTCATTCCAATAAAATCGGTTCCTAGACGTCGTAATATATGAAGCATATTTGGTATTCCCAACATTTTGGCTCCTTTGCCTATACATTAGACTAGGATATTCACGTTTAAATATTGGAGCTGTCGGGTTTTGAAACAAATATTGTAACTTGTCGTTGTTTATAGCTAAATTCTACATGAAAACTGAACTTTTATAAATTCAAAAGTTTATTGAGAACTCAAAACAAAATGATCTTAACTTAAACAAATTCTTAAACTGATATCTAAATAATCAAATCCGGTAGTCGGGTATTACTTCACATAAACACATAGTGCTGAAAGAGAGCGTCACGTGACACTTTTAACAGTCACTGATTGGTTGTATCTGGATCTGTCGGATTTTGATACTAACATAGAAATGGATTTGTCGGAATTTGAAACTAACCCTGATTTTCAAGCATGTTTTATACTAGGATTCGTTTTATTTTCAACCTCAGAAGTTTTAGGCATTGGTAGAACTTCTGCTTGGGAACATGGTGGTAAACTTAGTTCCATATCTGTGAAAAGTAGATTTGTCGGCTTTTGATACTAGACGATTCAAATGGTTCTACAAATTCAGCGTGTTGTGCCAATTATACATATTAAGCGAAACGCAATGGAAAGTATATTTCATAGGTTACTTTACAAATGTATCTTAAACTCATAATTTTTGAGATATCCCTTACTTTTTTCCACCAGTGTATTATTATAGAACTTCAGAGAAATTAAATTTACACTTTAATTTAAACAGGCGATTTTAAGGGTAATAAATGTAATTTTTATACTTAATAGCACATAAAATTGACACAAATGTAAGATAAATATTAAATAAATAAACTTAAACTAAACAAGATGGGATATGTGACCACCACCTTCGTCTATGCATATTCTGATTAGTTTATTGACGGAATTAATAACATTGTCCAGTTTTGTCGGTTACTCTGCATGCCTAAACCTTGTCCATGGGGTTGTCAAAAAGGGCATATGAAGGCCTACTTGCCTAACATGAGTCTCCCCATAACAACAAATACAAATACCTAGATACTTCTCGTTAACTGGTAAATTCGTTGGCGCCCGAATGAACTTTTGTTAATTAATTGTAGAGTATTTAAAAAATCACACGCCTTCTCCATTTGAGGTTGTCGGACGGCAATTGTATCCAAGTAGTCATTGCAGTTATATTTTGAGAGTTTTAGCTAACAAATATTCTTGTCAACATAACAGTCGTTTGTTGTATGGCAAGTCTTTTGTTGGATTTGACACAGATGTGCCAATGGTCAGTGGTTTCCTGTTAACTGATACATATAAGATTTTGAGAATTTAACGAACTATAAGCGGGACAGGTTGGCTCTGGGAGCGTGTTGTTTAATAAATGTTTTTATTGTATATACGGTGTTCTTAATTTTCTCACAGATGTTAAATGACGAATCGATTTGTAGTGTGACTTGTGGGGTAGTCACATTGAAGTTATCGGTAGGCGGTGACTTCGGTAAAAGTGATCGTGCCAGAGAGCCGCGAGGCACGTTCCTTCAAGAACAACACGCCATCACCAACACCTTGAGTCAAATAGCCGTAAAAAGACAGCTCTTCAAAAGCTGCAGTCTCCCATCAGAGTGGTACATACCGATAAGCAAGAAAAGTCTCCGTGACGATACCCGGGACTGAGATCCTTCGTACTACATTGAACCGACTTTGTCATCAATTTCGAGAGTTTACGTGTTCTAAGTTTTTGAAGTTGTAGTTTTTCTCTGCCAGCTGAATCACGCTCAAGACAATATTTCAAAGAGAACATACATCCATGGCGCTACAGCCCGATTCGAACCTTGGCCTCCTTTATACATCTTTCTCTATCTAATGCTAATGTTCTTTGCGTCTCCGGCAACTTCTTCCTGCCACCTTTTCCGGGGTCTTTTCACTCGTCTGCGTCCTTTCATAGGTTTATTTGGGCGTCCGGTTTGAGGAGTGTTCTGACATTCCATGTACCTAATTCGAATTCCATGAGTCGTTTCCATTTTGTCCGACCGGACATCCGAGGCTGGTGCATAGGTTTCATGACTGGTTGTTTTTTACAGCATAAGGGATATTAGCCCCAGCGGTAGTCGGCCAATTGTTACAGTATCAAACTGTTTTAACCACACTCACGAGTGCCAAATACTTAAACATGTCTGGGAAACGTCCACACTTACCTTGGAAATCTCACAAAACAGGTTAAAGGCCATGGCTCGAATACGCTCAGGGAGATGGGAGACTGCAGTCCCATCAGAGTGGTACATACCGATAAGCAAGAAAAGTCTCCGTGACGATACCCGGAATGAGATCCTTCGTACTACATTGAACCGACTTTGTCATCAATTTCGAGAGTTTAGGTGTCCAAAGTTTTTGAAGTTGTAGTTTTTCTCTGCCAGCTGAATCACGCTCAAGACAATATTTCAAAGAGAACATACAGTTACGTATATCCATCCATGGCGCTACAGCCCGATTCGAACCTTGGCCTCCTTTATACATCTTTCCCATCTGTCTCTATCTAATGCTAATGTTCTTTGCGTCTCCGGCAACTTCTTCATGCTACCTTTCCCGGGATCTTTTCACTTGTCTGCGTCCTTCCATAGGTTTATTTGGGCGTCCGGTTTGAGGAGTGTTCTGACATTCCATGTACCTAATTCGAATTCCATGAGTCGTTTCCATTTTGTCCGACCGGACATCCGAGGCTTGTGCATAAGTTTCATGACTGGTTGTTTTTTACAGCATAAGGGATATTAGCCCCAGCGGTATTCGGCCAATTGTTACAGTATCAAACTGTTTTAACGACACTCACGAGTGCCAAATACTTAAACATGTTCAGGAAACGTCCACACTTACCTTGGAAATCTCACAAAACAGGTTAAAGGCCATGGCTCGAATACGCTCAGAAAGTTGGGAGTGGTCTTAAAAACGGCACACCACAGTGCAAGCGTGACGGTATGTATTAGATGTTACAAAATAAATGGGCTCCACAAGATTCAATCGAGAACAACCCACGCTTAACCGAACCTTGAAAGCCAAACGGAGTAGAAATACTCAAGTACTAACTCTGGAAAACAACAGTGTAACGACAGCGCTTCGACCTACCTGCAACACTCATGAACCGCTCTCCAGGCCTCACCTTACATTGATCTTGACATAGCGACGAAATCACCCTGTAAATAAGCATGCACACATACCAGGGATAATCATAAGTCAAATGTAGCAAACAAATCTATTAGGCCAAAACCCTGGCCGACAGTTACAATAGTGCTGATATAGTCGGCATACACAATAATACACTCACAGTGGTATAAAGGGCTTATCCTAAAATGAATAAATATAGGCCCAACTGGGAGCGCCTTATCTAACATCAACATTTACATATGTTGAGAAAAATTCAGCAATGAGCGCCCAATACTTTGGTTAAATGCTGTTAGCAGATATCTTTAATTAGTTACATAAGAGTGAAATGCAACAATGAACGCACAGTGCAACAATTAAATGGTATTAGCAAATATCTTTAATTAGTTACACAATAGTGAAATGCAGCAATGAACGCACAGTGATTCGATTAAATGTTATTCGCAAACCTGTCTAATTAGTTACACAAACTGAACACAAAATACTTTGTTTTTGACCGGCTCAGCCTCGATGCAAGAATGTTGAATGCGGCAAGCGGGTGACGACTCTCGCTACAGCTGTCATTTGACTTGGGGGTGGGTGAAACTCGAAGACGTCCAGAGAATCCCTTTAATTTATTCGGGAATGGTTGCGTAACGCCCTCTTGGCGACCACAAACCTGAGGAGCCGTTAAGTATCCTGATCGAGAGAAAGATATCATATCAGATGACGAAAATATCATCTAAGCAAGCTTTCGTAAACACTAAACGAGCAGCATCGGCAGATTAGGACATCAACACAGAGCACCCAGAGAACACACAGTCATTTCCACAACTTGCCGAGAACCGTATCAATAAACAATGTCCAAAACTTTGCTGTAACAGCACAAAAAAAGCTCAGACGCCTTCACGCCGAAGCGCGACTGTTTTCTCTTGTGGGCCGAGACTGAATGCATGCAAAACAGACCCCAAGCGTAGTCTCGCTCGATACGCGCTTGCCAGATGCAGCCAATGAGAACGCAGTATCCTCGCATAACAACGGCGAGCGAGGCCGCAAGAATATGAAAGAATGTAATGGAACGAATGCATCTCTGTCGCACTGGCAGGGCCTCGTTTTAAATTTACTGCAGAAAAACACTCCAACAGCCAGCTGCAACTACGACGGCATAGAGCCCCGTGGGGAGCGAAGTTTCGTGCGTGACAACTTTAGAATTTAAGATGCAAAATAGCGAAAATGTTAGGCGGTAAAATATGGCTGAAACGGAACCTATATACAGGAGAAATCGTAAAGTTTGTACTGATACTGTTCGAAATGGTTACGTAGCTATAGGAATTAAGGAAAAATAAAATGACCTGACACCCTGCCCAACCCCCTTTTTGGAGGACCATTTGCTCGGGTACCTCGTGGTTGGAAAGCCCATACTAACATCTAAGATGTTAGCTCTGAGGGGCATACTGGGAAGTACCGTAGAGCGGGGCTAAGTGAGCCATTTTTTTCTTGTTTTTTCGTAATTTTATGAGTGCAGGTTGATCATTTGATTGTGCTAATTTAAATGTAATTACTCTATAGTTTTACATATATGTTTGTAAAATATGTTTATATATTTTTTTAAAAAGTGGCCCACTTTATCTGCAGTAGCGGGAAAAGTGAACCACCCTATTTAAAATCCATAGAACGACTTTTTTGCCTACCAAATGTGCAAACCGAGCCACCAATATGCATTTAAAAAAATATATTTAATAGGTATTCTCTTAACAAGTAACACAAAAGAAATTAAAAAAACCGAATTTTCATTGCAAAAAATTTATGACAGTTGTGAAACATTAGTTTTCATATTAAACTGATATCTACCTCGAATATGTTTCTTTAGTGTAATTTTTTCAACAATTTTATTATTGTCAGTGTCAATGACACATTCATCTCTTACATGAGGGGCCGGCTCGCTTAACCCGCACTTGTTACAATTTTTGATTAATTTTGGAGTTTTATTGAAAATAAATATATTTGAACAAATATGGGGTAGAATATATGATAACAACACTACATAGAATGACTTGAGTACGATACTGATTAAAACAAACTTACCGGTTTGATAATACAAGAGAGGTTTTCAACACTTTTCCAGACCAGCAAATATTCACATGCACGTATTTTTATCGTTTCTGGTAACTAACCTAAATGCTCCGTTGGCATATCGAGTCAAAGAGCGTCTCGGTCATCAGAAAGATCGCTCAAACTGCAAAATCGCTGTTACCGTTGTTATAAAAATGTCAGTGTAATTAATTATAAACAACCGTATGTTTGGCCACGGCCAACAAAATTACTATGGCCTTTCTTAGTTCAAATGTCAAAATCTGACGTTTAACTTTAAAAGGTTAGTTGCACCATGAAATCTCAGTTTATTGTTTTGTTGAAATTTAACACAATTTCTAATAAATTACTACATAAAGTAAGTTTATTTGTGGAAGTTTTAATCCACGGTCTTGCAGATAAATTAATCGTAGCAACGGTCGGAAAAACTGCAGAATCTGGGGCCAGTTCCCCTGCTATTGGTAATATTAATTATTATTAACCGTCTTTCTCTAGTAACCATAACTAAAATTATTAGGAAAGCAATAAAAGGAGGGGAATTGGCCCCGGATTCTGCAGTTTAGTCGATGCAAATGCTATGGATGCTGAATAAATGTTGGTTTCAGGCATATCATTGATTTTTAAACTTTGGATTTTCAACCGTAGTTCTACTGGTAATAACAATCCTTCGCTATTGATGGATGCTGTTTGGAGAGACGACAGTCGGGCAATACTACTAATAAAACTAAAATGTTCTGCGCTATTTGTACTGGCAGACGATTTAACTATTTCACAGCGCAAAATTTGCCTTAGTGCATATTCTGCTGTTTGGGCATCTGTAGCTTCATTGAGAGAAAGTTGCTGAAACTGCATCAGAACTGAATGCTTGTGTTAATACATAATAGAAGCCAGCTTGCTCAAGAAGAACTTTTATGCATAAATAAGTACTTTCTGAAGCGAATTCTAGAGCGTGTGTGGTTTCCTTTGTCAATACTGGTAATTATTTATTTTTATTTATTTATTTATTTTAGCAAGTAGCCAACAGATCAACCAATTACAGGCTACTATTAAACAAAATATACATAATTCGTACAATACATTCAGTAAGGTATTAATTAGTTAGTTAGTTAGATTGTATAGTAGTGACAAACCAAACAAGTAAGAATGGGTACCAGAGACGAAAATCACCTATAACTATAGTTAACATAAATATTAGATAAATATATTACAAACTCGCAAATTAAGGGAAAAAAAGATCTATATATTGACTAGCTGCTAAAGTACGGGCAAAAAAAGTTTAAAAAAATTATTATAATTATAAATAAAATATAAATGGCAGCCGTTTAACGAGCTATTGCTCTATTTACATAAAACTTAAATTGTTTTAAACTGCAGTGATAAATATCTATCTCCGAAAAGTTGTTACAAATCGAATACATACGCAACATTGGCGATTATAGGCATAATTCGTTCTGTAATTCGGTATTGAAAAAACAAAGGTATTCCTAGAGTTGTATGAGGGTACATGAAAATGCAGCTCCGATAAAAGGGTATCACAATCTACAGCCGATCTAACTAATTTGAAAATAAATATGCATGACTGCAAAGCTCTTCTTTTTTCTAAACTTAAGAAATTAGACTCTTTAAGCAATTCAGTATAGGGTAGATAGAGAGGATAGACCGCATGCATTTTGAAATACAAGAAGCGTAAAAAAATTTTTTTGACCTTTTCTATTAAATTCTTATAAATTTTGTAATATGGTGACCAAATAACACATCCATATTCTAAGTGTGGTCTCACAAACATATTATATAAAAAAATTAGGGAGTGAATTTGACTAAACGATCTGGCCTTCAGTATAACAAATCCAAGTTGTCTATAAGCTGAGTTAACGCAGTGAAGAATATGTAAGTTAAAAGTAAGTTGATTATCAAACTGTATACCCAGATCTTTTATATTGTCTTTCCTACAAACGTTCTGATTATCAAGTGTATAGTTAAAGGTTATTATTGATTGTTTGCGAGTGTAGCTAACTATAGCACATTTATTTATATTAAATGAAAGGCGGTTTACAACCGACCATTGAAAGATTTTTTCAAGGTCAAATTGTAATAATTGACAGTCGTTAATGCAAGATATACTCTTATAAATTTTAAAGTCATCAGCAAACAGTAGACATTTAGAATAGGTTATTACATCGGGTAGATCATTAATTAAGATCAGGAACAGTAACGGCCCTAGGTTAGAGCCCTGTGGAACTCCTGATAAAACGTTAGACTCACGTGATACACAATTGTTATATACTACATACTGGCGCCTGTTCTGAAGATATGATGCAAGTAAGCGTAACATTTGTGGAGTGAAGCCAAATGAATACAATTTTTTTAAAAGTATAGTGTGATTTACCTTGTCGAATGCTTTAGCATAGTTCGTATATATTACATCCATTTGAGTATTATTATTAAAGCAATTAACAGTATCTCGCGTAAGTACTAGCAAATTAGTACTAGTAGATCGTTTGGGAATAAATCCATGTTGAAAGTCCGAGATATGAGGTTTAACATGACTGTATAAGTATTTGTAAATAATTGATTCGAAAATTTTGCAAGGAACTGAAAGTAGTGCTACCGGTCTGTAGTTCGTTATATCACACTTTTTACCACCCTTATGTATTGGGCACACTTTTGTTAGTTTCCAGGCTGTAGGAAATATAGAAGTTTCTAGAATTAAATTGAATATGAATTTTAAATGTTCAATTAGAAATTCGAAACATGCTTTGAATACATATGCAGGGATACTGTCAGGGCCAACTGAACGTTTTGGTTTCAATAGTTTTATAGCTTGAACTACATCTTCAGAGGATATGCTAGTTATGTGAAAACTGTTAGAACAAACAGACATGCCGGTAAATTGATCAACATCATATAATTCTCCGTCGTGTAGATAAACGGATTCGAAATAGGTTGCAAAAGCATTGATTATAGTAGTGTTGCTGCTATAAGTTTCATCCGCATACATCATTTCTTCAGTTACCGAGGAGTTATTTTTCTTAGTTTCTTTAACAAATTTCCAGAATACACTGGGATCAGTATTGATAGTATTTTCAATAGAGTTTACATATTCTTCGTATGCACTTTTAATATTAACTTTAATTTTAGCCCTTAAGTAATTAAAAATTTGTTTGTCATTGGGTTTTTTAAATTCTTTGTATCTTTTCCAAACCCGTGCCTTCCTCTTTATCTCCCTAACCATTTGAGCATTGAACCAACTAGGGTACATCTGCTTTTTGAAAGATGTTTTAGGTACTGAGTCGTCTAGTACTCCCGTACTACATGAACGTATGGTGCAATGCTGCTATCCAAGGAACGAATGTATTGACTTTTGTTTGAAACGTGTATTTGGAAAAAATTATAAATATTTCCCATGTATGTTACTGTAGTATTAACGTTAAGAAAATTATTGTCACCGGATTCTTTCAAAAATTTAAATGAACTAGTCGCTGTAGGAGCAAATATTGGGATAGCTCGCAGAACATCCATCTTTTCAAAATTTGAGGGATATAAATGCATACTTGTTAAATATCGAACAGATTTAACTGGTAATCCCTTCCGTAAATTATATAATAATCTCAAATACATTGAAGTAATTTTCCATTCGAGGAATACATATCACGTTCTAAAAACAAATTTCTGGCAATTTTAAAGCACAATAATCGAATAACAAAAATAGTGATAGTGGCGAAAGAAAAGGATGCCCAATGTAATTTCTAATTGATCCCCCACTTAACATTTTAAAAAGTGCGAAATTAGATGAAAAATTGTCCGTAACCAGTCGTAACACAACAAAACTAACAATCAGTTACAAGTTGCGGAAATTATCACTGTTAACAAGCTGCTGTGGTTCGAAATGGTTTTTACATAAGGCCGTATAGTCTGTAATTTTAGAGATATGTGCAATAAAAATGTAGTTTGCAATAAAAATGTAGTTAACATGCAACATGTAGTTTTTTTACTGTTTATTAATACCACAAAATTCTTGTAAAAATTCAACCCATTGCTGCCGAACACACAATTCACTAGGCAGTTGGCACTAACCATTTTAAAATTTAGTAGAATATTTTCACAACTAAGGATGTACACAGAGCTGGACTGAGTGTGGAGTGAAAGTTAAAAAGTTTTTCGGCGATAACAAGAAGACCTGAACTGTTACGATAGTGATAACCTTATGGGTGCCAATGGTTAACTGCACAGCTTGTTTAACCTTTATCAGCAGAAACCCGCAAGGAGTTTGTTGTGAAGGTTGCAAAAAACAATACCATGCTTCTTATGTGGCAAAAAACTACGATATTATTATACCGTTGCTACTATAGAAATGCTCCATATGTGCAAAGAGTTGTCTGGTGCTTGATATTGCAGGTGTTCAAAGTCTGGTTGAGATAAAACTGTTTTGTAATTGGGTATTTATACTGTAAAACAGGTTAAAATAAAATAAATAATAGTATATTATGGGACAAGTGGTTGAAATAAAATTTCAACGTTGAGAGTGGTTTTTTTCAACGAGCGAAGACGGTTGAAAAAAGTAACTCGAGACGTTGACATTTTATCAGCCAGGAGTTGCATATACTATTTTTTCTACAAATTTTAACAAATTAATGCACTTTATGAAAAATTAAACATAAAGTGATATTTCTCTTGTCAACAATTGCATGTCAAACAGTTTGAAATCGCGGTAGTCGGAACATTTCAATCTCTAGTGGTTGAAATGCGATTTCAACCACCGGAATCAATGTCAAAATGCCTGATTTCAATGTCATGAGTAGAAAAATAAAATTATATTCAATACTTTTAACAAGCAGAGTACTAATAAGTGCTATAACTATTTTGATTGTTAGAATAACATTTAAGTTGTCAATACATTTTCAAAGGTCACTTAATCTATTCATATTTCAATTTTCGACATTGGAAAAATAAGCATTTCTATAGCACCAACATATGCTATTGTATTCCATATGTCAAATATTTAAATTTGCCGCCATAAATAAGATACGTTTCAGTATTAATTACTAGATGTCTCTAGGTGGTGTTCCCTATGTGCAAACCATAGTATTTAATTTAGTCGGCCATGGTTTGGCTCATTTTATCCGCAATGGTTCACTTAGCCCCGCTCTACGGTACTCTTCAAAAATACCTAACACTACTGAAACACGACATGTTGCGTAAATACTCATATTATTCTAACTTCTAACACTTCCCCCTCGTAAATAGAATTACCACAAAATTCTCTTAAGATGCAAGTGCCTATACCGGGTGCTGACTTGCGCGACGCACCATAGGGATTTGCATAGTAATTTCTTTATATTCAATTATTTGCTGACCTAATTATTTTAGAGCTAAATTGTAAATATATTTTTTGTAGAGAAAAAAATACTGCATCCAGTCATACTATTGCTAACAATTTTTCGTTTTCTGGAGCCGAATGAATGCAAAAAATCAAATCAGCATTTTTACAAAAATCAGTGATGCCATGGAATTATTGAAACAAACCAATGCCAACGCAAGTGCGTGCGAGGCGACAATATGTGTTGTTTGTTGATTTGTCATTGATGTTTGACGTTTATAATAATTCATTATTAATTACGTTCTGCTTAATGTCGCTAAGGTACCTGGACCACAGTATAAACAAACCCGAAGTATATATACTGTGCCTGGACCTTGTCCATAATAACAATGGTTTTATAATGGACATTCGTTAAGTAAGCTCCGTGTTTATTGTAAAATATCCGTATCGGCAAATTCCAAACAGTACAGCCATTAATAGACTGATACATTAACTGCCGGTTTTATAAAGGCCACTAATCTGACATTAACTTTAATTCGCTGTTAAAATGAACAAAAGCCCATCAAAACGTTGGTGCTTATGACATGTTATTCATTAGTAAACAAATTTTGATGCGCTTTTGTTTATTTTAACAGCGAATTAAAGTTAACGTCAGATTAGTGGCCTTTATAAGACTGGCTGTAAGTTTAAAACTACAGGCACATTATTAAATAATTGTAGGTGGAATAATGAGGATCAGAACTTACACCAAAACGATAAAAACGACACTACGTTTAATCTTTTGACGGCACTGACTGTATGATCGCCCCGCACGCACTCGCGTTGGCATTGGCTTGTTTCAATAATTCCATGGCATCACTGATTTTTTTAAAATGCTAGTTTGATTTTTTGCATTCCTTCGGTTCTGGAAAATGAAAAATTGTTAGCAACATTATGAATGGATGCGGTATTTTTTTCTCTACAAAAAATTTATTTACACTTTAACTCTAAAATAATTAGGGGAGCAAATAATTGAACATAAAGAATTTACTATGCTAATTCTTATGGTGCGTCGCGCAAGTCAGCATCCGATATACACATAACAATAGAGAAGACCAGAAGGGTACTGGAATAAAAAAAATAAGAAAAATCTCGACTACCTAAAACGAATCTAAACCTAACTAAACTTTAAGATATGAAATTCGGGAATATAGATTTTGTCGTCACATCCTGCACACACTTTTGATCAACCTGCCAATCGAACACAGGGAAATAAAAAGGAAAATTATCTTTGTAAATATCAATGCAACAGTGTCAAATTTAATGAACCTCCACTAAATTCAGCTTTAATTTGGGTCGATAAAAAAATCTCGTCAGCAAAAATATCGTCAGCTTCATGACTAGACAAGTCAACGGAAAGGAACCAAAATTGCTCCTAATTATTCGAAAAAGGCTCAGTTCGGTAAGACTATCATTGGCAATAGGCACTACATTCAAATGAACCGGGAAGAAATCTGTGTACTCCACTACTATGTATCACGACAGTACAAATCAGCTACACTTTTTCTTATTCCGGATCCGTTAAAACAAGAAAAACTTTAAAATGACCACGAGCCTAGCCCTTTTGCATATTTGGAAATTGCTTGGAGATTTCTTTTATGGGCTTCTACCAACCACTTGCAAAAGGAAAATCGATGTTGATGGTCTTCCTGCAACAAATTTTGAACTCTTGTTTTGTGATAAGGATACAGTCCATCATCTTTTAAAATTCTATGTACACGAGTTTTAAAAACACCTAAATTTCTATAAATCCTTAGTATTGTGAGGGTCGCGTATGCACAAACGTTTTATTTAGGTTATATTTAGTAAAGACAATAAAAGAATCATTGTAGTAGTAAACAATTATAGATCTTAAACGAAAGATTTCGTTTGATATGAGTAGGATGTAAGCCGATATCTTTTGCAGCTGTTAGGAATGCAGCGATACGTAATAAAATATCCTGGCGCATGACGTAACGAGAGCCGGAAACTATGTTATATTTATGACTAAAAGCGGATTATATGCAAAATGCATATTTTTGAATATTAATTTTATTAATAAATCTCTTCAGCTTCATGACTGGACAACTTAACGATTGGGAACCAAAATTGCTCCTAATATTCGAAGAAGGCTCGGTTCGGTAAGGCTGTCATCGGCAATCGGCACTACATTCAAATGAACCGGGGAGAAATCTGTGTGCTGCAGGAGTATGTATCACGACAGTAGAAATTAGCTACACTTTTTCTTATTCGGGATCCGTTAAGACAAGAAAAACAAATACGACATTGTTCAAATACGGGAAAATTCTGACAAGAATTTTAAAATGACCACAGGAGTATCCCTTATGCATATTAAATTGCAAAGTTTCCATGGCAACGGCGATTATTAATCATCGGAAACTTTTGGAAATTTACCGGACTATTCAACTCACCCCCTTCAGGTTAACTATTCACCAATCATAATTTAGTATTTATGTCATTTGCCACCAATCAGCGTAAAATTGTGCAACAATTCCGCTAGCGGAGTTTTAATGACAATTTTTTTCTCTTCCTGTGACATTTATTTAACTTCCTGTAAAATTAATCAAATATGATATTAGAAATGTCAAATTTGACAAACAATTTATTTTACGTCAACAGATTTTTATTTTCAAAGAGGACGTGATGAAATTGATTAAATACTAGAAAATGTCAATTTTGTTCGTTGAATAGTCCTTCAAATGCCGCTTGCAGCCGACGAATTGCATGAATTTTTGTCAAAGTGTTTATTCGTGTTTATTGCTTCAAAATTTATATCGAAGCAATAAACACTCATACACTTTGACAAAAATGTTCGGCAATTCGTCGACCGCTCGCGGTATTGTATGTGAAAATCGTACGACATGCATTAATGACCAATAGAAAAATTAATTCACGAGCCGTATCCAAGACAACAACAAAATTTCTTGGAAATTCTTTTTAGGTAGACATTACTTATTTTTAGGGTTTGTGTCGTTACGATTTTCTTACCGAATCTCCATTCGAGCATTAATTCATATTCGTAAATTATTTTTCCTGCATTCAACAACGTCCTAATTTGCTCTCGCGTCCCGCTCGGGCAAATTAATACGACGTTGTTGGAACGCACACAAAAAATTTTCCTGAAAGAATTAATGCTCTTATGAGATTATATGTGAAAATTTCGACTTATGTCACTGCCATCAAAATATTTAGAAAAAAACAAAGCTGTGAAAAAAGTCAGTAGTCCGATAAGGATTGTTGCTGTGGGCAATCAAAAGCGACGCCTGAACAAACTTCAACGTTAATTGTAGTTTTGACAAAAAAATCTAATTACTTAGATATTGGTTTTGTTATTGTTTGTATTAAAAATGTTTTCTTTAGTGTGTTTGATTTTCATTCGTTATATTCTCACATATAATCTCATAAGAGCATTAATTCTTTCCGGATATTTTTTTGAGTGCGGTCCAACAACGTCGTATTAATTTGCCCGAGCGGGACGCGAGGGCAAATTAGGACGTTGTTGGAATGCACGAAAACAATTTCCGGATATGAATTAATGCTCGAATGCAGATTCGGTAAGAAAATCGTAACGCCACAAACCCTCACAGTTAGGTTGGTCTACCTACAAAAAATTTCCAAGAAATTTTTGTATTGTCTTGGTTACGGCTCGCGAACTAATTTTTCTATTGGTCATTAATGAGTGTCGTACGATTTACTATCAAAACAGAACGCATGCATAAAAAATTTCTTTGGAAATATTTGCGAAACATATTCCACAGCTATTTTTTTCTAGCAAAAGCATTCGTGAATGCTTCCAAGAAAAAAATCTCCCCCCCCCCTTCAAAGTCGATTTTTTTTAATTGGCATGCACTCGTTTTAATTGAAAAAATAGCTGCAGAACATATTAGCAAATATTTTTGGAAATTTTTCAAGCACTTCTTATATTTTTACTGATAATCGAGAACTATAGTGTCTGCGAGAAAATCAAATAATGTGGGGCGATTACTGAATAAATAAAAACAAAAAAAAACAAATTCCTAACACGCAGTTGGACGATAATTCAAATTAAAACAAAAAATGATTTCCAACTTGCGAACCTAAATCAAATTAAGACAACATCAAGCGATAAAACCTTTAATTAATATTTTATTAATATTAGAATATTAGATCTCCGTGACGTTGCTGTATTTCGGTGTGAAAAGTCAAGGCCTTCAGCCTCTATACGACCTGAGTAAGGTTAGCCTCAGTATCACAGTCTAGGGCAATAATCTGTAACTCAACTCAAACATTAGCGGTAGGTCCAAAAATTCAAATAACTAATTTAAAACTCACCGTTACGATTATTTAAAACAAAAAACCAAACAAGAGACGATTAAATTTCTAACAAAATAAAACAGAATTAATAATTGTAAGAGAACAACTTAATTGTTCAAAATCGATTTCAATATCAGCTCCAAACTAACGATTTCTAATACGAGTCAGGCCGAATCCAAGAGATAAAGAATAGTAGTGTGTATACCAAGGCACTGAAGTTTAGCTTTTTATCACGAATGTTGATTTAGCAGCCGAGACCCGTAGGGCCAAGGCAAATAAACCACATGAAGGATAAAAAGAAACTTCAGTGATATATGATGGGGTACATTATGTTTTTTACGAGAAATCGTGAAATTATAACATTCTAATCAACTTTTGTAGGTTATGTTAACGTCGGTTGACGTTTATCTATCGCCCCGTCGGCGCCGCCTACAAGAAGTAGTAAATCAATGGATTGCTTTACTGCCGATTTCTCATATTTTAAAGACGATTTCAATAAAAATCTTAAATTAACTTCAAAATGAAAATACAAATCAATAGTACATAGGTCGACATTGTCTTCGCCATCATAAATATTTTGGAAATTCTAAATATTCGAAGTACGGTCCTGTATCCTCAAAATTATCAACGGCAATCAATTTCCTCCCAAAAAGGAAAGAAAAAGTTAAGGTCATTTCAATTCCCCCAACTGAGGGCGGGATGCTATAGGGATCATGCGTCCGCAGATTCAGTACAATGACTTATAGTATACAAACTAAGTTTTCGTGGTCCCAAGATCAAGGTATGTGACCGCGCGCAAAGGAGTTGCTCTAAACCAGAACGTGTTGCGTAAAGACTCAAATTATCCTAACAGGCCAGAGAGATATCCCCCATCTCCAAACTGTGCACTGAGAAATTTGTGTGGCCCAAAAAGCCTACCGGCGTTCGAGATTGTCGAATCTGTGGCAAAAGAGGGTGAAAATTTATTAAGCGGGGCCTTCGGATCTGATAAATACAAAATATGCAAATTTTTGCATAAATAAAACCTATTTACGCGACTTTTTATGCTGTACTAGATGACCTTGAAATTTTGATAAAAAGTTTAGAAAGGATAGTTCATTAAAAAGTGGGGGATGTTTTCTATCATACCTTTATAGTCACAATTCTTGTCAATTCTATATGAATATTCGAGAAGCTTACAGTTTTTATACAAAAAGGGCTCGTGTTGGGAATGGCAGTTTCTGAAAATTGTGACCACAAAGACTGAAATTCGCCACTTCAGGAGTGTTTGATTCACACAGATGCGTGCATCAAAACCTTTTTGCTTATAATTATTCATGTAATTCAAGTCATAACTGTTCTATCTCATTCAAAGGTCGTGGTAAAGTCAAATTTGCATCTTGCCGTATTTGTTTGCCTCTGTTAATAATGGAAAGGAATTTGTAAGCTTCCCTTAATGGATTTTAAGCGGATGGATACACTTTCTAATAGGACTTAAGCCGACTTAGCGTATTTGGGACTCATGTGTTTATGGATTTCGTTCAATACAATGCCTCATTGAGAGAGCTTAGCATTAAGATTTCTTAAAATAAGCATTCATTCCTAAACAACGTGCGACGCTCCGATTGGCTACGCAGGATCGCCTCAGCCAATAGTGTTTGAGCCTTCCCCTCCTTGTTGAATTTGCGAGTTCAGATCATTGTCAATTCAGCTTTAGTTAGATTCAGAATTTCGAGTAAGCAAGTTCAGTTATGCTTTGTGCTGGTTTGCGGTCGGTCTAGCTCCCTGGTAAAGACGTTTCCAGGTTGTTTTGTGTGACGGTTACGCGCAATTCGCTATTTTCGCGTGGCCAATCCAAGCGTGTCACAACAGTTGAAGCTATTGTAAAAAACCATCGGTCCATCAGTGACGTTTGTAATCGTTGTTACTCAATATACTCGTGTTTGTTAAGTCTTGTTTTACTCTAACAAATAACTGAACCCAAGTCAAGGGTTATTAAGTGGCAGTTTCCGACATTCCCACTGAACCGGAATTCGCAGCGGATTAACTGGGCGCCCCATTCGTGGAAGCCTCTTTTCAAGTTAATCATACAAAAAACATTGGTCCTTCGAGCCGGATGTGGAAGAAGCTAAAAAAACGCGAGTGTACAAGTTTCCAGTAGCTGGTGGATGCAATTCCTCCAACATCATTTCGTCGGAGAGCGTCAAGAAGCTTCGCCAACACCAGGAAATTCAACCATCGAGAGCCTACACCGAGTCCTGGTCCCACATCAAGCGGCAGCGATCGGCAGCGGGTTGGTTTTCTGTTCGTCAAGAAGTTACTACGTTCTCAAATCAAAAGTAAGTCATTTCCATTACACCTTCGTTTAGTGATGTTTTTTGCTTGTGTCAGTCATGGTGGAAACTCGTTTGACATCAGCGGTCATGTCGGAAACTCGCTCTTTAACCACTCGTTGCAAATTCATAAAAGCCCAAGTAGATCGTTTCGAAACTCTATTTCATAGAATTTCTTCGTCCAGCCCCGTGAAGGCTCACGAGGTCGGCAACTTGTCAAAAGAGTTTAATTGTTTCCAAAATTTGTTGGATGAGTATAAGCAGTCAATGGAGGGCCTAAAGGAGGCCGACGCTGAACACTTTGATGAACTTTTCAATGAATTCGACTCTTTTATGACTCATTTTAGCGAGATTAGTAGCACAGCCGAGGAATTCTTATCAAAAAATAAGATCAGTCCGGGTATAAAACCGAATCTAGGTCAAAATTATTTGCAAAGTGGCCCTTCAGGAGAGCTCGCTGGATTAAGATTACCACCCTTAGATTTGCCTTCCTTTTCGGGGAAATTCGAGAATTGGGTTCAATTTCATGACTCCTTTACGTCGCTTATTCATAACAACGCTAATTTGACCAACGTTCAGAAATTTTACTATTTGATTTCTTCCCTTAAGGGAGAAGCTGCTAGTTCAATCTCGTCGTTAAAAGTTACCAACGATAACTATACCATTGCTTGGGACATCCTAGTCAAGCGATTTGAAAATAAGAAACTGATAGTAAAATCAAACATAAATGCGTTACTCAGTTTAGAGAGCGTAAAAAAGGATTCACATTCGTCTGTTCAAAGGCTGCTCGATAGTGTAGTTAGAATTTTGGAAATTTTAAAGGCGTACGGGGAACCCACAGTCGACACCATACTAATACATATCATAGTTTCGAAGCTCAGCTCAGCAATGCAGACTGACTGGGAATTATACAAACATACCGGACAATTTCCTACTTTGCGAGAGTTGTTAGATTTTTTAGAGGGCAAAAGTCACTTATTAGGTTATCTGGAAGCTGCGAAAATAGGTTCGAGTTTGGAAAATCAGGGATCCGAGCAAAAAAGTCATGCACGCGCTCATGTAGCCAGAGAGCAAGGTAATCACTCTTGTGATTTTTGCAAAAATAGTAATCATTCGATTAGCGCTTGCAAATCATTTTCAAAATTGTCGGTAAACGCTCGTATCGAAGAGGCGCGTCGATTGAAATTGTGCAACAATTGTCTCAAGCTCGGACATTTCGTGGTAAAATGCACATCGTCGAGATGCCGCGTATGCAGAAAAAAGCACCATACTTTACTGTGTTTGCGTCCAAAGCGCGACGCGCACGAAAATACTCCGTCGCCGCGTCCTGGACCGCCAGAAACCAGCAGCGACACACGGGAGGTCGGGGCCGTCGCCCCGAGCGAGGCACCCGTCGCATCCGTTTCAGCAGCCTGTAGCCGTCCTGCAATCGCGGTGCCAGCGCAAGCTTTATTGTCCACGGTTAGCGTATTCGTAGAAGGATCCTCCGGGTCATTTCCCCGGGCAAAAGCTCTTTTGGACCCCGGATCCCAACTTAACTTAGTTAGCGCCGACTTGTGTCAAAATTTGAAAATTGAGAAACGAGGTAATATCACCTCACTGTCGGGTGTTGGTGCCAGGGCTCTGAACGCCGAATTCAAAGCAAACGTTCGAATCCCCTCCCGCAACGGGAAATACGAGGACATTTTGAGCTGTGTTGTTTTAGACAAAATTACGGACCCTCTGCCCGTCCTTTCTTTCTCGTTGAGGGATTTGAAGATCCCACCAAATATTGTGCTAGCCTATTCAGATTGTAATACACCGGGAAAGATTGATCATTTATTGGGTGCGAATGTCTTTTGGCAAGTGCTCTGTCATTCTTAACAAAAACTCCTTTTGGTTGGGTTTTAGGCGGAAACATGAATGTCGAAAATCGAGCGCTCATTCTTTCAAATAGAGTTCATTTAAGTGTAGCCGGCATAGAGCACGGCATTCAGAGTTTTTAGGAAATCGAGGGGGCTTACGGTTCATCAGGCTGACTCTCTGCTGATGACAAATTTTGCGAAGACCATTTTCAATCGACTACGATACTGGCGACGTCGGAGCCGTGTAGGTTCATCGTGAGCATACCTTTCAGGAAAGATGCTCCATCGCTGGGAGACTCGCGCGGTATAGCGTTAAAGCGTTTCTATTCATTAGAAGACAAATTGTCAAAAAATCCCGAGTTGAAAACCGTGTATTCCGCATTTCTCAAAGAATACGAGTCGCTTGGTCACTTGAGCAAGGTGGACGACAAAGCGAGCCTTCCTCATCCTCGGTTTTATTTGCCACATTTGCCAGTCATAAAGGGGGACAGTTCAACGACCAAACATCGCGTTGTTTTTGACGGCAGTTGTGCGTCCTCCTCCGGAGTATCGCTTAACGACCTTCAACATAAGGGCCCAGTGGTCCAGCAGTCGTTGTTTGCAATTCTTTGTCGCTTTAGGCAATTCAAGTACGTGCTGAAAGCAGATTGCGCCAAATGTGCAGGCAAATCTTCGTGGACCCCTCGCAAACGCAATACCAATTAATTTTATGGCGTGACGACAAAACCTCAGCGGTAAAATGCTTCAAATTATTAACGGTCACCTACGGTACTAAATCAGCCTCGTACCTAGCAACTAGGTGCTTGATACAAATCGCCCAGGAAATCGAAGCATCGCTTCCAGAGGCCTCATTAAGAATTAGCCGGGATTTTTATGTAGATGACCTACTGACTGGTTTTGAAAATAGGGCGGCAGCCATAAAAACGCAATTCGAAATTAGTAGCGCTTTGTCGGGGTACGGGTTTGAATTGCGAAAGTGGGCATCCAACGACAGTAAAGTAGCTAGCGCCATTGGTGTGGATCGCGGCAGCGTAGAGCCCATTTCTTTGACGGAAGACGCCACGGAGAAAACTCTCGGCATTTTTTGGGATACTCGGCGGGACGTGCTAAGTTACAGAGTGAACCCTAGCTGTTGCAAATCAGTTACCAAGCGGGATATACTCTCTAGTATGGCTCAAGTATTCGATCCCTTGGGACTACTCGGTCCAAGCGTTCTAACTTTGAAACTTCTCGTGCAACGGCTTTGGCAGTTGAAGTTGTCATGGGACGAAACGGTGCCCATGGAGATGCGCTCCAGATACGACGAACTCCATTCTTCATTATACGCTTTGAGCTGATTGGCAATGCCGAGACGGGTAATTTGCGATGACTTAAATTCGATAGATCTCCACGGATTTGCGGACGCGAGTTCTGTAGCCTATGGGTGCGCCGTGTATATACGTTGCGTTGACGCGCGCGGTAATGTCACCACCAATTTGCTTTGTGCTAAGTCAAGGGTCGCTCCATTAAAAACAATATTCTTGCCTCGTCTGGAGCTTTGCGCAGCCTTACTGTTGGCTCGTTTGATTAAAACTATACTCGATTCCTCCGCATTTAAATTTGACCGCGTGTACTATTGGTCGGACTCCACCATAACTCTGCACTGGATAAATAAGGTTACGAGTAATTGGAAGACGTTCGTCGCGAACCGGGTGTCCGAGATTCACGAACTAAGCAATAGGGAAGAATGGTTTCACGTGCGTACAAATTGCAACCCGTCCGATATAATTAGCAGGGGAATGTTACCCCAGGAGTTACTCAACTCACGCTTGTGGTGGCACGGGCCAGAGTTTTTGTCACAGGCGGACTTAAAACCCCAGCCCGTTAAAATTGATTCGGGTGAGCTAGCAGCCCAAGAGTCGCGCCCAGTAGTGACCACTCTTCACCATCGCGTCCCAGAATTTGAACTTTTCAGGCGCTATTCCAGTTTCACAAAATTACAGCGCGTAGTCGCGTACTGCCTGCGTCTCGCGAGAAACAGAAACACCGAAACACGTTGGTCAGGACCTCCAGCCATTGACGAATTGGAGGACGCTACTCGCCGTCTGATCAAAATTGCCCATACGGAAGTCTTTTCCGGAGAAATAGCAGTTTTGTCTCAGAAAGCGCCATTGCCGAAAAATAGTGCGCTGCTTTCTCTAAACCCATTTCTGGACGATCAGGGCCTACTGCGCGTGGGCGGCCGTCTAGAAAATTCCAATCTAAGCTTTGATCAGAAACATCCCCTTTTGTTACCAGCTAGTCACCCTTTGTCGTTGCTAATCGTGAAGCAAGAGCATTTGCGGCTCTTTCATTGTGGACACTCGGTGTTACTGGCCTCATTGCGGAATAAGTTTTGGATCGTGAGGGCCAAAGACCTGATACGTAAAGTAATACACAATTGCGTGATATGCTTCCGGGCCAAGCCTAGGATGAATGAACACTTGATGGGATCACTACCCGAAGCTCGTGTCACACCCTCTCCTCTTTTCAGCAATTGCGGGATAGACTACGTGGGTCCCGTGTTTATAAAAAACAAATCCGGGCGAGGCGCGAAAGAAGTAAAGGCTTACGTAGCCCTATTTGTGTGTTTGACCACGAAGGCTATTCATCTTAAACTCGTGGAAGACCTCACGACGGAGGCTTTCATCGCATCGTTGAGGAGATTCATCTCCAGACGCGGTTTACCCTCCAACATATTTTCTGACAACGCTACCTGTTTCACCGGTGCCAGAAATCAGCTATCGGAATTTAAAAATATCCTGTCAGGCTCTAGTGAGCAATGCATAAGAGAGGAATTGTCAAAACATAGCATTAAGTGGAATTTTATTCCGGCACGCTCTCCGCACTTTGGCGGCATCTGGGAAGCGAGGGAAAGTCATTAAAATATTATTTAAGGCGAATATCTTGCAATGCAAAGTTAACTTTCGTTGAGTATTACACCATGCTGACTCAAGTGGAGGCGATACTTAATTCCCGCCCACTCTGTGTTCTCCCTACCGACGCCTCATTCCCCGAAGTCCTTACTCCTGCCCACTTCTTGATCGGTCGGAAGCTGACTTCGTTTCCGGAAGCCCAACTCCAGGACATACCGGAAAATTGTCTCAGCCGCTATGGGCTGGTCCAGCGGCTGTCCCAGCAGTTTTGGGATCGTTGGTCCAGGGACTACCTCCACCTCCTGCAGCGCCGGCCTAAGTGAAAGTCCTCCAGCACGTCTCTAGCCCCCCAGGTGGGCGACGTGGTACTCGTCCACGACGAGGCATCTCCAAGCTACCGTTGGCCACTGGCAATCATCTCGGCCACATATCCAAAAGCGGATGGTGTTGTGCGTGTGGTGCAGGTGCGCGATTCCCGAGGGAATCTCCTGAAACGCTCGGTGCGTAAAGTGTACATCCTACCCAAAGACGATCATTGCGATTAAGGGCAATAAACATTGACTTTGCTCTTAGTTGTTAGTTTTCGTTGATTGAACATTTTGCTAGGTTTAGTTGCTTCTTTGCTTGTATTCATGCTAGTTGTAGGTTATCTGTAAGGCTCTTGGATTATCATCTGTCATTAGTTCTTGTTATGCATTTGATTATTTGGTAGTTTTAGATTTCAGTTTAATTTGGGATTTAATCACGTCGTGCCATAGTCGGCACTTCGGGGGCGGCATGTTTGATTCACACAGATGCGTGCATCAAAACCTTCTTGATTATAATTAATCATGTAATTCAAGTCATAACTGTTCTATCTCATTCAAAGGTTGTGGTAAAGTCAAATTTGCATCTTGCCGTATTTGTTTGCCTCTGTTAATAATGGAAAAGAATTTGTAAGCTTCCCTTAATGGATTTTAAGCGGATGGATACACTTTCTAATAGGACTTAAGCCGACTTAGCGTATTTGGGACTCATGTGTTTATGGATTTCGTTCAATACAATGCCTCATTGAGAGAGCTTAGCATTAAGATTTCTTAAAATAAGCATTCATTCCTAAACAACGTGCGACGCTCCGATTGGCTACGCAGGATCGCCTCAGCCAATAGTGTTTGAGCCTTCCCCTCCTTGTTGAATTTGCGAGTTCAGATCATTGTCAATTCAGCTTTAGTTAGATTCAGAATTTCGAGTAAGCAAGTTCAGTTATGCTTTGTGCTGGTTTGCGGTCGGTCTATCTCCCTGGTAAAGACGTTTCCAGGTTGTTTTGTGTGACGGTTACGCGCAATTCGCTATTTTCGCGTGGCCAATCCAAGCGTGTCACAACAGTTGAAGCTATTGTAAAAAACCATCGGTCCATCAGTGACGTTTGTAATCGTTGTTACTCAATATACTCGTGTTTGTTAAGTCTTGTTTCACTCCAACAAATAACTGAACCCAAGTCAAGGGTTATTAAGTGGCAGTTCCCGGCAATCCCATTGAACCGGAATTCCCAGCGGATTAACTGGGGGCCCCATTCGTGGAAACCTCTTTTCAAGTTAATCATACAAAAAACAAAGAGCGTAATCTATTCATAGCAATGTGTTTTGCTAATATATTTTCTATTTATTTTGAACTAAAGAACATGTCCTTTATATAGTGCCTTATTATTTTAAAATACTCTGTATAGTTAGGTTCTCTCTCCAATCTTTTCCTGTGCGATTTTCGTATCCTGTTTGCTATTAATTTCGATAATGCCTTATATACTACATTTACTTACTTAAATATTGTCGTTCTTCTTATACAGGGTGTCCCGCAACTCCCACAAAATCTTCAGGTAGCAGGCTTCGTAACGCTTGAGAACTTTAAAATTATCAACTCTAGTTTCCTCATACAAAACTTTAAAAGAAAATTAAATTTGACAATAATGTCAGGGTAGGTTCGTTTAATAAATGTACTTAACAAGAAGAGCGTTTGGAAGTGAGAAATATAAATGCCCTAATAAGTATTATTAAATTTAGACAGAAAAATAAATTACAAAGTAACATTTTTATTTACAAAAGTAAGTAAAAAGCAAAAATTATTTTCAATCAAATCTTTGGCTAAAAAACATTACATTATGTAATTATTATTATTATTATTACGCTGCAACATTCTAAGGTTAATAGTGGTCGCTGCTTTATGAATTCGATCGCTAAAGTCTTCTCGAGCTTGAGCAGGCGTAACATAAACCAAATCAAGTGCTCCCATAGGAAAAAGTCCAAAGGTGTTAAATCCGGACTTCTCGCTGGCCAAGCTCTTGGACACCACGACCGATACATTTATCAGGGTAATGGTGGTTAAACCATTGCCCAACCACACTTTTGTAATGTGATGATGCACCATCGACTGCACCAACATATCACCCCGGAGTTTAAGAAGAATATCCTCCAGTAGTTCTGGAAGGTTATCATTTAAAAATTCTAAATAATTCTCTGCATTTAGCCTTTCAGGGAGCAGAAAAGGACCAATCAGCTTATCTCCAACTATAACTAACAATACATTTACTGGAAAACGTACCTGGTAGTTTCTTTCGTGAACTGCATTAGGGTTGTCGTGGGCCCAAGCGTGTTCGTTGTGGCAGTTAAAGATGTCATTTCTTGTAATTGTAGATTTGTCCGTCCATAACACGTTGCTTATAAATAAAATATTTCTTTTATGGGCTTCTACCAACCAGTCGCAAAAGGTAAATCGATATGGATGGTCTTCCTGCAATAAATTCTGAACTCTTGTTTTGTGATAAGGATACATTCTATCATCTTTTAAAATCCTATGTTAGATGTATGGCTAAAGAGGGGATTATATGCAAAATGCATATTGTTGAATATTAATATTGTAAAAAAGTCATTCGGGATCTAGGTGAATCACATTAATTGGAGTTATATGACATCAATTCAATTTTGCAAATTTTGCATATATTTGCAGTTATGTTAATATTTTTGTAAAATGTCGATATTATTGCATAATTTGTGCATTTCTAAATAAATCTTACATTTTCCCAAACATTTTTTTCTCCCATCTTCTTAATCGATCACAATAAATAAAAGATTAAAATAAGTAAGAAAGCCTTTAGAAATTCCCATAATTAAGAAATGTAAGTTGCTTAAAATGAGTAGCATACATGGTAAAAGCCAGTTAAAATTTAAAAATATTTTCTAAGAATTTTATTCACAACACTTGCTTAGCACATGGATTAAATAGAGAAGCGTAGGAAATTAGATCTCAGTTCATATTAGTAAATAGTTTGATTAACAATGTAAAAAAAGTATTTATTGAGGCACCCCTTAGAATTCAGGTATACAATGAAAAGCTTCCAATACTCTTCTTTCTCCTCAACCAGTAATAACTAAATAGGTGAGTTACATGGCTACAGGCCTCCCTGTTTTACTGGAAAAATGTTAAAGAAATTAAAGAAATAATTTTAGAATTTTCCGATGAATCTCATTCAATTACGGCAGCAAATGGTATCCGACATAATAATTTTCATTGCTTGCTTGCTTGCTTGCTTGACGTCACTTTGAGAGCGAACCTGTGGGCCCCATTGGCTGATTTTAGTGTCAATCGACTCAGGGCGACGCAAGTAAGCCAGTAGTAGGGTTTTCAAATGTTTATAAGTGACTTTTTTATGTGGATTTTCTAACCTCAAAATTAACTCGACACACAAAATGGATCACTCTTGTACACATTGCATTAAATGAATTATTTTGGGCCCAATTTGAGTGCAGAATGCTAGTTCTAAATAAAATAGACTTACCGCAACAATTAGCATTTATAAGCACCAATCACCACTTTGTGTCCGAAATAATTTTAAAATTAGAGGCCGAAGGCTTTCTGCTTACAAACTCTGTTGAATTAATAATAGTAGTTTATTTATCTAAAACGAAAAGTGACATTTTAAAGGACGAGAAAGTTGTTTACGGCCGAGGCGTCAGCCGAGGTCGGAATTACTTGCGAGAACCTTTAGAAACACTTTTCGTTCGTGGTGAATACAACGGTTTCTTTAATACTGCAAGTTTAATGAATTTTAAATAAAAAGTTGTAAATTATTTCAAATTTCATGTCAACAACTGACGTATAATTTTAAAGTACTTGAACTTGAATATTTTACTTTAAAGTACTAGGACTTTAATGTTCCATTTTTTGTACCATAAATAGTCCGAAAAATGTAATTTTTGACATCAGTATAAAATAAATAAGTTTAGTATATCTTGTAGTGAAGTTCGTGGTCAAATAAGTAAAGCCATTGAAAAAAACTCAATAAAGTTTTAAGAAAACAAAGAGTACCAAGTGCTTTTAAATGTATCTAAAATTATTTCTGGAGAATCAGTAGAATTGGAAATCGATCCAAACATTGTATCTGTGTCAAAAAACGCTCCAATTACATCTGTTGATGTCGAACGGAGCTTTCAACTTATATACAATATATTTTACCTGACAGACGACAAAGATTTAATATAAACAATTTAAAGAAACGCCTTATTATAAGTTGTTATAGGCAGAAAAGCGATGAATCAGAATGAAATGTATTCTATTTAATTTACCAATTGATCGTAAAATTTGTTGTAGTTAATATTAAACTAATACTTTATTACTTAATTTTCTTATTTCATTAAGAATCTTTGTCACATAATAAAATGTTTGTTTAATACAAGTTGTTTTATTATTTCTTGGTATGCATATTTTGCATATAATGTTGCATATTTTAACAAACTAACTGCATATCTTTTACATTTGAATGCATATAGTACAAAGTGTTTCACTTTACATGGAATCACCCCTATATTTTCTTTGTTTTTGTATGAATCGATTTGAATTTTTTATCAGTTGTACTACTCACCAAGAGGCATCTATTTATATCCTTGAGCGCAAAAGACGTTATTAGCCTGGCCTACTACGATCAAGAACATGTGCCACACTGTCAATATTTTGCATCGCGTTGCAGTTACAGCAAAAAGTTATTAAGAATAGTTGTTTAGAATCAAAAGAATACCCCAAATACCAATTTTTCTTTAATAATTCAATTTTTAATTTTTATTTATAAATTTGTCCGCTCATATGCTTGATTAACTCGGCGTTCGCCCTCGTTAATCAAACTGCAAATTCCTGAAAAAAGTATGACTTTTAAAACTAGTTGTACAAATAACTATTTGCGTTATTTATGTTTCAGCTTCGAGTTCCAGCTTCAGTCCTTTCTACAAAATTAGCAAGTCAGCCAACAACTTTGCCAACGAGATCCCATCTTTGCAGGGGCCAGAGAGAAGGGGTTCGAACTATCATACCAGCTTTGCCGGCTCCCATTCAACAAAGTTTTGTATGCGCCGTGGTTGTGCTGAGCATCACAAGCATGCATGTGAAATTGTTATTAAAGTCAACGAGAAAGGAGAACCGGAGATTTGTCTTAGTCCCATTAAGCTTAAGGATGTTAGGGAAGCTGTGTCTATACCTAAGTTAAGCCTTAAGATGCCAAACGTGGAAATGTCGAAGAAAAGAAGAAAGCTACATCAACACTTGCTAAACTGGACAAACCAAAATTAGTTGATGAACAGAAAACAAAAGCAATAGAAGTTAGTAAAGTGGAAAAGCCCAAAAAACACACCTCTTCCGAAAGGAGTGCACTGTTGTGGCGGGACCTATTTAGTCAGAACTACTCTAACTCCCGTACTTCGTATTATGGTCCGCCTACTACGGCAAGAGCACAAGGGCATTCTGCGGCATCGATGCAGAAAGTTAAGACAGATTTTGACGGATTTTTTCTGAAAAAACCGCGACAGGGCAACTTGCCCAATGCGCACCTATGCTGTTGTTCTGGTGATGCTACTACTAACTCTTACTTCGTATCTCGATCAGCACAACAAACGATTGCCGATGATGTCACGTAGAAGCTTCGACAGTTAGTCGTCAGCTCCGACAGCGATGTGCCTGACGACAGCCATATTTACCATAATACTCCTAAAAACAGTAACAGTTTCAAACGAAATGCACAAATCCAATCTCCGGGTGACGCCAGAAAAATGGCCTTGGAGGAGTACACTGAAGAAAACTACCCGGGCATCTTACTGGCATACAATAAACTAGCGGAGAATTTCGCGAAGAAGATAGAAAATCTAGCAATTATCGAGAAAGTTAAGCAAGATAAGCTCAGCATGCTGCAGAGCCATACGATGCTAACTGATAACAAAAAATTGACTAAGTATATGACGCTGCCGACCAAATTTAAGCAGCAGAAGTCATCGGGCGAGCGCAAAACCAGTCATTCAGACACCGAACGACAAGAGCTTGACCGTCAGCTGTTGGAAAACGATTATAGCTTTGCTGAGCAGTTGGAGAAGATAGCGGCTGCTGACGCTGCTGAAGAACGAGAAGATACTATAAATGTTAAACTACTGCAGCGGTACAAGAACTTGCTAGAAAGGCACACGGCCAACGATCAAGTAAACAATAAACAGCAAAAAGAATATGTACGCAGTACAAAACAAGGGCTGCAACCGACTACATTGGAAGTGGTGGGCGATAACTCTGCAAGCGAACTGGAAAACATCGAGTCCGTTCTAAAAAGAATGGGGATGGGATGGGCAGTTGCAACTCTCCGGAAAACGCAGGAATCTCTAGCACTGACTTCAAGTTCAAGCAACTCCGTAAGTGTTGGTACCAAACAGAAAGCAATAAATCAGACAGATTCTAACAGTGTCAGCGTCAGAAATAAGAAGAGAAGAGACATTATAGCCAAACTGTCATCAAGTTCTGCGAAAACGCACGATTCTAGCACTTTCCCCCCATTTTCAAACGAATTTCAGAATACATCGGCAATTCAAAACTCGTCGGTGAGTACCGAAAAAGCTCTATTGCGGGCTTCCACACCTACACAAACCAGTAGATTGACTAATGGTAGATCAAAAAATAATACTCACCCTCGTACTACGATAACTGCTGAACCGGGCACATCCTCCGCAAACTATTCATATGCCAATGATGATGGCACACGATTTTATAGTTTAAAGGAACAATCACCAATTGAAAGAAGACCTACTTCTAGCAATAACGTAGAATTTCAGAATATGTCAGCAATTCGAGGCTCACCGACGAGTCAAAGAAAAGTATCTCTTCAGACCTCCACACCTATACAAAGCGATTACTCGAGTGATGATAGATCGAGAAATGATACTCAACCCCGTTATACTACAACGGGTAAAGACTCACCCATACGCCAAGATGAAGTTACCTTGCGGACCTACACACCTATACAAAGTAATTACTCGACTGATGATAAAAGGACGAGTGACACTCAACCTCGTTATATTACAACACATCAAGGCTCACCCATACGTCAAGATGAAGCTACTTTGCGGACCTACACACCTATACAAAGCAGTTACTCGACTGATCACAGAAGGAGGAGTGACATTCAACCTCGTTATATTGCAAAACATCAAGGCTCACCCGTACGTCAAGATAAAGCTACCTTGCGGACCTACACGCCTATACAAAGCAGTTGCTCGACTGATGACAGAACGAGGAGTGACACTCAACCTCGTTATATTACAACGGGTCAAAGCTCACCCATACATCAAGATGAAACGACCTTGCGGATCTACACACCTACACAAAGCAGTTACCCGACTGATGACAGAAGGGACAGTGACACTCAACCCCGTTATATTACAACGGGTAACAGCTCACCCATACGTCAAGAAGAAGCTACCTTGCGGCCATATACACCAATAAAAAGTAGTTACTCGACTGATGATAGAAGGAAGAATGATACTCAACCTCGTTATATTACAACACGTCAAGGCTTACCCATATATCAAGAGGAAGCTACCTTGCGGACCTACACACCTATACAAAGCAGTTACTCGACTAATGAGAGAATGAACAGTGACACTCAACCTCGTTACAATACAACGGGTAAAATCTTACCCATACGTCAAGAAGAAGCTACCTTGCGGCCATATACACCACTACAAAGCAGTTACTCGACTGATGATAGGAGGAAAAGTGAGGTTCAACCTTATTATATTACAACACGTCAAGGCTCACCCATACGTCAAGATAAAGCTACCTTGCGGACCTACACACCTATACAAAGCAGTTACTCGACTGATGACAGAAGGAGCAGTGACACCCACCCCCCTTATATTACAACGGGCAAAAGCTCACCCATACGTCAAGATAAAGCTACCTTGCAGCCCTACACACCAATTAAAAGCACTTACTCTACTGATGATAGAAGGGAGAGTGAAACTCAACCTCGATATATTATGACACGTCAATGCTCACCCATAAGTCAAGATGAAGCTACCTTGCGGACCTACACACCTATACAAAGCACTTACTCGACTGATGATAGAAAGAGCAGTGACAATCAACACCGTTTTATTACAACGGGTAAAAGTTCACCCATACATCAAGATGAAGCTACCTTGCGGCCCTACACACCAATAGAAAGCAGTTACTCGACTGATGATAGAAGGAAGAGTGACACTCCATCCCATTATACTACAATACGTCAAGGCTCACCCATACGTCAAGATGAAACCACATTGCGGACTTACACACCTATACAGAGCAATTACTCGACTGATGATAGAAAGAGTGACGCTCAATCTCGTTATATTACACGTCAAGGTTCACCCTTACGTCAAGATGAAGCTATCTTGCGGCCCTACACACTAACACAAAGCAGTTACTCGACTGATAATAGAAGGAAGAGTGACACTCAACCATATTATAATACAACACGTCAAGGCTCACCTATACGTCAAGATGAAGCTACCTTGCGGGCCTACACACCTATACAAAGCAGTTACTCGACTGATGAGGGAAGGAGCAGTGACACCCAACCCCGTTATATTACAACGAGTAAAAGCTCACCCATACGTCAAGATGAAGCTATCTTGCGGCCCTACACACCAACTCAAAGCAGTTACTTTACTGATGATAGAAGGAAGAGTGACACTCAACCTTGTTATATTACAACACGTCAAGGTTCACCCCTACGTCAAGATGAAGTTACCTTGCAGACCTACACACCTATACAAAGCCGTTATTCGACTAATGATAGAAGGAGAAGTGGCACTCAACCTCGTTATATTACAACGGGTGATGGCTCGGCCATACGTCAAGTAGAAGGTACTTTCCGGTCCTCCACATCTATACAAAACAGTTACTCGATTGATGATAACTCGAGGAATGACACTCAACCTAGTTATATTATAACGGGTGAAGACTCGTCCATACGTCAAGAAGAAACTACCTTGAGCACCTCAACACCTATACAAAACAGTTACTCGATTGATGATAGCTCAAGGAATAACACTCAACCTAGTTATATTATAACGGGTGAAGACTCGTCCATACGTCAAGCAGAAACTGCCTTGAGCACCTCTACACCTATACAAAACAGTTACTCGATTGATGATAACTCGCGGAATGACACTCAACCTAGTTATATTATGACACGTCAATGCTCACCCATAAGTCAACAAGAAGCTACCTTACGGACCTCCAAACCTATACAAAAAACTTACTCGATTGATGATAGATCGAGAAGCGACACTCAACCTCGTTATATTATAACGGGTGAAAGTTCGTCTATACGTCAAGAAGAAGCTACCTTGCGAACCTCCACACCTTTACAAAACACTTATTCGATTGATGATAGATCGAAAAGCGACACTCAACCTCGTTATATTATAACGGGTGAGGACTCGTCTATACGTCAAGAAGAAGATACCTTGCGGACCTCCACACCTATAGAAAGTAGTAAATCGACTGACGATAGTTCGGGAAATATTTCTCAACCACCTATTACGCTAGCGGGTGAAGGTTTGATGATGCTTCAAGAAGACGCTACCTTGTTGACCTCCGCACGTATACAAGACAGTTACTCGACTGAAGATAGATGGGGGAGTGACACTCAAGCTAGCATTATTATAACGGGTGAAGGCTTGGCCATACGTCAAGAGGAAACTACTCTACGGACCTCCACATCCATACAAAGCAGTAACTTGGATGATGATAGATGGAGAAATGACACTGAACCTCGTTATATTAGAACGGGTGAAGATTCGCCCATGCGCGAAGAAGAAGCTACCTTGCGGACCTCCGCACTTATAGGAAGTAGTAAATCGACTCTGCCACGTATTGCAGAAACGGCTGAAAACTCGACGATGCCTGAAGAGGGAGCTACTTTGTCCACCTTCATACCTATAAGAAGTAGCAAAGCGACTGATGATCTATCGAGGGATACCTATCTACCACGTATTGCGGAAACGGCTGAAGACTCGACGATGACTCAAGAGGGAGCTACTTTGTGGACCTTCACACCTATAAGGAGTAGCAAAGCGAGTGATGATCTATCGAGGGATATCTATCTATCACGTATTACGGAAACGGGTGAAGACTCAACGATGCGTCAAGCGGAAGCTACCTTGTGGACGGTTGGAAGTAGTAAATCGACTGATCAGGAATCGAAAAATATCTCTCAACTACGCATTACGGGGACTGGTACAGACTCGTCGATACGTCAAGAAGAAGCTTCCTTGCAAACCTCCACACCTATAAGAAATAGCAAACCGACTGATAATAAATCGAAGATTGACACTGAACCGCGTATTACGATAACGGGTAAATCGGAAGTGTCACCATTTTATAGTTTAAAGAAAGAATCGTCATATACTAGTGTAAGTACTAGTGAAAGTACTACTAGTGAAGATTTGTCGATGGGTCAATTGAAAGCTACTTTGCAAACATTCACACCCATACAAAGTAGTAAATTTCCTGGTGGGAAGTCAAATGATATCTCTCAACCTCGTATTCCGATACTGGGTGATTCGGAAATATCTTCCGAAAAGTATACATACGCCAAAGTTGAAGGTTTGCCATTGTCTAGTTTAAATAAACAATCGCCAATCAAAAGTGGCAGTAGTAGTGGAAGTACTAGTGAAAGTACTAGTAGCACTTCCACCAACGTAGATTTTAAGAATATATTAACAAAGCAAGAATTGTCGGCGTTTAAAGAAAAAGATAATTTGCGAACCTACACTCCTATACAAAGAAGTAAATCGTCTGACAATAAGTCCAAAAACATCTATAAAGGTACCGTAATGGACGAAGACTCGCCGCTGCGACAAGAAGATGCTTTCTTGCCGACTTCCACAGCTATACAAAGTAGTAAATCCAGTAATGATAAATCCAACAATATCTCTCAACCGTCTATTACGATGACGGGTGAACGCAGGTCGATGGTTCAAGAAGAAGCTACTTTGCGAACATCCACACCTATACAAAGTAGTAAGTCTCCTGGTGGCAAGTCGAAAGATATCTCTCAACCTCGTATTCCGATACCGGGTGATTCGGAAATATCTTCCGAAAAATATGCATACGCCAAAGTTGAAGATTCAGCATTGCATAGTTTAAAGAAACAATCGTCAATCAAAAGTGGCAGTAGTAGTGGAAGTGCCAGTGAAAGTATTAGTGGAAGTACTAGTAGTACTTCCAGCAACGTAGACTTTAAGGATATATTAGCAATTCAAGGATTGTCGGCGTGTAAAGAAGTAGATAATTTGCCGACCTACACACCTACACACAGAAGTAAATCGACTGATAATAAGTCTAACAACATCTCTAAAGCGCATATTACGGTAACGGGTGAAGACTCGTCGATGCGACAAGAAGATGCTACCTTTCCGACTTCTACAGCTATACAAAGTAGTATAGCTTGTGATGATAAATCCAACAATATATCTCAGCAGCTTATTAGAATGACGGGTGAAGGCAGGTCGATGGATCAAGAAGAACCTACTTTGGAGACCTCTGCCCCTAAACATAGTAAATTGTCGGAACTGAAATCAGCGCTAGTAAGAATGGGGAAGGGATGCTGCCCATTTGGAAGTATTCGAAGAACGCGGGCGGCTCTAGCACTGACCCCAGGTTTGAGGAGCTACGTAGATGCTGGCGTCGAACAAAAACAAATAAACATGATAGATTCGGACAGTGTCAGCTTCAAGGATGCTTTAGAAAGGGAAATTTTAGACAAACTGTCATCAAGTTCCACGACAACGGATGATTCTAGCACTTTTTCCCCATTTTCAAAGAAATTTCAGAATACATCGGCAATTAAAGGTTCGTCGATTAGTCAAGGAAAAGATAGCTTTTGGACCCCCACACCTATAGAAAATAGTAAATCAAACACTGGTATATCGGAGAATAACTCTCAACCGCGTGTTACGATAACGGGTCAGTCGAAAGTAACTTCCGTTAAATATTCATATGCCAATGTTGATGGCGCACTATTTTATAGAATAATGGAACAACTGTCAATTACAAGCGAAACTTCTAGTGAAACTACTAGTGGAAGTACTACTAGTACTTCCAGCAGTATGTAGAATGGGGTAATTTGGAAGGCTTTTAACAGAAATTTGGTAATGCAAAAAATTTCCATTTTAGGATTATATAAAAAATCTCTGTGGGCTAAAGATACTCAGTAATAAACATTTTCAACACTATTACAAAAAGTAATGTGAAGGTTAGTCACTGCTTGTTGTGCTCACATTGTATTTAGAATTCCATTTAACCCAACCGAATCAAATGGAAATGCACCCAAAGAATCAATTTCATTAAAAGAAACTCTGTATTCTACTTTGGGGTAAGAAGAAGACAGAAGGCAATACTGTGATGAGATTACAGATCAAATAAAGAATACCTATAACCTAAACTAAAACTAATTTGACTGGAAAAAGAAACAAACAATTTATTCTAGCTAAAGTGTTTGATTAACAAATTCCATAAGTCAATATAACAGTCAATTGAGAACCTTTCTCCATTATTTCTGGCCTAAAAGAACTTATATGAGCGAATAAAGAACACCTCATAAGATGATTTCTTTGTATTGATGACTTGGATAACAAACTTTTTGTGGAATACTTCTTTATTGAAAATATCATAAACTAACTCTATCACAAAAGTATCTACATAAATATTGCTAGGAATTATAGGTGTTGCTGCAGGTCCATTGTTTGACAACTGTCGTGGTGTTATTCATCTACTTCAAATTACCCTACAAATGTCTATTTTTTTTATTTGTTAATTATCTTATGCTAAAAATTCAAGGTACTAACCTCAAATTTCACACAAATGTTCAGTTTACCTTACCAGCTTAATAAAAACTTCACAGAATCAATATTGTAACATTACTAAATTTTCTAGGGTAGATGGTAGTTTTTCCTTATTAAAATATTAAGACATTCTTCGCATAATATCTTTCAATTTAACTGCTGAGTGTCCGGTTCTCACAATTGCACGTGGAAAGTGTTCTGTGAAGTGTTACAGTGTGGCCCAAATAATTTTATGTAAGTTCCGTTTACTCCTCTAGGGAGCATAATGCCTCCATAAATTGTTGACATCGAATCCAGTTGGTGGCTAATACTTTTACTTCCACCCATTGCCTTTTCTTCTTATAGTACCGATCGTTTCAAATTACTCTTGGCCTCTTTCGCTCCACTTCCTTGTTAGGTCCCATCGAGTGCTCTTTTTAGGATACTGCCTACAGGTGTCCGCAGTGTGTGTTCCATCCAGTTTCATTTTCATGGCTTAAATAGGATGACATTTTCTCTTCCTTGATTTTGAGTCCATAACACAATTATGCTAGTTGTGTCAGGCCAGTATATATGTAATATTCTTCTCAGACACCTACTAACAAAGGCTTGAATGAGGTAGGATATTTCATTTATTACTTTACAGGTCTCGTAACCATAGAGTAATAAGCCAACATAATTGAAAGTCAAAAAATATTTTCTCAGTTAAATTTATATTGCAATTTTCAAAAATGATGTTTTTTTTTTCATTTAACTCGCCGCGTTCAATATTGTCCCGTTCTACGATACTTAGATTTTGATATCTGGGTAGTATTGTAACTATTGTATTAATTTTTAAATCGTGTATATAAATATGTCTAGATTTAATTATGAAGTATTTTTGTAAGAATAAAAACTATATTTGTGTTATTTTCTTTTTATTTGACGTAATAAATGGTATGACCCTGGCAGTACAAAATTTTGGAACTATATTGTTCCAATCTGTTTCCAATGTTGGAATCTTGGCCAATATTGGCCACGTAAAACCCATCTTGACACAATATTGTTAGCCTATTATTTTTCAATATTACGAATCAATGTGGGGTCTACATTGAATTCATCTGGGAAGACCATAATGGGATACCTAGCTCCAGACAATATTGTTACTATATAAGTTTCCTATATATTTCCAATACTATAAAGCAATATGGGGCCTACATTAGATTCATCTAGCAAGACCAAAATGGGATGCCTAGCTCCAGACAATATTGTTACTATATAAATTTCCTACATATTTCCAATATTATCTTATATTATAAGAGCCGATGCCGCCGGCTGTCCAGACCGTAAGCACTGGCGCGCGCACATGCCGATCGTAAGCACAAGTGGCGAGACCGTCAACAGCAAGCATTCGTATTGTTAACGCTGGCAGGGCCGGACGTAGGCTGGCTACCAGCTTAAGCAAGCATTTTTATTGTTAACCGTTTCTTTACGCTGGCAGGGCCAGAAGGAGGCTGTCCACGCGCGTTCTAGTGAGGCAATATGGGACCTACATTGGATTCATCTAGGAAGACCATAATGGGATGCCTAGCTCCAGATAATATTGTTACCATATAAATTTCCTATATATTTCCAATAAAGCAATGTGGGCTATATATCGGATTTGTCTAGGAAGACCATAATGGAATCCTAGCTTCAGAAAATATTGTAACGATGCAATTTTTTTTATCTATCTCCGATATTGGAATATTCACCCAAATCTCATCTTGATCCAACATTGGCAGGCTACTATTTTACAATATTGTGAAGCAATGTGGGCCCTACGTTGGATTTATCTAGAATGACTATAATGGGGTGCATAAGCATCAGAAAGTATTGTAATAATATAAATTCACTTTCTACCTCCAACAATGGAATATTCACATAAAATGTATCTTCATGCTACTTCAACTTAACATATACACTGCGTTAATTTATATTTGAGACATAGCCATATTTTCAGCTTCTCTAATTACTTACTAATGGCACAGTTTAAATATATATATATATTGCTGTGTTATTTCACTAACTGCACATAGCGCTTTCATTAATGTGGAAAAGAAGGAAATTAGTATGGTAGGGCGAACAATTAGTTGGATGCAGGAAAATCAGAAGATAGGGGATGTCAACACAAATTACATAAAACCGGAACATTGTGAGCAACATGCATGGGGGGATTATAAAAGTATAGAATTAGACCGTCCTGTACAACATAGAAAAAAGGTAGAACGGATGTTGGAAAAGAACATTAGCTTATTTAACGAGGAAAATAGGGTGGCCGTCGGTTATGAACATAGGTTACAGGTAAAGGATGAATCGGTGCTCAACTGTAAAACTTACCCAATCCCATACAAGTACAGGGAAAGAGTAAATAGGGAAATACAGGACATGTTGGAAAAGGGTATAATTGAAAAAGCAGTGACGCATTTCATTAATCCAATTGTCGTGGTAAGGAAAAAGGACGATAGCCTCAGAATTTGCCTTGACCCAAGGAAGATTAATGAAAGGTCATTGCCACAGTTTGAAACACCTCAAAATATAGACTCGTTGATAAAAAGATTAGGGAATAAGTCTGTATTTACCAAGCTGGACTTGAAGAACTCCTTTTGGCTGATTCCGCTGGAGAAAAATTCACTCAAGTACACGGGTTTCAGTGTTGATGGAAACGTCTATCAGTTTAGGACTGTACCGTTTGGACTAAACACATCCTCAGCAGCATAAGTGAGGGCACTCCAGAGTATACTAAACAGTTTCGAAGACTTTTGTATACACTATGTCGATGACATTCTGATATTTAGTCATAATGTTGAAAGGCACTTCGAACATGTCAGTATAATCCTGGGTGAATTGAATCGAAATGGGTTAAAGCTCAATCTGCAGAAGTGCAAATTCCCCAAAACAGAGGTGACATTTTTAGGATATGTCATTAACACCAAGGGGATAGCCATCGACAACGGCAGGTTGGAATTGCTAAAACAGTACCCAAGGCCACATAACCTAAAAACTTTGCGGGGATTCATTGGGATGATAGGATACTATCGGAAGTTCGTATCCAACCTTTCTGCCAAATTGGTCAGTTTATTCGAGCTACTGAAAAAGGGAGTAAAATGGAGTTGAACACAACATCGACAAAAAGTGTTTGAAGAATTAAAGGAAACATTTTACAACAATGCTGTCATTTTCCACCCAGAGTACAGTATTCCATTCACATTAAGAACTGATGCATCAGACAACGCGATTGCCGGGGAATTAATACAGGTACAGGATGGCATAGAAGTCCCAATATGTTTCGTGTCAAGGCTACTACGAGCACACGAACTGAACTACACCATATCGGAGAAGGATATGATGGTAATAGTATTTTCGGCCAACCGGTTGAAATTTTATTTAACAGGCAATTATTTCACCATCGAAACTGACCATTCGGCATTGCAGCACATCATGAACACCAGATTTACTAACAGCAGGATCTACCGATGGTCGCTGCTGCAACAAGAGTACTCCTTTACTATTAAGCATATACCGGGGAAGGCGAATATTACTGCGGATTACTTATCTCGAATGAAGAACGCAGACAAGCGAAAGGCGAATGAAGTGTTAGTAGCCTTAAATGAACTACAACACGAACCAGAAATCTTTTCTAAGGAGTACTTATTAGGGATACAAAATAAGCCAGAATTCGACGAAATAAAAAACCTGATAAACGAAAACGACAACAACTACAGAAATGTTCAACTAAGGGATGGCGTGCTGGTTAAAAAATGAAAAGGAACTCTATTTAACAACAGGTGAACATGCCATCTAGATAGAAGATACTTCCACCAAACGTATGGACACATCGGCATAAGAAAGGTGTTTCAGAGAAAATTATTATGCCAAGAATGATTACAAAATTATTAAATCAGCTTTAGTGACATGCGAGTTATGCTGTTTGGGAAAGTATAAAAATTTCATAAACAAGAACACTGTACAAAGCATCACAACGCAAGAACCATTGGAGATGATCGCCATTGATTTCTTATCGAACTTGGTAACCAGTGCGACATTTAAACACATCCTGTTCATAGTTGACATTTTTTCAAAATACACAAAATTACATCCATGTAGGAAATGTACAACCGAGGTAGCAAATAAATGTTTAGAAACATTTTGCAAGGAGGTAGGGAAACCCAGGAGGATATTAGCCGACAATGCTACCTACTTTAACAACGACAGGTTCAGAAACTATTGGCAGAGTCAAGACGTAAGGGTTGGTTTCTGTTCGATAAGACACCCCCAGGGAAACCCAAGCGAGAGGTATATTCAGGAGGTGATTAAATATTTGCGACTAATTCTACATAACGAACCACATGGTAGGTGGGCAAGGTACGTTCAATCGGTAGAAAATTTTATCAAGGTACCGAATACTGTCACCCTGGAAGCACCAATTCTACTCATGAAAAGGGTATATCCAGAAAAGCCATGGGTAGTTAATCAATGAGAAAGGTTGCCATATGAAGCAATTTTAATCAAGGTCAGGGATAGAATAACAAGGAATGCAGAAAAATATAGAAACAAAGGAAACGCAAAGATTGTTAAGCATGTAGTATTTAACATAGGGGAACAGGTAGTAGTGCGAAGCTTAAGAGTAGCAGACAGGCAGGCAGGTGTTTGTGCAAAGTTCGTTTTACCGTTTATGGGACCGTATGTAATTCAAAGCAAGTTTCGGGACACATATGAATTGCGATTTCCAGATTCAGACAGAATTAGGGGTAAATTTTACTTATCTCAAATTTATCCATATAAAAGCGATAGGGACGAATAAAGTCCAGTGTAAATTGTAATAATAGGTGTAGGTAGATAAACATAGGAAGTAGGTAATCAAAAAATTATAGGAAGTATTTAATAGAAAATTACTACATTTAGAATAAAAATATAACTAGGTGTAGCAAAGTAGGAATAAACTAAATAGGCTACACATATAAGAAGATAAGAATGGTTATATAAAGATAAAATGGAATAGGGGGGATGAGTTTAAAAATTAGCAAAATTATAAGAATAAAAACTAAACTGAAACTACTCTAGGTTAAGAAAGGGAGCATAGAAACAATATTTGCAAAGGTTAAGTTGTAAATGAAGGAAAGTCAATGCAAGTTTGAGAAAAGGTATGGAAATAAGAATTTAGAAGCACAAAATGGAAGGATTTGTTTATGAAGAAGCAGAATGTTAGTGAATTAGGACAAGTAAGTGCTTAAAACTAAATTGGCATAGTAGCAGGAAAGGTGACATTATGTAAAGCTGTGTTAGAAAGAAAGCAGACATCGGGGAGATGTCTATGTTATATATTGTATTACAGGGGGGGGGGGGGATAGTTTCTAAGTATAGGCCAAGTATGAGCCAAGATATGAATAATGAATGAAATATAGGAAGTAGCCAAAGAGCACACTATATCGATAGGTTAGATATTATATGGGGGGGGGGGGATATGTTTTATGAGTAGGCCAATTAGGAGCCAAGATATTAATAATGAATAAAATATAGGAGGTAGCCAATGAGCACACTATATGGGGTTATGTATTGTGATACTGGTACGAGAAACCATGAATGATTGGTAGTTATGGAGATGCATTTAACACAGAAAGAAAGTAAAGACGCTACAGTCAATTGAGTAAACAAATTCCTAGTTAGAAAAAAAAGTAAGGATGGGGTTAGAATATTATGATCTCAGCAGATAGAGGAGACGTAGAAGAATTGCAGGAAAAGGTTAAAACATAAGAGTAGGATCAGCATAGGTTACGAATTATGAACGTTATATGTGAAAGTACACGCTAAATAAGTTAGATTAGCTTAAATTAGCTGTAGCATATAAATTTTGCTTACGTCTCAAAATTATACACATGACACAAGGGGGGATATTGCTGTGTTATTTACAGGTCACGAATTATTACAGCCTTTTAAAGTTGAACATTTTAATTTTGTTAACAAATAGTACTAGGTTAAAGCGATATGTTTCAATGTAAATAATGCATACAAATACTGCTGGCATATGTCTCAATGTGAAAGGGTTATAACATTAACTTAAACGTCCGTAGTCATAAACAAATACAATTTAATATTTCATAGCAAGGCCTAAAGGGTTAGAGTTTCATAAATAATACACAATAATGCAAATATAGTCTCACATCAATCCATTTAACGAGCATTCGATCACACTAAATTGTAAATGGGCATAGCGCAGGCAGGATGATTTGCAGCACACCTGTGCATTAGTGCAACAAGTGTGTGTGTGTGTGTGCGGCACAGCAGGCAGCGCAGGAGTTGGACTAAGCGAGAAAACGGCAGGCCATATGAGGACGTTGGGCATTGGATCACATTGCGGCGACATGGAGCGGGTCCAATCAAAGGCAAATAACAAGAGCCACATGTAAAAAGAAACCAGGAACCTTAACAAAAGCTAATCATACCTATATCAACGCCAGAGACGAGCAGGGCCTGGGTGCTGTTGCAGGTAGCGTTCCTCCGAAGCAATGTGGCATGATCACCAGGTGCATGGCTCGTCAGCAATCCAAATGCATTGACAAAGGGGTGTTAGTTAGCGTTCCTCCAAATGAATATGACCGAATCACCAGGTGCAGTGCTCATCAAGGATGCTCCAAACGCAACAGAAAGGGGGCTCGTTAGCGGCCCTTCAACAAGATATGGTCCAAAAGGTGTGCCGTAGGTGTATATTAATTTGGGCGACCTGTACACATAATTAAGTTAGCTAAATGAATAGATTTCAGTTTGTAGTTAATTAATTCCTAGGTTAATTTTTTCCCGCTTTATTTGTGTTGGCGATTAAAAAGAGGGGTGTAAATATATATATATATATATATATATATATATATATACAGTGTGTCTCACTTTTCAACTTGACACCCCTGTAACGTCGTTATTTATTTTCTGATTGATTTTAAGTTGTTCACAATTATACTACCTCGTAAAAGGGTTATCTTCACAATTTTAAAATAATTGTATTGCATATCGGTAGCCTACTGCGATCAGAAATAAACGCAAAAAATCTAAAAAACATAGTAGGCCTTGTCTAATCGCAAAAGTAGTAGTGACAATCGTTTTAGGACCACCTGAAAACCCTAAAAACAAATTTTGGTTACAAAATTTTGAGTAGCAATTGTTTATACAATATTAAAGTTAAATCAAAATTATTTCGTTTTTACAATTTATTTTATGCATTAGTACAGTGCTTTTGTCTAAAAGCTATTATGGAAGCTGCTCGAACACATGTTTGTTTAATACAATTACAAAGATTAACTTTTTATTTTTAATTTCACTACAGAATTTTAAAAAACTAGACTAATATTGAAATTATTTAGCAGTTTGGCTAATAAAATATTATTAAAGTTAGAATAAAATTGTCTTTTTACTTTTTATTGTAGACCACAATGCACTGGTCTTATCTAATAATTATCATCAATTTACAAAACTAGATTTTTCCAATTTCCGCTTTTCCACTTTTCAATCCGCTTTCTGTTATTTGAAACAATATTTTGCAGTTGTCGTGGAGTTATGTCAGCGTATGCTTGTCTAATACTGTTACACAAATCTTCTCTATTTTGGATATTACCTTGATATACTTTTTGTTTTAGGACTCCCCATAAAAAGAAATCTAGGGGAGTTAGAGCCGACGATCTAGGGGCCCATAATATTAAGGGGCTATTAGGACTTATCCATCTCATTGGAAACATTCCATTTAATCAATCGCGAACAATTCTGGCATTATGAATTGGCGCGCCATCTAATTGCAGGTACAAATCTCTTCTTACTGCTAATGGTAATTTATCAAGTAGGTCTTGAAAATCAGTATTAAGAAAATGAAGAAACCGTTGTGATGTAAAATTCTCATTGAAAAAAAATGGACCAATAATTCTGTTATTTAAGATTCCGCACCAAACATTGATCTTCTGGGAATACTGTCTCCTACAATTTATAGTAAAGTTGGGTTTTTCAGATGCCCACCATCTACAATTTTGTGATGAAAAGACTCCATTAGTTGTAGAAGTGGCTCATCAGTAAACATATTCTTAAAAAAAAACTCCTGTTATTTAAAAAATTTCCTTGTTCCCATAGTCAATATTCCATTCTTCTAATTTCATCGTTTTCTTCAAGTGTATGCAGAAATTTCGGTTTATATGGTTTGAGTTTGTGCCGTTTAAGACACCTCCACACTTTTGATCGTGAGATTTGAAGCTGCAGTGCAACCTTACGTATGCTTAGTCTAGGATTAGCACGTATAGCATCCAAGATCACTTCATCTGCAGCAGGATAAATTCTATTTTCATGTTCAGGTCTGGTAGATTTAGAAACACTACCAGAAACATTAAACAGATTATTAATATTTGCAACTGTTTGAAAACTAACATTTTTATGCGGATGTCTAGCATTGAATTCTCTAGCTGCTTCTCTGAATGAACGATGATTATCACCCACTAAACGAACTAATTCTATCTTTTCAGCAACCGATAAAAACCTTTCAGCCATACTTCACAATATAATAAACACGAAACTTAAGTAAAGCACTGAGTAAACAATTTGAGTGGATAATTGACAATACGAGATAAAACAAATTTCCATAGCCGTCCTCGTTATCGCGTTCAAGTAGGTATTGTAGTGAATTTTAAAATAAAAAGTTAATCTTTGGAATGGTATTAAACAAACAAGTGTTCGAGCAACTTCCATAATAGCTTTTAGACAAAACCACTGTACTAATGTGTAAAATAAATAGTAAAAACGAAATAATTTTAATTTAAGTTTAATATTGCATAAAACGATTGCTACTCAAAATTTTGTAACCAAAATTTGTTTTTAAGGTTTTCAGGTGGTCCTAAAACGATTGTCATAACTACTTTTACGATTAAACAAAGCCTACTATGTTTTTTATATTTTTTGCGTTTATTTCTGATCGCAGTAGGCTACCGATATGCAGTACAATTATTTTAAAATTGTAAAGATAACCCTTTTACGAGGTAGTATAATTGTGCAAAATTTAAAATCAATCAGAAAATAAATAACGACGTTACAGGGGTGTCAAGTTGAAAAGTGAGACACACTGTATATTGCTGTGATGGTTATACGCGGCTCTAATATAAGAATTAATAATGAAAATAAAATTAGCGAGAGCCTCCCATCGCTTACATAAATTTCTTTTGGGTTCAGCAAATATAACAGATTTATGAAACGCTCAGGGATACTTATTGTGAGTTACTTTATGTTTGACTTGAATTGATGCTCATATGCCCCTAGATAGAACGTAGTTCAGATACCCGTTAAAATGCTACATCAGATCTAAATGAAATTACGTTTCTGAAAGTTCAATCAAGTGATTGTCGTTTGGTGGTTTTTAGTTAATTAAATACAACTCAATGAGTAATCTCACAGGTAAATTCATCATTTCCCGCTTTCTAGTAGCGTCAGTAGCTATCTTTTGTTTCTTTCAGGCAACACCCGCACCTTGATTGTTTTTAAGCCCAAGCCAAGGAAGGATCCTAACCTCACTTCTGCACTTGTATTTTTCAATTTCAATTTTTACAAGGAAATAATTTGCCTGGGCTCTGTTATATAGCGACGTTTAAGCAGCTTCTCAGCAGGTACACATTGGTATAATTTATATTGGCTTCACCACTAACCTGCGAAACCTTCTTTGCATGCCCGTCCGAATCTCGGCCGCAGCAAGAATGTGCCCAGATCTTCTCTTGGAGTCGGATGTCGGATGTGCGGTGTTGATGTGGTCTTCGTAGGGCTCGCCTGCTATCGCTGAAACTGCAAAACCGGTCCGGGATGTCCTCAAATGGGTCGAGATGGTGTCTCGGAGCTCTGCCGCAGGATCGGAATCGGTAGCCGATGTTGGAAATTAACTTTAAGTGTTGGATTTTCTTGCCTTCATTTGTGCGTGAACACGATAACGTAAATATCACTCTGGTAAATTTTTAAGGCTGTAACTGTATGTAAAGGTACTAAATTTTAAATTAAGACACCAGCCAATTTCAATGCTGTCACCTGCAATTTTTATTCAATGGTCTCTCCCCAAAGTTATTAAAACAATTGCATATCAATATAAAACTAATCAAATCAAAATCTTCTAACAATTAAACACCTTAAATCTAATCTTTTTACAAACTTTTGCTTATCTACTAAATTTGTCCATTACTTTTGTTAATTTTGTCTTTCACATAACTGTGTCCCGCACTTATTAACCGTCCTTTTTTACAACGTTCTCACTGATCAGTTCTTCCTTTCGTCCATTTCATTTTTACACTCCTGCATCAAATGAATGTTCGGATTTTCAAATAATCTTGCATGTTAATTATTCATTTTCTTCCCTTTATTTGCCTTCAGATTTATTCCTGTGTGCTCTTTGCACTCTGTTTTACCTTCTGCATTTTTATACCTTTCAAGAATATGCTCAAAGAGAAATTTATACAACGATTTCTGACTTGCAATTTACCTCGACAAGCATGTGACCATTCTTTTCATAATCGATTTACCAATACATGGATTGGCTTTTGCATTTTACCATCCCCTTTTAATATTCTAAACTAATTAAATATTGTGGTCCCATTCCTATTAGGTTTACAACTCTGCCTTTCCTTTTATGTTACGAATTTAATACTTATTACAGGCATTATTTTGCCAATTTGATTGCTAATTCAAATTTGATTTTATTTTATTTGTTGCCATTAAATCATATCTCCCATTCTGAGCTTTTATGACCTATTCATTAATTAGCTATGCTCTAGATATGCGATTCAGGCTTAAGACCATCTCAATATATATATATTTCTAGAAAATGCTATTACCTTAATTATGGTTTGCAAAATGTGTTTCGGTGATAGTGACTGACGTGCGACAAAGGATTATCTATCATTTTAGATTTAAAGGCTGGTGACTGAACAAAGAGAATATTTTATGAATTATAGGTCAGTGAAATCATCCGTAACTGAACGTGAAGAAACTTTCGTATCGCTACAAATGTAGATAAAGCGACAACAAACTTTTACAAAACTATTCAGCATGTATTTCTGGTAATTATTCCCTACTTCCTAGTGCACAACAAGTCTAGAAAAGAGAGATTTCACTTTTACCGCTAACATTAAACGATAGCATTACGGATATTCGTGGCATATGTGGCCATAAAAACCGTATCATTACAGAAAAGTAGTGTGATTCTCTATTTACAGTAAATAAAGACTTCGGCATAGTAAAAAGCTTACAAATGAATTCCCAGTGGCGCTACAAATCAAGAAAGTATGAATTACAAAATGGCTGAAATTGCATGTTTTAAATTTGCGCCATATCAGAATACATCAGTGAATATGTACAGCTATTATTGTTTTCACAATATATATTTTTATATTATGTAGGTATATTGTCCGATAGAAATATAGATGGCAAACATTAGTCACGGAAAGTAAAAAAACCTATACTAATTTGTTGGTAATTCCCATATAAATAATAATGTTTATATTACAAAGTTGGTTATTTATATTGTAAATGCCAATAAAACCTCTTAAATAATAATGCCGATTTAATTTTTGTCTTTTTGCAAATGAATTTCGAATTCGCTGTAACACATTATCAAAAATGTATTGAATCAAAAATATTCATCAATACTGCGAGGGTTAAAAATGTTAAGAGAACTGTTTTCATTGCTGCAGCAATTTAAGCCATGACGAATTACAGTTTAAAAGGATGAGAAGTCAAAACTTTTAATTTTATTAAAAGCAGAAGAATTTTGTGGACAATTAGGGCATAATGTCGATGTTTAATTAATAATCTAATTATGATATGTGTTTAGTAAACATGCTCTGTGTTGTATACACAGTACTGTTATTTTTTGTACTAATTTACCCCAACCTATAGTTGCTCCTTCCAAGTGCAAGTTTTTTTCCTGTCCCTTCGAGATTCCACTGTATTAAGCAATTATTGTGGTTAATAAAATAAGAAAATAGATTTCTCTATATGTATTTCTATCCAGTTGAAGTACTCATTATACCTACATTGAAGAGTATTTGGTTGTTCAATTTTTATATATTTAGTGCAATTTTTTAATTTTTTTACGGCAATTTAAGTGCCAATGGCCCCTCTCCCCTCACCCTAGTGATTATTTCCATTATTACACTTAGAAAGATTGTCATCTTAAAGTCGGCAAGTTTAGTTCTCGGCCACATTTCTACCTGCTTCAACGAGAGGGTAATTTTCGGGCTCTTAAAACTTCAAATGTTCGATGTCGATCTCGACCTCACACTTCTTTTTGCGACCTGTGACTGAACGTTTTCCGCAAGTTTTCGCCCTTAGAAATAAATCTTTAAGGTAAGTACTACTTTTATTCTTATTTTGTTATTATATTAATGCTAAAAACTTTTAACGGGTGGTGAAATTGGCACAGGATGAAGAACACATAAGCTACATGTTTCGCAAACTGACGGAAGAATACTCAAAAAACGGGCTAGAAGTGAACTTTAAAAAGACAGAATATTTAGCCACAGGAACAGAAGACGTCGCAGATCTAGAAGTCACAGACGACATTACAATAAAGGGGAATAAAAGATTTAAGTACCTAGGTTTCACTATCTCCAAAGAAGGGACAACCATAGAAGACATGAAGAACAAGATAGGGCAAACTAGATCGTGTATTAGGCAGCTAAATGGAATTCTATGGATTACTCACATTACAAAGAACACAAAAAAGATGATCTTTAACGCAATAATTAAAAGTATTATGACATACGCAGCGGAGAATTGAGTAATTAAAAAGAGTGATTAGAGCAGAATTATAGTCACAGTGATGGAGTACTGGAGACGATGCGCTAGAAGAACAAGACGGGATAGGATTCATCATGAAGAAATAAAGAGAAAGATGTCAGTAAAGGAGGACATACTAACCTACATCGAAGGAAAACGCCTGCAATGGTACGGCCACGTTAGGAGAGCAACACCCCAACGATGGGTAATAAAGATAACGGAATGGAGCCCATTGGGAAGACGTAAGAGGGGACGACCCAGAAGATCCTTTAGAGATGAAGTGGATGGGGCCATGGAAAGGAAAAGTCTCGGAAAAGGAGATTGGATCTTTAAAGAGGAATGGAGAAATCGGTTGAGAGAGGGCAGAAAGCAGCAGCTGTAAACACCTTATATACCTATATATACTTATATATATATATACATCAGCACTACTTAGGTTTAACATAATTTTTAAAAATAGGTAAAACTATATTTAACTTAAAAATTAAATATAATTACCCAGTATGTATTATCAGTATCACTTTCAAATAAGTAATCAATCCAAAATGACAATATTCACCATTTTGTACTGAGTTAGTTACTATATTAGTAGTAGTTTGTAATATAGTTCTACCATCTAAAAGTAATTCGGGATGGCTTCTAGATAGAACTTTTATTAAATTACTTACAGCGGAATGAGGAATTTTAAGTTTTATTACCTAATGCTACTATATTATACGGAAACTATTACCATTATTTAAAGTCAATGTATCAAAAACTATACCGCGTGAACCACAATTCTGAAATGGTGGAACATGATCGTCATCAGTAAGGCCCGGATTTGTAGGTTTTATCCTTTTTCATATTAATTTAGGCACTGATGTGAGACTTACAGATGACAAGAGTTATGAAAAAATACATCTTTTGAACTAGGCTTGTTTTTGCCTAAATGCCTAAATACGCAAAATTTCTTCTTAACGACTTAAATATCCTAAACAAAACCTAAATTGCATTTTTATACAACCGAAATTAGGCTAATTCGAAAATTTACAAATATTAAGGTGTTATTTTACAAATTTAAAACTAAAATTACCGTATCTTGCCGGACGCGGTACATTATACGTATTTATATGATTTATTTGATATCTTGCACATGCCCTTAACTTAATAAGTGAAACACTTCGAAATAATTTTAAGATGTTGACGGATTGATGTCCAATGTAAAGAAAGTGTTTTTAAAAGCCCCTCTTAGAGTACAAGTGTACAAATATCACTTGAATGGTTTAGCTCTTTATCCAGAGCCGGTTCTGACTAGGTGGGGTACTTGAATAGAAAGTGCTATATTTTATGCAAATAATTTTGACGATATAAAATCAGTAAGTTTTTCTTTGTCGGGAATAATTCTTTATTGTTCATTTTTATGTTGTACATCATTCGACAGTGATTCAGCGCAAGCTATTAAAAATCACATCTGTTTCTTAACAAACTTAATATTAAAAATGATCTCTTTTATACTAAAGCTTATTTTAAAATTCTGATTGACAGTATAACAAGGTTGGAAACAGTGGGACTGCTTTTAACTCAATCTGTAGAAATCATATTATTGAAAAACTGATGGAAACATTAGCAAAATCGTCAAGTTTAATTGCTACACAAGCCTATGCTAAACTTGACTGTTTACTTTAAAAAATCCTGGTTTTCAAGAAATCCCCAACTTGAAAAAATTGCTTCTTGGTAAGAGTGAGAAAGACTTAGGTAGATGCCGACTGGAGCAAATGTAAGTTTGCTCCAACAACATCATGTGATGTGGAGAGATCTTTCTCTTGGTTAAAATATGTTTTATCAGCTAAGCGTCTTAGTTTCACGCCAGAAAAGTTGGAACATTATTTGGTTTGCTATGCAAATGCTTAGTTTATATTCAACAATCATTGTAAGACTGTAGTATTTTGTACTGAGTATGTATGTATTATTTAACTTACATTTAAATTTAAGTTTATAGTGTTATTTTGTTGTAGCCTAATTTAGGCTACAAAAATTATAAGTGCTAAATTAAAGTTTTTAAGACCTGAATTACCAGTTTTTAGAACCTATTTATTGACCTTTCTTGGCATTTTAAGGACCTAAAAATCCGAACTTTAGTCATCAGTCATCAGTATTAGTGTCTAACAAATTAACCATGGAATTATCAGGTAAATTTGCATCTATAAAGTAACTGTTTTGGAACTGATTGGGTGTAACAAGACATATATTTTCATTATCAGCAGTTTGTCGTTCAGTATTAATTGTGGAATTGATACACTTTTCTTGTATTTTATTGAAATTCTTACTAACGGTTTTACAACTCGTCATAATATTGCCCTTTTCCCACACAGTCACCTAACTTTCTTTTTTATACATTATAAAATTACTACTAAAACGTTTCAGTCATACTTTAATGCTGTCTTCGATGTCCTCATACGAATTGGGTAAATCAGTTTTTATGGCAAGTAGAGTACCTATAGGCGTTCTGGCGCACTTCCGGTGGTTTGGAACTTGGCTAAGTGTCACGTGGCGGCCTCTGGTTTGAAACTTGGCTAAGTCTAGTCGAAGGTCACGGGTCTAGCCGGGGTCAAGGTCACGGGCCCCGGTCATTGGCCTCTGGTTTGAAACTTGGCTAAGTCTAGTCGAAGGTCACGGGCGAGGTCACGGGCCTCACCTAGGTCACGTGCCACTTCCGGGAATTTTTTGGGTTAAAAGTGTAGTTTTTGAAATTTTCCCACGCTCGAGCGTCTGGGATGCAGACATGTCTATTCATGCAGGATGTTATCAGTAAATCAGAAGCTATCAAATTTTTCTCAGGCTCGACCGGATGTGAGTCATCGTTTGACAGACATGTTTATTCTTGCAGGATGTTGTTAAACAATGACATCCATTGTTTTAAAATCAGCACGATAATTGGACAATGAAGCTATTGTTGTCTGGAGGAATTTTTGCTGACAGCCACTATAATATAGGTAAGAAAGAGGGGTTGGGCTGCTATTCAACTACCCTGTTTTAACTACCTGTTTGAGAAAATGTGCAAGGTTGCTAAAAATAAACCGAATTAATTGTTGTCTAATAGTATATATCGAATTATTTCCAGCTAAAAAGATGCAATATAAAAATCCAAACCATTTTAAATACCTTGTTAGGTTTTTGTTTTATTACGCGTTCAACGAGATGTATGTATGGATATTTAACTCAAATAGGCCGATTGGAAGCATCTTTTAGTAGATAGGTAATGTGTTCGATCCCGCTGGAGGACTGTTTAAGCGGTAGACAGTATATAACATAATACAAAAGTGTTGCGGTCTTAGAGACATTGGGAAATCTGCAACGTTGTTTGTAGCAAAGTAAATATTACGTGTTTTTTTTCCAGTACTTTATTAAATACACAGTCTCGAAAATTGAGCCGATAGTTATATATTTTACTTTTGCTGTTGGATTTATGTACAGCACCCCCTCGCTTTAGAAATAAGCAAGTTCCTAAAGAAATATTATGATGCTGTAGAGATTTACACGTTACAGGTGTGTATAAAAATTACGTATTTAATAAATATTACTGTTAACAAAGCTGTTAAACGTATGATACAGGCAGTTATTAATTAGAGTGGTGGTTTAATTTTATCATTGGAATTTCGGTTTCTTACAACGGT